>VZTH01000531.1:338028-446355 GCA_013397815.1 Aleadryas rufinucha
GGGCGGCCCCGCCCCCGAATCGCGGGCTGAGGGGCTGGGGGTGGGCCGGGGTCGGCGCTGCTGCTGCCATTTTGGGCGTGGTCGAGAAAAGCCGCTGCGGTGTGTTGTCGTGTGACCGGGGCTTGTGTTCCGTTCACCGCACTGAGACTCCTCGGCTGCCTGGGCTGCTTTTCCGTGCTCTGAGAAGTACGACCCTCACCAGGCAGCCCCATTGGAGGGAAACGTACCCCTCACCAAAGTGTCCTCGGGGGGGCCGTGTTCGAGGCCTGGCCTGGGCACGCCAGTGCAGCCGAAGTGGCCGAAGCCTGCGATGCCTCCATGAGAGGATAGCTTACGGTTTTCCTTCGTGAGCACGACTGCTCATATGCTGCCGGCCCGTGCGGTGTGGTGGGGTGTGTACGAAACCCCGTCTTGTGTGGGATGTTAGGGTGTCTGGAGCTGTACAATCCGCTGCTCTGTGTGTGTTGACCCCCCGTGCGCACTGAGACCGGGCCGTGTAGTGCTACTGGATATGTTCGGCCGCCTGTGGGTGTGCAGTAAATCCGATCCAACTCGGAGTTGTTGAGCTGGCTATGTTTGCCTTCCAGGCGTGATGTGTTCCGGGTACATTGGACTCCTTTGTGTTTTCTGCAGACTGCTCTGGTCATGCCTGTGCTCAGAAAATCCTGGACAGAAATATGTGAGAATATGTGAGCTGCAAAACTTCTAAATGTGAAGTGTTGGCAGGGCATTCTCTGCCGCTCTGTTCATGTGGCTCGCAAGCTGCTCCACCTTCCATCAGCCCACACAGTTATAAAGGACAGTTCATAGTAGTACCAGAAATGCCTTCTGAAAGAGCTTATGGTGTAATTGGGCTGTATACACAGCACACACCTTCACACTCAGTAATTCAGTTACATGTCTTGGGTTTTGAGTTCTTTCCTGTTGGGGCCCAGGCTCATTCGTAAAGAGCTAATCAGAATGGAAGGGTACTTGTTATTAAAGATACATTGACTTCTAATCCAGCCTTTGCTAGTGATAAGTGACGTAGGTAGTGGAAAACTGTATAAAGTGATATTTAAGAGGTACACAAAATACTGCAAATATGGGGAAAGTTGAACCATTTCTTAAATATTGCTGTTTGGCATGTCATCTGTGGCTGAATCACTTTTTGGTACAAAATGGGCTGATGACAAACTTCATTGTTCAGAAAATAGCTTGTCTGCTCACTTAAAAATTTGGCCAATTTTTTTGTTGACATGAGTATCTTTCATCATGAATTAATACAGTTTGTCTGCTAGGACTTCTTTTCTGTTTCATGGAAGTTGGAAAGATGTAAGTCTACTTTAGATACAGTTTCTAGCTAGACCTGTTTGAGCAAGAGTAGATGAGCAAAAGTAGGTGACCTCAAGAGGTCCATCAACAATCCTGGGAATTCTGTGAATTTGATTTATGTAGCCAAGAAGAGATTACCACAGTGTGATATAGCAGACTTCTTATTGTGCTTAAAATAGTATTTTGTATCTGCAAAAACAATATAGAAAATATCTTTTTCAGTGCAAATGTAGGAGCACTTCAGACATCTAGGTTTTGAAAGATTACTTCAAATCAGATTTCTAAAGCAGAGATGCCTGTTAACAGTGGTAAAATTCCTTATGTAATTAGCTTTAAGTCTTGTATTGGATTTCATACAAAGACATATATGTGGTTTTTTTAAAGTCATATAAACAGGACTATGCCTTCTATTTCAGATACAAGCAACTGTGTTCCAGAGTTTATTACTGCATCACGTTGAATGACGAGGATTTTTCCGTACATCTTTCCTTAAGAACATACTTTAGCAAAAGGTAATATGCAAGGAGATACATACACTCTTCATAAAATAAGAGTAAAGGCAGCACCTTTATTGCTGCTCTTTGGTTGGTTGTGGTTTTTTTGACTTTGAGCTATGCAGAATAAGTTTATATGCATCGAAAGGTGCTACACTCACTTCTGCCAGTTTTGTGATTTTGTAGCTCATGCTGTTAGACTCTGCAGCCTCTTTGGATAAGGAAGCCAGTTTGTGTGTCAGTTTGAAAATCTACCTCACTATTGGTCAAAAATACAGAATGAAGTCTAGTCATGTAAGCTAATATATTAACTTGTGGTACTGCCCAAGGTGTCTTTAGGATTTACTTAATTCAAATATTTCAGCCAAATTCCTGCAGCCCAGTCTAAAGGGCAGCTGAAGCTCGGTGTACTTTATGGCAGTAGCTCCACGAAACATCCAGTTTTAGTAGATGCCATGTAGAAAACAAGACAAGGGTTGTTTTCTTCGGATTATTTTTTTGCAGTGCAGTGAAGATACTGTCCTTGCATTTTTCTGTGAAACTTGTTTCTCTAGACCATGAATTAGTTTTGGTTAGAAAATTGTAAATACCTTTCAAAATGAATCNGAGGGGGGTGGGGGGGCCCCCGCTAGCACAGGAAGTCGCCCCGCCGAGAGAGGAGGGAGGAGGCGGAGCTCTGCCGCTCGGCCCGAGGTACCGCGCCGCGTCCCGGGGTGGGCGAGAGGCCGCGGCCGCCGGACCCGAGCGGGCGCTGCCCCGGCCCCCGCCCCTCCCGCGCNCTGCTCTGTGTGTGTTGACCCCCCGTGCGCACTGAGACCGGGCCGTGTAGTGCTACTGGATATGTTCGGCCGCCTGTGGGTGTGCAGTAAATCCGATCCAACTCGGAGTTGTTGAGCTGGCTATGTTTGCCTTCCAGGCGTGATGTGTTCCGGGTACATTGGACTCCTTTGTGTTTTCTGCAGACTGCTCTGGTCATGCCTGTGCTCAGAAAATCCTGGACAGAAATATGTGAGAATATGTGAGCTGCAAAACTTCTAAATGTGAAGTGTTGGCAGGGCATTCTCTGCCGCTCTGTTCATGTGGCTCGCAAGCTGCTCCACCTTCCATCAGCCCACACAGTTATAAAGGACAGTTCATAGTAGTACCAGAAATGCCTTCTGAAAGAGCTTATGGTGTAATTGGGCTGTATACACAGCACACACCTTCACACTCAGTAATTCAGTTACATGTCTTGGGTTTTGAGTTCTTTCCTGTTGGGGCCCAGGCTCATTCGTAAAGAGCTAATCAGAATGGAAGGGTACTTGTTATTAAAGATACATTGACTTCTAATCCAGCCTTTGCTAGTGATAAGTGACGTAGGTAGTGGAAAACTGTATAAAGTGATATTTAAGAGGTACACAAAATACTGCAAATATGGGGAAAGTTGAACCATTTCTTAAATATTGCTGTTTGGCATGTCATCTGTGGCTGAATCACTTTTTGGTACAAAATGGGCTGATGACAAACTTCATTGTTCAGAAAATAGCTTGTCTGCTCACTTAAAAATTTGGCCAATTTTTTTGTTGACATGAGTATCTTTCATCATGAATTAATACAGTTTGTCTGCTAGGACTTCTTTTCTGTTTCATGGAAGTTGGAAAGATGTAAGTCTACTTTAGATACAGTTTCTAGCTAGACCTGTTTGAGCAAGAGTAGATGAGCAAAAGTAGGTGACCTCAAGAGGTCCATCAACAATCCTGGGAATTCTGTGAATTTGATTTATGTAGCCAAGAAGAGATTACCACAGTGTGATATAGCAGACTTCTTATTGTGCTTAAAATAGTATTTTGTATCTGCAAAAACAATATAGAAAATATCTTTTTCAGTGCAAATGTAGGAGCACTTCAGACATCTAGGTTTTGAAAGATTACTTCAAATCAGATTTCTAAAGCAGAGATGCCTGTTAACAGTGGTAAAATTCCTTATGTAATTAGCTTTAAGTCTTGTATTGGATTTCATACAAAGACATATATGTGGTTTTTTTAAAGTCATATAAACAGGACTATGCCTTCTATTTCAGATACAAGCAACTGTGTTCCAGAGTTTATTACTGCATCACGTTGAATGACGAGGATTTTTCCGTACATCTTTCCTTAAGAACATACTTTAGCAAAAGGTAATATGCAAGGAGATACATACACTCTTCATAAAATAAGAGTAAAGGCAGCACCTTTATTGCTGCTCTTTGGTTGGTTGTGGTTTTTTTGACTTTGAGCTATGCAGAATAAGTTTATATGCATCGAAAGGTGCTACACTCACTTCTGCCAGTTTTGTGATTTTGTAGCTCATGCTGTTAGACTCTGCAGCCTCTTTGGATAAGGAAGCCAGTTTGTGTGTCAGTTTGAAAATCTACCTCACTATTGGTCAAAAATACAGAATGAAGTCTAGTCATGTAAGCTAATATATTAACTTGTGGTACTGCCCAAGGTGTCTTTAGGATTTACTTAATTCAAATATTTCAGCCAAATTCCTGCAGCCCAGTCTAAAGGGCAGCTGAAGCTCGGTGTACTTTATGGCAGTAGCTCCACGAAACATCCAGTTTTAGTAGATGCCATGTAGAAAACAAGACAAGGGTTGTTTTCTTCGGATTATTTTTTTGCAGTGCAGTGAAGATACTGTCCTTGCATTTTTCTGTGAAACTTGTTTCTCTAGACCATGAATTAGTTTTGGTTAGAAAATTGTAAATACCTTTCAAAATGAATCAATACCATCAAGATTAGTTATTGTTAATCACAGACTTCTAGAGTTTCTGTGAGATTTTTGTCATAACTAGGTTGTTGTTGGGGTTTTTTCTTTGGGATATTTCCATATTAGTATAAATTTTGCATAAAGCAAGGCAAGCTGTGAATTATAGGACAGGATAGGAACGGGCTAATGTTACGAAATTGGGTTGCCTGAACCTAAAAAACCGAAATCAGTTTAATATTATTGTGGGGAGCTGAGTCACTCTGTTAAGTACTTGTGAAGAATAAGTGAATTATTATGTTTACATGTATGAGATACGTAAAGAGAATGCAGCATAGATGGTTGTAAGGTGTAGACAAAGAAGGCAGTGATTTCCGTTTGCAGTAGAAGCCTCCCTCAATTCTCCGACTCTCATACAATACTACTCTTGTAATGCAGTTACTCCTGGGAAACAGGAGTGCGAAAGTCAATGTTTTCTGACACAAACTCTGCCTTAAATTTTTCTGCTCTTGTGGATTTTTTCATTTGCTTGCAGGTTTATTTGCTTGAGGAAAAAATGTGAAGAGATTTACAGAATAAATATTAGCTGATCATTTTTCAAAATAAAAAATGAAGTGCTTTTCAGTGAATAGCTGTCCTTATTCCAAGTGAAGTCTGCAGTGATTAAATATTAAAATGATCCATGGTTTAAATTAATATAGAAATTTTTCAGGAGATTATTACAAAGATTAAGTTTTTTAATGTTCTAATACTCCCATAGTTTATCAATCACAGGCACAGTGAAACTGCTTTTAGTTAACAAACCTGATGATCCAATATATCATTGCAGTATTATGTACAATGTAAACCTTGTGGCATGGTTGGTAGAGGAGATGAAGATGCACAATGTGTCTTATAGCTCTTTAATAATCAGGTTTATTCTTGAAGTATTTTTTGGCACACAAAATAAAGAGGTAACAATTTTTTTCCTTTTGAAAAGAAAATAAGAAGCAAAGATAGTTCCAGAAAAACTATGGTGTTTGCTGTAGAGGAAGGAGCTCTTGTTTCATGTAATGACAAACATACATGGTCACTGGTATGGCTACAGAAGAATAAAAAGTTCTTGTGTATGTGTTTCCAAGGAGGACTTGAATTAATGCGGCTTTAATATTGCAGAATTATCTGCAACAGTGTGCGATTCCTGATACATTTTTATTCTTTAGAATTATGTTTGAAGGTCATGGGAAAATGTCATGGAATCCCAGGTGATTTTGTATCACTAGCTGCGCATAGATACCCCTCTAATTCAGTGGGTTGAGTAAATACTTGAGGCATTCCTGACATGGACAATGCTAATTCCTTTTGTTTCTCATTTATTTTTTGGGTTTTTTTAGCCACAGGGCTAAAAAATCAGCATTAAGTTTGCTTCCGCCTCTCTAAACACACACTGCAGTCACAGTTGTATTTGCACAATACAGTTTATTGTGTCCTGAGATTTTTTTTCAGTTTCAAGTATGATAATTCATACATCATCAAAATATTGTTCATTCATGTGTTGTGATTGTTCTTATTGTCATCCTTCACTCAGTAAGTTTTACAATCAAAAGCGAGGCAGGATTGGGAAGAAAGGCTGATGAATTAGCCAATATAAGTCCAATAGTGTTTGTAAAGAAGCATGGGAGATAGGAAAGGAAGGGTACAGTAGAAATCCAGGATTAGATGTTGAGCTGGATAAATGGGGAAAGACTGTTCTGACAGCAGAAACTTATGGTGGAGAAGTCACTTAGAGTAGAAAGAAGAAATGTGAGAGGGAAAAGAGCAAATGTTGGCAGTAGGTTCATGTTGGGCGTGGTGATGGAAAGTTAAAATCCAGAGGGCAAGCTGAATAGCACACCATTTTCTACACAACTTTGTTGTCACTTATTAATGCATTATTTCTAGTCTTAGGTAAGACAACAAAACAAAAATGGAGTTGCATCGTCTGTAGTTGGTTGCCTCTATCCAGAAAGCTGAATTAATCTTCATATATTTCTATTGAAATAAAATAAATAGTGGAAAAAAATAATAACCTTTTATTTCATGAGCTGTTTTTTATGTTGGGGAAACAGATTGAGTTGAAAATGTAGTAGATTTCGAAGTCTCAATTGTTTTCTCTCCGGCTATGCTGTGTGGTGTAAATGAAGAAAAGGTTAAGTTTACCCATGATAATTCCCTCTCACATTTACATTATCAATCAGCCTTTGTAGCTTTTTGTGCTTTTATCTATTGTGTTTTCATTGTAATCTTTACATATGAAGTTCTCAATTCTACAAACTCTTATGCTAAAATTTATTCACAAATGGTTCTGACAGATGTACTCTGGAAGCCTTAAGTGCTGTAGTTTAAGATGCTGCCAGCTGGTCGCTTCTCCCCACCCTTCAGATTGCAGTCTGTATGGAAGAGCTGGCAATACCTGCACCTCGGTTCACTTTCCTCACCTGAACTCACATTTGTTTTAGGGTGCCTTGTGCCTATGCAGAGGCTGGGAATTGGGTCCTGGGCAGAGAACATGGCCCCTTTTGGTATCCTTTCTTACAGCCTCCTTAACCCTGGCAAGAGATTAAGCACCTGGGTCACCCAACATCTTAAAGCCTCTCAGACACTCAGAGCTTGTTGATGAGACTCCTCTGTGGTTTTAAGTTGAACATGTTTAAAACTTTCTTTTTTGAATTACCTGTATTTTCAATTTGTCGCTATACCAAGTCAGTGTGGAGGACATTTCTGTACTTGGCTTTACCACATCACTATCTCTACTTAAATTCTGACCCCTATGATTTTGTCTACTTTTAAAAGTGACCAAGCCTAAAAGCGTATATTAAAAACCATAGATCTTTCGTGCAGGTAATATGTATTACATAGAAATACATAGAAATTATTCAGTAGGCTATGTATTGCTCTCACTGTGTCTGGAGCTGGTTACAGTGCCTCCAATTAAGATTGCATCACTTACTTTACTGCTAGACCAGTTTTGTGTTACTTATGCTCTTGCCAAAAGGAAACAGTTAACCTGAAGCAGCATATTACTTGTTTTGTTTTTGTGTCTTGGCTGTCATACTGAAAGCATACTATTCATCTAGCTAACATTTAAATTTGATTAGGTCCTTGATTTACTAATACTCAACTAAAATTAATTTTAAAATTAGGACTGTACAGTAACAATAAAATGGATAAAAAGCTGGTAAGCTGCCAGCACTCAGAAGTGATGGCTACAGGCCACTGTCAATGGGTGAGAGCTTGTGGGGACTTCCTCCAGCATTTGCATCAGGTGTGATATGCTTGTCATTTTGGTCAATTGTCTATGTGCGAACACACAAGCAATAGTGGCAAATGATGAATAGTTCAGTGATTGCTGGATTGATGAAGAAAGGATGAAGTTTAAAGCATGGCTGAGATCATAGTAACATGAGTCTATTAGAATGCATTTTTTTGCATGTGTTGAGGAACAAGGAATGCTGGATGTGTGTGCAGAATGGAAAATTTTTATCTTGTAAAGTTGTGGCTGAGGGAGGACTCAGAGGTTTGTGAGGAAGGTCCTGTAGACAAAGGGGATTCAAGTGCACAGCAGTGTCCAGAAGGGATGGTGCTGCCTAGGAGAGATGGGGTAGGAACATGTTAAGACCAGTGCTGGAATGTTGCACCTAGTTTTATTTCTGTGGCAAACATGTCCTGAAAATTTTGAAAGCATGATGAAGGACGTGAAAGACACAGACTTAGTTCTGTTAGTAGAACGGCTCTTGGTAGGTGGGTTTGAGATTGGGTTCAAGCTTGGTGTGTTTCTGACCACACGTCTGCCTTACCTCAGCAAGCTCTGTTAGCTCTCCCTCCCACCTGGTTGCTGCAGAGGCCCTCCTGCATACGTACTGTTTAGTGTCCTAGGCAAGGCTATGCTGAATCTGTCTGAATTTGTCATTTCTTCCCTTTGCACAGGACACGAAAAGCATTGTTTCTATTTTGTTGTATATATGTGCAACATGGAAAGTTTTCTGGAATATGTTTTTTCAACAAATTTGAGTATTATTTTAATGGAACTACTAAGAATTACAGCAATTAATAGTTTCTGGGGGTTTTTTTTGGTTCTGAAATCGTAAAATGGTAAAAGCAAGGGTGGATGTTGCTTTCTTTCGAATTTTTTGACATGCTATTTAATTTATGAATGAATCTTTCTGTAATTTGGAGTGAAAAGGTTAATAAAGCATTCTTAGATTGCTGCTTACTTTTTATTCTAAAAAATAGGATAATTTAGAAGTCTGGGTTATTTTGGTATCTTTCTGTGTATACAAAGCTAGAGACCAACAGGCTAAACAGGAAGGGTATTCTGGAAAAAAATATTACAGAGACAAAGCCTATTGAAAAAAAGGTGAAACTATTTTCATTTGAAGTACACTGGTGGGGTTAAATAATATTAATAACTTCTGTTAGAGTAATAGATCATAATAATTTAAAACTGAAGTTCCCAGCACACTTGCTGATATCTTTTATGGCTTCATTAAAATACATCTGAAATAATTTACAAAGCAAAGCTTCTGGGTGAATTCTTCCAGTTCTGCATGGGAGGAGTGCCTGTTTATCTTCATGCATGTTTATATAGAGCTGTGGAAATTATGATGTAAATGTGGATGCCATACTAAAACATAGCCATATATGCAGAATAAGGAATTCAAAGCACTTGTATTCTGTCATTTATTGCACACAAGTTATGTATATTGTATAGGCTTGGTTCAATTCTGTATCCTGACCATAGAAGGACACTATAGAATATGTACTGTACCTTGAGGGGACCTTGAAGGGGAGGGAATAATGTGTGTAGGAAAAAGCTCAGGGCAATGACTCTCTGACCAAACTTGTCTCTTTTTGGGTTTTGAGCCTTCACATTTAAACGCTGTCATTGCTGGAAATAGTGAAGAGCTGGAAAGATATTTCCCCTGTACTACACTGTTAGACATTTTTATTTATTCACCTTATTAAAATAAATATATAGATCAGTGTGGAAACAGCTGAGACATCTGTAAAGCTGAGTGCGTGGGATAAAGTCTTCTGAAAGGTAAAAGAGGAAGCAACATAGCTTCATTTTCAGAGTTGACCCAGCTCTCCTTAAGCTTTTAAACTTAGTTACAGAGCTGTACAGCTGTTGGTACAGTAGTGGCCAGACTGGGCAATTGTAGCAGGAAGAGAACAGACCTTCAGTTTCTTGTGGTGTTGGTGTGTTCTTAAGAAAGCCAATCTGAACTCATTTTACTGTATGCTCTAGAAGGTTTTTTGTTGTGTGTCATCCACAAGGCTAGATTTCAGGCAGTGCATCCACCTTCTCCTAATAAAACTTTATGACAGAAGCACACATTTTGCTTGACTGTAGCCAAAGGCATATGCAAACCCCTAGTGCTTAGAGAGATGCACTCAGGAAATTTGAGCAAATGGAGTGGATTGTGATCTGCTGTTTCATCTCAGGCTAGGTTCCTGAAGAAATGCTCACAAACTGCTTTTCAAATTACGTCTTTTAGCAGACTTCTAACTATTCTATTTGTAACTGGTTTGTGGTATAGGAATCTCTCATCAGAGGTATCTTTTAGGCCAGAAAAGGCCAACCTTTAACACATCAGAATCCAGGATGTTAAAAAAATGTGCCATCTTCTAAAGCAGCCACGCATCAAAATGTGTTCAAGTTTGTATTTCACCAGTATTTTTATAGTAAATAGAATTTTACTCATACTGAATGACTCGAAACATCCAAAGGAATACTTGTCTTTGATGTGTTTGTCTCAGTGTTATCCTTTCTTTTGGCATTCTTCTGGACAATGAACCCGTAAGCAAAATCTCTTCCTTATGACACACACCTGCATGCTATTCAGAAACAGAGGGAAGAGATGGGGATGCAGTCTCCTCCCACCCCATTCCCATTAATGGGAAGAGCCATAAAAAGAGCCCAAATGGACATGTGCTTGAATGGTTGCATCCAAAATCTTCAGATGTTCACATGATGTCCTGCTATTTCAACTGATACTTTTCTGCTGGTTGATGATTTTTCATTTTTCTGCCTTTCTTCCCAGCTGCACTCCACAGTTTTTTCTGCCTTAAAATGAGGCAAGGAAACAGTTTACCAGATTTCCTGATGGTTATCAAAGCTTATTTTTTCATTTGGTGCATATAAAGGTTTTAGCCTGGTTTTGATCCATTCCTTTAATTCAATCTTTGTTCAAGGTTCAGATTGTAGATAGATATCAATGATCTTATATTCTTCTTTTTGCCCAAATACAACCTAAACTTCCCAAGGAGATGCTATCATGTAAGCTATTACTTTATTCTTTATCTTATAAATCATTGCCTTTAATGGGATCTCTAGGTAGTTTTCAGGAGAGCCAAGTCTTGAGCAATTTAGATAAAATCTGCAGAGAGTGTGCTTGGCCTATTGTTTTGAACTACTTTGGAAACTACTGAGCTGATGTTATTTATGCTGTATTAAACTTTTCACCCAGTTACAGCCTAATCCTTCAAAACCAATAGAGTAGGAGTTGGTTTTGAAAATGCTGCAACATCTGTGGGTCTGTGTTCACTAAACCTGACTATTAAGCTCATTATTAAGTGTTGTAGGGCTGAACTTCACATTTTAACTGTTAACACTAAGTTAGCTACTGGTTATCTACTGGTTTTTGTACCAATTTTAAAGAAAAAAAGTACAAAAAAAGATACATTGTCTTAAGACTGAAATGCATGCCAGCTTTCTGTTCTGATCTTTATGGGGAAAATCTGCATCTGGATGCAGTCCTGTGCCATGTGTTCTAGGAAGACCCTGCTTGATCAGGGATGTTCGACCAGATGACCCACAATGGTCTCTTCCAACCTGATTCTGTGATTACTCTGTCTTTAATCAGCTGTTGAATAATGGAGGAAAACATAAATACCAAACTCATCAAATTAAAACTCTTTATACTTCATATTTCTTTTGCCTGGTGACTAGAATAGGTGATTTTTTTTTAAAGCTGAGTTGCTTTTCTGAATGCCTAATACAGCATGTGAAACAAAAAAAATGGCATAAAACTATTTTTCTTCATTCATAGATCAGCCTATTTAATACTTACTAAGCTGCAGTAGCTTCAGAAGAAGGAAGAAAATGCACATTTGTTCTGAATGCTGGATGGAAAGATTAACTCCTTTTGAACACCAGGTGTAGTAATGGAACTTATAATTCCGTTTTCCTGAAGTGTTACGATTCGGTTTATGTGGACCGAAGTATTATTTGCTGCTGTCATTTGTAGCATGCTTTCAACTTTTGCAAGCTTACTCAAGGTAAGAAGGGAAGCAGTCATTAGACTGTAAATGTGGTGACCAGTTTTAGCAATTACTATGACTTGAAGTCATGTGATGTGACATTGTGTGATACTACAGTGAAATATGTTACAGAAGGGCACATTTGTCTGCCTCCCAGCTTTGTGCCTGCATGGCTTATTTGTGGCTGTTTTCTCTTCTGGTTTTCAGTTATTAAGTTAATTTTATTTGCTGAGAGTTGGGTTTCTGCTTGAATGATAGACATATTCAAGGAAAATGGATATCAATATTAGAATTAGTGGAAAAAAATTAAGCTGAGACTTAGCTCATATACTTTAAAAGGGTTTTTTTTTTAATAAGCAGCATGAGAGTGTGAAAATAAAGGAAAAATTCCAGTAGTTTCAAATTGTCTTGTTTTGATATATTAGTTAAAAAAAACCTATTTCAGCTTTTAAATAATTCACTCAGAAAGCTTGTATTTTTACTAGTCTTAAGATAAGGCAAGTGAAAATAAAGGCACCATAGAAACAAAAGCATGATACAATACATATACAAAAGCGTGATAGCATGATCAATATGAAATTATTACTTGTTCCAATTTTTGTGTGTGTGTGAATAACTTTAGAAGTTACAAGATTTATTTTCATGAAGGTCATTATCCCATTTTGCAATATTGAAAACTTTGTGAAACACTGTCCTCCGGATGGTTGAAAACTGTAGTTTAAGATAGATATACTAAAGGGAAGGATAATCCCTAAATACGTCTTCTCACTTGAGGAAGAAATCAGAATTTCATTTCCATCAAAAATGAGCCTAAGCTTGAAAATCTACAAATGAGACATTACAAGTGCATATAATTAAAGCATTCAGGCTTATAGCAAGCTATGGCTTGTGGCAGTCCCAGGAAAGAAGGAACATTTAGGAAAAATAGAATTTCTGTCAGTTCCCAAAACTAAAGAGGGGAGAATAGAGGGCTTAATTTCTCATTTAAAGAAGGGAAAGAAGCCACTCTTCCCTTGCTGTAACACCTAGGCGGGCAAAACAGTCTCTGAGGTTTTGGAGTAAGACTTCAGTAAAACTACATGGGCTCTATTAAATTTAAGAATGTGAAGTGCTTAGGCAGACTTAGCTGATTTTGAAATTTAAGGTCTATGACCTCTAGCTTTATACCTGTTATTTAAATTAGTCCCTACTTCATCAAAGGAAATGAGTGTTGAAGGGGTATGTGGTAGGGATCATAGAGGGAGTAAAATTGCTGGGATTTAACTGAATTGCAAAAGTGTCCACTGCTGATGCTTCAGTTACTGAGACAGAGCAAATAATTGTTTCTTATTGTTGCTCTTTGACGCTGCGGTCTGGGATCTGCCCAGGGAAGTGCAGCATCCTTCCTGAGGACGTCACAGTGGGTCGCCTCAGTTTGCTTGGGCTGGTTCTGCAGCTAAACGAGCAAGTCCCCAAATGACCGGGTGGTCAATGTGTCAGCAGAGGTAAAGAGGCACGAGAGGGGTTCCAAAAGGTTTGTTGGAGGGTCAAAGAACAGTTTGAGGGAAGGGTCCGAGGTTCTTATAGTACAGGGAAAAGGGGTGGAAAAAAGGGAAACAATCAATGGGGTACAACGACAGGGGTGGAGTTAACCATACAACAACCAATGAGGATAACAAGGAGGAGGGAACCAGGACAGGAAGCCAATGGGGCATTGAATACAGAAGAAATTTCTAGAACTTATGCATATTAAACAGGAATAATGAATAAACATAGCTCATGCATAAACTGGGTGTCAACCATGTGAACCAGTCACCAACTAATACTCAAGTGAAGGACATACCGGGCTATCGAAGCCCAAGATAGGTAAAGGGCTGATCCTTATACCTTGGTGCCCGTCCACTGGGACTCTGGACTTTGGTCTGCCTTTAAGACAGCCATGTGCAACGCAACAGCTCTTGACTCAATGAACTTTTAACTCTTGAGGCAGAGAGCATGTGCTTCACTCCATTTTGTATGGTGATGGTGGTGATGTTCTCCCTACCCCTTGTGCCACGGTGTCTGTACAGCATCTGCAGGTGCTCCCATGAAAGCTGTATCCATCCTTGGCGGATATGCCTCTGGGCACTGGGGTGGTCTGAATGTCAGTTCTCTTTCCATCCTTTTTAGCTCTGATTTCTACCATAGTCCCATGCCTTCCCACTCCTCCCAAAAATGTTTAGACAGATTCTGTTACTTTGAGGAATTTTATTCTAAAATACTGCATATGGTGTCATTTATTGTGTAATTTTCCCTTTAGCAGAAATTACTCTTCCCACTGTGAAGTGCTTACATTTTGAACTGTCTGGCAAGGCAGAAATGAACCTCATGTGTGCTTTCTTCCTTCATGAACTTCTTTAAGGATGCTTTCTTGACAAATCAGTGCCATCATAGTTTCATAAAAATGGAGAAAAAATGTTCCTCTTTGAACGTTTGGAATTTTAAATTTGTTTAGATGAAGATTTGTCTTCATATTAAATTGAATATATGTTTCACACATGCTATAGCTCTACTCATCTCTGAAGTAAGTAGGGAATCTTGTTCTGAAGACATAACATCCTAATAATGAAAATTAAATGTAAGCTGCATAGAATCACTACAGTTAGGAATAATTTTCTGCAAAATTTCATACTTTTTTATACAAGAATAACACCAATTGCTAAATAGATCTCTTCTGTGTAAGTAGTGCTTTTATAAGTGTGTTTTGGCCTAATACATTTTCATCCTGTAGAAGCAGAGACAAACTGTACTCTCCTGGGAATGGAAGGAACCTTTTAACATTTTTAATAGCCTTTTTTTTGCTTAAGAAAGCAATTGTACATAAATATGAAGTTATTTTAAAAAATCTTGTTCAAGTTCTGCCACGCTTGAAATTTTCACTGTTTTCCTAGCTGTGAGTACATTTAAGGATACTCTTTTCAACTCTCCAGATGTTTAAAAACATTTTATGTTTAGCAAAAGTATGTAGACTCTTCACTAGAGGAGAAAATGCAAATATTGGGGTATAGGTAATCCCACCAAATTTTAGGCACTCTGAGGAGGTTTAGGGGCATAACAAGAAAGCAAGATTGCCAGAAGTGATTTGGATTCCTTACCATTACATTTCTTTCTTCATCCATTGCAAAGGGAGTGGAGATGGCCGCCTGTGTAGCTTGCTTGTCTCAGTTATATTCCTGAAATTTAGTGGAACTAATCTAGGTTGTTGATGAAATTAGTTTTTCAGAATATATTGCCTTAGGTTTTTGAAACATCCGTGAGAATATACTGAAAATTCCTATGAACTATTACCTGTTTATTACTTTTGTTAAATAAATGCAGAGCTAATTTCATGGGTTTTGTAGGTACTGTATAGTTAAAAAACAATAGGGCAGCTCTTTTCCCTAGAGTGCAGAGAGTACTAATTGGAAATAATAATGTGTGTTTTGTTCCTAGCACTTACATGAAGCTATGAAACAACCTGATATATGTCTGAGTAAAGTTGTAGTTCCTGTATGGTTTGAATCTTGGGATGTGGTGCAGTGTTTGTCGTCCTTGTGTAGAAAGTTGAAATTATTTTAATATCTCTTCTGATTGGAGTTATGGATCCTGTGTTTTTGATTAATTTTCCTAAATTTAATTAAATTTAAATCACCTCTGCTGCTTTCAAGGCTAAATTAAGTAAAGAAGTATTACATTCCTTTTATTAACAGAAAAATAAATAAGTCCCCAAATAAAGCAGAGAGAGATTCTGCAAGAAGTACCATGGGCAGGGTACTCTTTCCTTTGAAATAATAGTCTCATTCTTTGAGAGAGACTTTCCAGAGGAATGGAAGACTACTCTAAGACTTAGCAAAAGAACATGAAGGTATTTTGTTTTCCATTTTTTTGTTTGTAGAAGTTTTGTTTAAGGTGGTAGTAGTAGTAGTAAAGATTTTTAAATTCTTTCTCTTGGCTACAGTATGGTTAAATAATTAATCTACATTATTTTACCAATTTTGGCTGCAGGCTACATCCACTGTTTTGTAGACAGACCTTAGGTATTGTACTTCAGCAGTACAACAAAAAAAGCCAATTAAAATAACCAGCAACAACGATTTCCAAAATACCTACATGCAGCTGGCTTCCCACTTTAAATGTAGTGCTACCAGTTCTTTGGGATAACTTGGATGTTTGCAGAGGATCTGATGTTCTCCTTGAATTTTACCTGAGGTGGATAAAAGGCTATTTTTGCTCTCCTGTAACTTGTAAATATTTTAATATCCATTAGTTCTTAAACTATCAAGTGTGGAGTTAACTGAGAGAAGACCAGTTCCGTCAATGATATCAGTAAGTTTTCATAGAATCTTTGAATCATATTAAAAACTACTTGATTTGTGAGTTCAGATGATCAAGCTGCATTACATCCAACAAAATGAACAAAAAATGAGTTATTTTTAGGGAAGATATCTATTTACAATTAAAGGTGAAGAACTTCTGCATATATACAGATGCTGAAGACCTGGTCCAGTAGCTTTACATTCTGTAGTGGTTCTTTTCTGTCCTGAAGTTTTGCTTGCTTTTCTCTCGGCTGACTAACTATATTTCAGCTACAAAACCAGTTATTTCATTGATTATTTCTTTCATGTGCCCCCTGATAATATTTAGGCAACCTGCTGTTGAAGAGTGAAGACATGCATCAGATATCTCTGCTAAGAAAGGTCGTACACATGCAGATAGGCATGTCTTTTGAGTGTTCACTGGTTCACACTGTAAGACTTACCACTGTTATTAATCTTTTGTATTGCACCAATAATGTACAAAGTGCAATCTCTGTATATATAGAGCCTATTCTAATTTTTTATTAGTATTTCTAAAGTAATTCATAGTAAGTTTCTATTTCATTAAAGTAATTGCTGGAATTTATTTTTTAATTGCTATAGAAAATGCTATGTATACATCAAGAACAGTGAATTGGGATTTAAAGTGTAGCCAGACCTTGAATGGACGTTTAGAACTGTTTTTAATCTTACAAAATGCTATTGACATTTAGAAGTGATAATAGGCAATTTATTATGTGTTTTAATTACTATCAGCCACCGCTTAGGAGTAAAAGAAGAGAAAAATAAAATCTTGTGTTTTTCTGAGTGTGAGAACTTTCAAAGATGAATTACTTAGAGGGGAAGCCAAAGGGGGTGAAAAAATAGTGAAGGGTACCACAAAAACAAATATGTCTTTTAATCTTGTAGTATCTCTGAAGCAGAAATAAATAAAAAATCATTCTTTGGGGCCTCACTTTGTTTTCTTAAAACCATCTTTTATAAAAGCTTGAAAGTTGAGGATGGCTCACATTGCTTTCATATTATCTGAAATTACTTTTCAAGTGTTTTGAATAGCCAGTAAAAGGAGCAGTAGCAAGCTCCTTTACATGTTTTTTCAAATGGTTATGTAGTCATTAAAACTCCAGGGACTTGAAGGCTGCTTGAGATGAATGCAGCACGGCGTGCTACCTATCCCTTTGGTTTGGAAAAGAAATGTAGGAGAAGCCAGAACCTCTATTTGCTGATGTCTGAAGCAGCAAAATGGGCAGATACCTGACTGTAAATTTCTTTTACAGTAAAGATGGCCAATTATTGTCGGATGACCGCTGCTCTTTTAAATGAGGAGAATTAGTTTTGTGACTCACAAAGGTTTCAGGCTTTTTCTTTATTGAGAAATGGTTAGAAAGTTGCATTGAAAACCTACAGCAAGGTTCATAAATAATAAATATTACCTCTTATTAATCCATATTTTAGTTTAAATCTGGCTCATGGCAAGGTGCCTCCTTGGGGAATGTGGGATTCTTTACAAGAGAAGGTGAAGAGCCGTAGTCCCCAAGGAATTAAATTGTGAAAACAGTCTCAGTTTTGTACATGCTAATATAGTTCTGTTATTCCCTTTCCACATCTATAACAACACATTGTACAGTGTGGCTGATCTTCTATGCAAATAGCTGTGTTATTAGTCACTGGCTCTGTGTGCCAGTGTCTCGGTGGGTTTCTCAGGCATTTGCTATCTAACCATCAAAGCAGTGGAAATGAATGGTGATTACTGCATCCCTTTGAAGAACAAAGAGAACTCGAGGTTCTAGATGGAAGAGTCGGTGACACTGAGCCACGCGGGCATATGCGAGTATCTCTGTGGCTCATATTAAGTCAGGAAATAATTTTTGCCTGTGTTTTCATCTTGTGTTTTATTGGCATTGCTAAAACTGCAAACATCTTTCACAGCTGATGTTTTGTTATAAACCATTACTAGACTATGGAAATTGCAAAAGGCAAGTCAAAACAGTCTCTTAACAGTGGCACAAAAAAGCCAAAAACTAGTTTTGCAGTGTAAAAATGTATCTGTTACTTCCTCAGTTAGCTGAAAGTTCAAACAATACTTTTATTTTCCATTCTAATTATTATGATGTGAATGTTATGAAATACAACCCAGTCTAGAGAATTTCTGTGAAGCATAGTAGAGGGGGAAAGAAACACAACCCAGTGGATTAGAGTTCACTGCTCATGTGTTTTACATAAAACAGGGAGTATTCTCTGAATTCAACCAAAGCGATGTCTGGAAAAATTAGAGCACTGTAATTGAATTTCTAGTTCAGATTAAAAATTAGTGGCACTCTTCTGTACCTTGCTATTATTCCTGAATACATTTTAACAAAGGTTGCTGACTTTGGAGCATCCAAGTTCCTTTTATGCCCTGTGTCCCATACGTGAAATTAAGGAGCCTGGATTTGTCACTTGACATTAAATGCCAGTAATTCCTAGAGAATAGATGAATATAAAATAATAAGCTGTGGTTTTAAAACGCACAAATAACTGGTGGACGTCACTCCTGCAACTATATTTTAAATTGTGTTGGAAGCTATGGAGAAAATGGTGAATGCTTTAAGTTTGGGATGCTGGCAGTAGTGTTCAGCAGTGTCATGGCATGCTTTTTGGGTCGTGATTTGGCATCTCAGTGTCTTCCAGGGCTGCACTTCCCAGAAAGCGTGCCTTGGCAGCGACCAGGGAAGCTCGTCTTGCTGTAGCACAGCTGGTTATGCCTAACAGAAAAGTACAACTCTTGCAGATACTCCACGGCCATATGTGCACAATCTGCACATGGTTTGTGGCTACCCAGGATGATTCAGCCAAAGTTTGCCCTTGGCATGGTGCTCACCAGGGCCAGTTGGAAAAAGGCAAGGGTTGGCTACTGTGTGTCTTCTGTGCTTGAACAGTAAATCTGACACTTCTTGAAAATATCAGTCCTCTCATGAGTGTGGGTGTTGATGTTGGTACTCTTGTGTTATAGAGGCAGGCAGATGGTGGGGCTTATCATCACTGTGGTGAGTAATGTCTTCAGCCCAGCCAAAATGGTTCAATCCCAGTGTTTTGAGTGTGACTGTAACAGCCAGTTATTTCTTAACTAGGGAAAAAGAGGTGAAATGAGCATGTTTGTAGAATCTGCCACTTGAGTGGCAGCCCTGTGAGGGGATGATATGAAACCATAAGGTTTTGCATGTTAAAAGATACATCAGGAATTTGCTAGAGCACTATTCAGATAATGCTTGTTCAGTTACATGAGTGGTGTGGAAGCACCAATATAACAGAAAGAACACCTTTGGTGATGGTAGTGCAGTTCCCTGTGCAATCCTAGTGTCACCTCCTTGTGAGGAGGTGTGCAACATGACTGTGCAACATGAGAAGCCCATTCAAGAGTTAGAATGGCTGTTACTCAAATGCAGTGAAGGTGATTTAAACTATCAGTACCTTGGCTGAGAGGTGTAAAATGCACACAGCCCCAGCTCTCAGTTTTTGTTCTCCACTTTTCATTCACAGTATCTAGAGCCCATGGCAGGAAGGTAGGAGAGTGTGGGCTTGCTGTGTTTTAACTATCTGCTCCTCTCTTTTCGCAAGGTGGCTGGAGGGCTGTGTCTGCAGGTGGGTTTCCTGAGCAATTTCACCTGTGGATGCACACATGCCTAGTCCTGCCTCCGACTACCGTGTGTGGTGTAAATGTATGTGCCAATAATGGAAGCAGCTCACAATACCACATTAATTCCCTAGTTTACTAAAGAAATAAATTATATAGGAATGTAATTCAGTGGTACCAAATGCTGAATTACAGTGCAAACAGTTTAAATCCTTTCTTTTTTCTTTATTTTTATTCAAACTAACAGTCATTCTGTAATGTTAATAACCCATGCAATGGAGAAAAAGGTATGGTTAGAATGTATCTAATAGTCTTCAGAATGCTAATGATTAGCTCCAGTGTCTCATTGTACTCTGGGAAGGCTTATGTCTTTGTGTATAATCATGTAAATGTTGCTTGTTACTATTTTTCTGATTTATAAGCAATTGATTTAGTTAGTAATTTATTTAGGAATAATGTTGTGGTTTTTGTTTTGGTTTTTTTTTTCTGATACTGACAGTGATTTTTGGATTGAAAACAATGGGTAGAAAAGATGCCTCTACATCCAGGACTCCTGTTGACCAATACAGGAAACAAATAGGTAAGAGTTTGAAAGAAAAGTTTGTGTGCTTAAAAAAAAAGAACAACTTTTTTTTTTTTTCCCCAGCAAGGCCTACTAGTGTAACAAAATGTAGCATTCCTCTTCAAAAACTTCGTTTTGTATATGCTGTTGAGTAATTCATTTAGCTTTATGAAGACAGTATTTTGAGTGACTTTAGATAAAGTATATGCTCTTTTGGGAACACTAGTGGGATACTGCAGTGAAGTGGCTTCACAATGTTTCTGAATTTTTGGAACTTTCCTGATTTTCCTGTTTGTCTCTAATTCCATATATGGGCATTTCTAACAAGATACTTTTCTCATTCATAACAATTTTGATACACTGAATGCTGAATGTTACAGACTTTCGCATTGTATAACTGCATTTATTCTCACACTAATGGATATTTTAAACATTAATTTCTTTTCTTAGGGCTTTTTCTGTCCTTACCTACTACATATGTAGGTATCATGTATACAAAGTATGTACATGCACACATGTACCTTCACATAGATACATAGCAAACTCAAATCCCTCTTTCTTTGCTTAAATGCAAAGGTGAGTTATTTTTGAAATCCATGTATGAGGATTCTGTCTCTGTATGTTAAATAATATAAAAGTCACAGTATTTTAAAACTTTATATATAAAATGAAGTACCTTAATCTGTATTCAGTTATTTAAGTAAATTACTTTGTTTTGCAGTTGCTAAGCACACACATCTGTTTAAATATGCAGAAAACAACAAGTGTCTGGGGAAAAAAAGTTGTTTACAATGTGCATTCTCATGGTGAAAGAGCTAGGGTTATGTGAGTAGTCTTATCATGTCTTATTTTTTTAGTGCTGTCTGATTATTTTAATATAACTGTTTTAATGATCTTTTCAACTTCTCATCAAGTTGTAAGTAAGGGATTATTTTGTATTTTATTTGTTTTAGATAGCTATGGGGTGGTCTATGTTGCCTAATCTTGGGTTGTTTGTGTGGCTGATTCCCTTGGCTCATTCTATGAGAAACATGGCTGAAAGCTTGTGAATGCCTTCATGGATGAGAAGCAGATACAATAGGAAAATGTTTAAAAATATGAACTCTCTGCTTTTGGGTTTTTAGGTTTTGTGTAGAAAACCTTGGAAGGAAACTGTTGCTCAGTAGAAGATGATACCACAGATATTTCACCCAAACATGTTTGGTGAGAAATTGGAGCCCTGCAGCTTGTTTTTGGGACAACTCATCCTATGTAACTGGGTGCTTGGATAGAGGATGATTGTAGCAGCTTTTTGGCATTTTCTTCGCTTGTTTTTCATCATGGTCACTTGTTTTTCTACCACCACCTGTAGGGTTGCTTTTTTTGGTTTTTTGTGAACACTTTCAGGTGACCATGGTTGGAGTTGTTTTTTGAAATACTCTGCAGGGTGAAAGAGTGGTGATCACCAGGATCCCTGGAGAGACCAGGGCAGGTATAAAGCTTTATTTAAGTGGGAGGCTCTAATAATTACCTCCCACTCTTTCACAGCTTGTGCTGTTTCTTGCACATAACTACTGCGTGGCACAGTTGTACTTCTCAAAGCTGTGAGATGCCAGGATTGATCAGCTGTGCCTTGAGCAGGGGAGAGGACACTGTGCTATAGCAAGGCACTAGGAGTATTTGTACTGGGACCCAGCACTCAGAGAGATCCTGTTATGTTGCTGACTCAGCAGTTTTGGCCTGGTGTGTTGTCTGAACAATTTGGCACCTTCCCTGTTATACACTGCAGCAGCATCATCTGCTGGGTACTGCAAAATATGGAGGGGGTTCATATCTTGTTTTCTTTAGATGTGACACATTGCTCTTAACATGGCAAAAGCAAGTGTTAAAAATTATTGTAGGGAACAATCTCATGCTGGCAGGCAAATAAACTATATAACCTAGAAGGTGTTTCTGTGATTGTAATATTCCTTAGAGGATGGAGGGCAAGAACTAAAATAGACTGTGCTCTACCTTTTGCTCTGATGATGGTTGTTTCAGCTCCCACTCTGGTCATTCACTGATACAGCTATAGAGTTTGCCAATGGAAATCAGCTCTCTGAACTTAATGAATTTAAGAGGGGGGGTTTGAAAATTTATGAATATGGTTTTATCCTTAAGTGTTGCAGGTGTGTTTGAGTTTTATGTGTAAACATTTTGGGCTATCTTTAGGTCTGGTAGCTGAGCTTGGTGGAGTGAGCCCTCTAGTCTCATCATGCCTTTAGATGTATTATAGGACAAGTAAGTGTATTATTGACAAATATTGTCCAATATTGCCTTCATGAATATGAAAGTTGGGTTTTTTTGTCATTACTTCTTGATTTTTTTGTTCTTATATTTTTTTGTGTAACTGGTAATAATTCATCCATTTGTCACAGGATGGTTAAGGTTGACAGGGACCAGTGGAGGTCATCTCATCCATCTGTCCTGCTCAAGCAGGGCCACCTAGAGCTAGTTGCCTGGAACAATGTTCAGATGGCTTTTAAGTATCTCCAAGGACAGGAACTCCACAACCTCTCTTCCTGTGTTTGACTGTCCTCAAAGTAAAAGGTTTTTTTCTTCTGTGTTTCTGTGTATGCCCATTGCATCTAGTCCTGTGGCAGGGCACCACTGAGAAGAGCCTAGCTCTGTCGTCTTTGCACCCTCCTTTCAAGTATTTATACACACTGATGAAGTCCTCTTCTTCTCCTAGGTAAACACTCTCAGATCTCTGTCTTTCTTCATAGGAGAGATGCTCTAGATCCTTAATTTTAACTCTTCTTGATTCTTCTTGGCCTGATTTCATTCAGGTACTTATTAGAAATTATACAGAAAAATTATTTTTTTTAAATACATTCATCCATTAAAATTTAGATTTGACAGCTTAGGTACTTTTTCATGGATGTTTTAGTGTTAAGCTGTTCAACAGATGATTCCTCAGAATACAGAATGCCCTAATGCTCCAGGCTCATTTGTTTTGGAGATGGACATTTGATCACCCTTTTTGAAGTAGATTAAATCTAGAAACAGTAAACAAAGTGAGGCTGCACAGGGCCTGTCTTCAAAAAAATTAATTTATCAAATGCATTTAAAGCTCAAAATCCATGCTTGGAGTGATTGCCGGCCTTGTTTTCCAGGCATTTGGTTGGATTGTTGAAAACATTATGATAGATGCTGGCTGAACAGCTATCTCCTGCTGACTAATGGTGTAATGTTATTTTTTAGCTTACAACTTAATGTTTTCTAGCCTTGCTGCATAGAAGGTAACCAGATTGAAACATTTTTCATACCTTTTTTTTGATGGAAAATGGCAGCCTTCAAGGAACAACATGTCACAAAGTCNCTAGAGCTAGTTGCCTGGAACAATGTTCAGATGGCTTTTAAGTATCTCCAAGGACAGGAACTCCACAACCTCTCTTCCTGTGTTTGACTGTCCTCAAAGTAAAAGGTTTTTTTCTTCTGTGTTTCTGTGTATGCCCATTGCATCTAGTCCTGTGGCAGGGCACCACTGAGAAGAGCCTAGCTCTGTCGTCTTTGCACCCTCCTTTCAAGTATTTATACACACTGATGAAGTCCTCTTCTTCTCCTAGGTAAACACTCTCAGATCTCTGTCTTTCTTCATAGGAGAGATGCTCTAGATCCTTAATTTTAACTCTTCTTGATTCTTCTTGGCCTGATTTCATTCAGGTACTTATTAGAAATTATACAGAAAAATTATTTTTTTTAAATACATTCATCCATTAAAATTTAGATTTGACAGCTTAGGTACTTTTTCATGGATGTTTTAGTGTTAAGCTGTTCAACAGATGATTCCTCAGAATACAGAATGCCCTAATGCTCCAGGCTCATTTGTTTTGGAGATGGACATTTGATCACCCTTTTTGAAGTAGATTAAATCTAGAAACAGTAAACAAAGTGAGGCTGCACAGGGCCTGTCTTCAAAAAAATTAATTTATCAAATGCATTTAAAGCTCAAAATCCATGCTTGGAGTGATTGCCGGCCTTGTTTTCCAGGCATTTGGTTGGATTGTTGAAAACATTATGATAGATGCTGGCTGAACAGCTATCTCCTGCTGACTAATGGTGTAATGTTATTTTTTAGCTTACAACTTAATGTTTTCTAGCCTTGCTGCATAGAAGGTAACCAGATTGAAACATTTTTCATACCTTTTTTTTGATGGAAAATGGCAGCCTTCAAGGAACAACATGTCACAAAGTCATATCAACTTCAACACAATTTTCAGTTAGATGTTTAGTAGAGTAATTTGAAATAAAAGCAGATTTTTAATTTCATTTTGTTCCAAGCTTTCTGTTTTGTGCTGAGTTTCCATACGGCATGCCACATGTTTGCCCTGTGCCATGGTTCAAGTTCATTTTGATTACTTCAGTTCAGCCGTTTGCCTTTTTCTCTTCTCCATGAGAACAGGATCACTTATGTCTTGTTTGCCTCTGTGCCGCTAGCGGTTGCTGTTTTCTTCGGTAGCATTTTCAGGGGATTCCCCCAGCACAGAGATTGATACTGCTCTTCTCTGTCAGCTGGCTTTCAGCCATCTCTCCTGCCACCAGCCAAAATTTGTCTGTAGTGCCACTTAAGCTAGTGCTCCAGTATCTGACAGTGGCACTGCCTTCTCAGTGGGGAGCAGAGGCAGTCTTTTAGTTATCAGACCAAACTGGCAGTGGCTTTGTGAAGCCTATCCCCAAGTGTGGGCAGGGGACAACCATAGCAGCCTTTTCAAACTGGCTTCAGCTGTGGCTGGAGGAGGGAGAGTGGCACCAAGGGAATCTCTCCCTGTTCAAATCTCCATGAGCAGCCAAGGCTGTGGAAGAGACATGAAGAAAAGTAATGTTAATACTTCTTATTCATCTCTGGCTCACATACCCAAATAGATACCTGTAGTGCAGCAGCAAACAGGGCAGCTCTTCTGCAGAGCGTTTCCTTTTCCCTGCTGCTGTTTGTGCTGCTGTGCTTAATTTGCTGGAATCTGAGGAAAGGTGTGAGGCAGTATGCATCCTTCTGCATTTATGCAGCTTTGCTCCACAAATGCTGTGAAAATAGCAACAGGTTTTGTACCATATTTGCTTTGTTTACTGTTATGTGTGCTTTAAGTTCCCAGAACAATTCCACATGTATATTTTCCATCCTTCTTCATCTGGTGTGTCGCTTGCTCGGCATGGAAGCCGCAGGATTTGTGGGTAGTGTTCCTGACTTGTGTGACTGTGGGATCCTAAGCAGGCATACTGAGAGGATTACAGCATAACTAAAACCTGGTCTACAAATCAGGAATAGACATACTTTTGGCTCCCATTACTATTGTGTTGCTGTAGCATAATTTTTCATGAGGAGAGGTTGTTTGCCAATCATTCAACCTTCAATTTGTAGACTCAAAGGTCTGCCTATTGTCTGCTCTATGTCTCCTGACTTGCCAGCTTGATCTTTTAGGAGCTGGAGCTTATACAGGCATAGCCCAGGCGTTCTCTGGAGCAAATAAGGCTCCTTACATCCCCTGAGAAGGAGTAAAAGTGATGAATGAAAATACATTCTCTTTTTGTTTTGGAAATCACAAGATGGTAGAGCAAGCATGGTGACTTGGTGATGGAGGTGGTGCTCGCTGGCATCACACATGTGGAGCTATGGGGCAGGGAAGAGGACTGGGTCGGAGTCCTGCGTCCTTCTGTGGCAATGCAGGAGTGGAGAGAGCACTGCCCACATGAACTAACAGCTAAAACTTTGTGGATGAAGTTAGGTCTTCTAAAAGGTGTGGAGACTGGTGACTTGTCCTGAAGAAAGGTGCCTTATCCTGGGGCCAAGGTTCTGCTCTCACTATAGCCCTGAGATGGAGAAAAGTTTGGGGACTAGTGGCAGCATGAACATCTCTGGGGTTCCCCCATCCAGCTACCAACTGGAACATAGACCTGTTGCCTTCTTGTCTCCAGAGAGAAGCCTTTCTTGTGGCAGATTGCCATTTCCACCTGCCCTACTGCTAAAGGAGTTGTCTTTACACTCTACTGCCTCACCTTTTCTATGTTTTCTGTTACTGTTTACCTTCTCTGTGTTTTTATGGAGTTAGTGTGCCTCCACCTTCCTTGTCCTGAGTAGTGCCATTGCATACTCAAAAAAACCTGGCCACTATCAGCCTTCTTTTTCAGTTTAAAAAGAGGGAAAATGTTACATTTTGATACTTTCCTTTGAAACACATTGCATACTTTGAAGTGAAATGTGGTTGTTTTGTTTTGGATCAGGAAATGCTTGTTATCAGCATGAAAATTTTAGATATAATTTCTGAAATAACAGCAACAGCAAAAAAATGTTTGGACTGAATTTGTACTGAAAATTTCAGAATTTCACTATTTGTCACAAAACAGCAATTCCTCTATCTTTTGTCTGTAAAGAAAAGGCACAGAACCAGAAGGCAACATCTACATCATTGAGATTTCTCTTCTCTGCTATAAACAAAGATGTAGCAGGACAGATGTCAATGAAATAAAAAAATACTCCAGTCTATGTTTTTAACTAGTCTTATTTATGTCAATCACCTATTTACTGTGGGAGAGGAAGGGAGGGGAAAAGTACAGAGACAAATACTGACTAAGTTGAGACAAAAAGGAAAGTCTTCTACTGTTTATTTATAGTGAAAAAAACCCCAAAAATAGGCAATTCTAGTGTATCCTTTTTTTTTGCATATGGAACATTACATTTCCTCACTTTAATTTTTCTAATAAAAATCTACTATTAAGCATGTAATAAAGAGATGTAGGAAAAAAAGCCTTCATTTTGCTGTTTTGTGTGACTTGGCAAGTTTTGGAATCTGAGTTTCATACTTCACAGTGATAGGCCACTGATACCATGTGTAGTCCCTTTTCTTGGGAGAAGATTTTATGAAGAATGAATTTTGGTGTCACAAAAAAATGAACTACATCCTTTGGTCAATTAGTGCTGTTTTGATTTTAATTTTATGCCAGTGGAATCACTTTTTGGAAACTAAAGCAGGAGCAGCTGAGGAAAACACTGCTGTGAAGTAAAGCCTAGTCTGGCTATACTAATTTAATCCACATTTTCTGATGATTGGGATGTTTTCAAATATGTTCTGTGAAGACTGATGATGGATTTTAAGCACATGTAGTTTGTGGTCACATATTTTTTAAGTCCAAAGCAGCAGAGCTATGGCCTTATTGCCTTGGCTTAGATCATAAAAGGTGATGGTAGATCTGGATATGTACTTACGTTTGTGTGGATATTATTTAGTTTTCATTTGTTGGGCAGACATAGACTCAGTCTGAGCAAGAATGGGAGGAGTGGCTGCATATCCAGAGGACTGAGGGAATGTGTTCTCACACCTTGAAGAGAAGCTAAGAAGAAGGGTTGTGTATCTAAACCCTTGGCTTCCATCCCCTCTCCACAGCAAAAGTTTCTTTGAGCTTGTTTGATTATACTACTTTTACTATACATTCATACTACACTTGTTTAGTACTTTTATACAGATGGAGGCTCTCTCTTAGTCTGCTCTTATTTTAATCTTATCAACAATATCACCATTTCACTCAGTGGAGTTGCTACAAATTTCTTATAGGTGTAAATGAGAGTGAAATATGACATGTTTCCAGTTGCTGAACTGCCTTTCAGCATGGTGTTATTTCAAGCACTTGCAATTCCTGTAAGGTATCTGGTGTCTACAGGGCTGTTGCAGTGTTACATATTTGTGTTTGTACTTACTCTCAGCTTCTGATCAATTCTTCAGTGAATTCATTTCTGCAGTCAAAATCAACTGAGGAAAAACTCTTACAATCCTTTACAAAATACATAAAATTTTTGCTACAGACACATATAAGTATGTATATATTACATTCAGAGGCAGAGCAGTTTAACATTTTTAGAAATTCTTTCACCAGGCTTTGAAAATCTTAGCTCATGTGTGAAAGCTGGACTTCAAAGCACTCTCATCTCAATGCAAATATGTAAATCTAATTTTAGACACCCATTTCTAAAAAATCTCAGACATAATTTTTCTATGTATACAGTGTTCATATATACACATTCTCTATGTGTGGTGCATGTGCTTATATTTGTAGGTAATATTACATCAACATAAATTCAAGGAGAGTTGGGCAGTGAACTACAAATCTGATTTCCTCTCATTTCATCATAACAAAGCAGTGGAGCAGGCATAAGAATGAAATGCCCAGAGCAGATGCTTCTCTCATGATGTGCTTGATAGATATTTAAGGTGAATATAGTTCATAGTTGTAACTGCATTTCTTTAGCTACAATGCTATGAGAAGTAGTGCTGGGTTTTGTGGGTGCAGTTAAGTTTTGTCCAGCCATTGTGCTACCATGGAAAGTGGTCTGTTAAACCTCTGCTGCTCCTTCCGTCTGAGCTAGCAGGAATGAAGGCAGCAAGGAATCTGGCAAGCATTGCAGGGGTAGTGGTCTAAGAAGAAAGACATAAAAGTCACCTTGGATCAATTCAAGAGGTTTAACTGAAGGGATTTTTGTATTTCATGCTTCAGGATGTGACCATGTGCATTATGTAGTTCATCAGGTGTTGCACCTATTTGTGGTCTTAAAAGAATGTATTAGATGTCCATGTTCAGTGTAAGCATGACCATAGAACAGTCATCTGGATTTTGTAATGAATTGAGTGTAATGAGTCATGTTGGTGATTGCTGTCATGCAGTCCATTAATTGCATGTTGTCATGGATTTCTGTAACTGGATTATATTAAAAATATTTTTCTTCTCAGTGGAAGCTTTTGCTTGTATTATGCCTTATTTTGGAAGAAAGCTAGGAACTGGCTACATTGTGCTTTTCAAGGTCTTGAACTATTTATGGGATTGTCTGCTCGGCTCTACATATTGCTTACAGGCTTCAAGTGTTGGATAAGAAAAGAACTTACAGGGCAGAAGAAGAATGGTCTTAGGAAACTCAAACTGCTAGAATGAAAATAAAAGACAGTTACTTGATTTGAAGTACAGTTACAGAAACCTCAAACATTATGTGACTAACTTTTGCTTTTACTTGATGGTAAAGTGATTAAAATAAGCATTGTTGAAAGTATTTGTGCATTCAAAGTTATTTTGAGATTTTTCATTCCTGTAGTAGTTGAATCAGTACAGAAAAGCAACATGAAGTGAACGAAGAGCTCTACAGTAAGTGGAATGTGAGAAAACAAATAATTTGCCCTGATTGAACACTCTGGCTTCATTTAATAGATTTACAGATAATATAAGGCAAGTCACTAATCTGTTGCTTAATTTGTGAAATACTGTATTTCAAATCTGGTCCTTGTCATTATCTCAATTACATAGATACCCTATTTACTGTGGGACCAACTGAGGGAATTTTGCTCAGCTAAGATACCGATACTGTTCTAGAATAAATCATATAGTAAACAATAGTATTTTCAAGAATTTTGGCTGCCTATTAAATAGGAAAGGTGGAAAAGCCTGGCTTTTCCTTCATTTATTTTCTGTGAATATCTTATCATTATCAGCATATTTGCATTGGTGCTGTAAGATTTGTAGCAAAACTGATATCCTCAGTTGCAATATTTGATTTTTCTACTGTTAACTAAGTAACAGTAATTTTAGAATGCATGGGGGATTTTTTGTTAGAAATAATTTTCCTGTGGTATTTTAACTGAATACCTGTGGGCCGTTCATAAGCATTGGTGTTTGGATGATCTAGGGTGTGATAGGTAAGAGGATGTGACACAGATTGTCAGTAAATCACTTGCTCAGGTTCAGCCTAGGTGATAGTCATGGGAAGATGGTAACTGCCTGGCAGATGTTGGGTGGCATTTATGATGCGATGTTTGTGCATTCAGTTCCTAGTGGAGAAGTGTTGAAAAACATCATTATTTGTTGGCAGTCAAAACATAGAGGAGCTGGATAATGAACTAACATATGGAGTGAAACAGTGTCTCAGCATTAGACATGGTCCCTTCAGCTCAAGGTTACAGCATACTGATAAGAGTGTGGCCCAGATTTACTGAAGCCGTTTTGAGTAAGTCTGAGCTCACATTGTGCGTTAAACCCTTCAGCTTTGGGCCTCTTGAGCACAGTGCTTGTGTTGACCTGTCTCTTATCAGTGCTTATTAACTTGGCCATGATGCTGTGTACTATGGCAATGCATCTCCTGCTTGCACCTTACCAGTTCACATCACAAGCAGAATGAGTCTGCAGCTGTCAGTTTAGACGTGGTCTGGGGGACCTGCAGTCACAATGAACTGAAGAGCAAGGAGAAGTTTTAAGTGAAAGTAGAATGTAAGTGGAGCCTTTTGCAGGCATTTAGTGGAGATGTGTAAGAACAATCTCTACAGGCTTCTGTTCTAACAGGTGAAGGATGAGAGTTTGGGCTGGTGATTCACATCTGCTCTTGTAGGTTAAGCAAGCATTGTACTGCTTTCTGGCACGTAGGTCAACTGGCTTTGAATAAACATGATGGTACTGTTAAACTCTTTTGTCCCTAAAACAGAGGGGCTGCTTGCACACTGCTTATGGAAAACTGCTCTGGGCAATTTTCAGTTCCCTCTTGAGCTGTGTATAGGAATTACTTGGGAGAGAGCAATGGTGGGCACAAACTGCAACAGGGGCTGTTGTAACACTGGAGTGTGCATACCCTTGAATTACAGTTCCTATTCATATTGTCTAATATATTGGTGCACCTGCAACCAGATATGCAGAAGGTACCATTCAACATTACAAAGTGACCTTTAACAACACCTACCTCTCTCTCCTTGTTCCTGCTACCATGTCATAGTGTACAGTACACCATCCTCTGGGATAGCACAGCTGTTTGTATGCCATTTTGATCCAGCTTGAAGTAAAAGATGTGCTGAGCAGTTTGTGAGTTGAATGAACTCCCTGATCTGCTTCATCGTCTGGCTGCATGCACAAACTAAGCTAATATACATCAAAGCCAGGACAGCACACTGCAGGCACTGAAATGTGTGGCAAAACTAAGGCCAGCAAGTGCCATAAGCCAGTATTGCTGTTGAACACTTTACAAAGCCAAGCCACGTGTCAGCTGAGTTTAGGAAGATTCTTTATTCCATATAACATGCAGATTGAACAGATTAGGAAGCGTAAAAAGGATTCGTGCCCTGTGTAGGTTTCCCTCAGCTTCTCAGAATCATTTTTGATTTCAGTCCAGTGGCTTCTGTGGGTCTGATCAGGCCTGCAGGCTGAGTTAGTTTATGAATAATAACTACAATAGTTTAAATTCATGTATTTTTAGAGATATTTTATATTGTCTTCAGTGAGCAATGAGGTTGCCTTTTATATGTGTGGAAGGCACAACAAAACCTGAATGCAGTTCTTTTTTTGGCACAGCCTTTTCCATAATATTCAGGTACAGTACAGTGGTGTTTTGCCTACTGACCGGTGAAAAGAAGTGGAGTGAAATGACTAGTGGGGTTGTCTCTGAAGAAATACTTTTCAAAAGAGACAGGCTGCAGTCCTCTCTGTCTTTTCTGGAGTAGATGAGGACTGTGCAAACTAGAATGCACAGAGAGAAACATTGAATAAATTGCAAATCAAATAGAACTGAAGGTACAATCCTTAACATACTTCATAGTGTGAAGTGTCTCAGAAAATCCACCTGTTAAGTACAATACCAGATGGAAATGATTGGTAGAGTTACAAGAAAGTCAGACTCATGTCTGTAATACAGGAGGCCCTGTGTGTCTTGATAGGCAGCTTGGAAAACCACAGACTACATAGCATATATATATTCCATGAAAGAACTTCTATCCAAATGGTTTAAGGGAAGAAGGAAATGCAACTCGTGTTTGTGTAGAGAAAATTATCAAATTCTAATGAATTAGCATTGTGAAAAGGACAAAGAGGGAAAGTGCTTTCATGTATTCCTCAGAGAGGAAGAATAAAACATTTTGACTCTTACAAAAGCAGAAAAAATGTATCCCACAGAGGATTGTCTTCCTCATCTTATTTCTGTCACTGATGAAAAAAGAGAAATTAAAAGCATAGTTTAGTGTTAAGTTTTTTGCTTTGTTCAGCTACCTTTCAGGTAATTTTTAGTCTGAAGAGAAACACTTCCTACAGTCAAGAGACCATGAGTAGGAAGGTTAGATTTTCTTGTGGTAGAAATTTGGGACAGGTATCACACTACTGAATTTAGCAGTTATTTCAGATACTCATCCTTGTAACTAGGAGCAAAATCCAATGCATAAGTCTGAGGATAAAAGGAATAACATTTAGATGCTGGGTAAGCTAATTATGTTTCTTCACCATTTTTTGTCTATGGTCAAAGTGGTATCAAAGAACTGTGCACCTTGATGACCAGCTAATTCACAACCAGCGATACCATCGGCTGGAAATCTTAGTGGAAAGGTTCCCTTGTTTCTAGTGATTACTCGTAGTCATGAAAAAAGTGTACTTTATCCTTGTATGTATTTAAAGTAATGATAAAAAATATTAAAGCCATTAAAGAGGGCACTGGGGACAGTGAGTTCGAACTACTGTTTTGCTAATCCATGTTTAAGAAAGATGACTTGAAAGTGAAAGAAATGCTGAAAGAACTACTAGGGAAGACCAAGAAAAGCCTTGTTTAGCACAGCTGAACACGAATTAAGACAAATATGGTTCCTTTTGGAACTTCCATGGGAAAGGAACAGTCCATATATATCCAGGCTGTAACTCTTTAAATTGTCCATAAAGAAACATAACAGGAAATAGAAGGCGGTTTCTTACCAATAGGAGATTGAGCTTCTTAGGTAAAGTCCTACTGGTAGGATAAAGATAAAAACTCCAAAAGCCCAAAAAGCCCAAACTGAAAGCTCTAACTTTTTTTCCAACTGATCGTTTTCTGTGATCAGCTTTAAAGAAAACAGAATGATACATGTGCCTTCTCTAGCAAAGCACTGGATTTCAGTAGTTCACCAAGTCCTTCCTAGTCATATGTTCCATATGGACAAAGTTTCACTGTGAAGTGGAGCAGCTTTCTGAGATATTTATAGCTAGAGAATGCATTTGGAAGGATTACCATAACTTTCTGACTGAAGTTTTACTTGTGGAAAAATTAATACTGAATATTTTTACCAAAATCAAGATTTCAGGAGAATTGACAACATAATCTTGAATTTCACAGACTTCTTCCTTTTTTTTTTTGGAGAGAACATAAAATTCATGCTTGAAAGGAGAGAGATAAGGGAAAAGGGACACATTTTGATCATAACATTAAACTTTGTTTTTCAGTGCCTGTGCTCTCAACACAGTGTGTTGAAGCTATCACAATATTTCCACAGTATCATTTTTTCCTGTTTGTTTTGAGGACTTTTTAATAAATGTTGAGTGTACATTTGGTGTTGCTGCACTTTTTATTCTTTGTATTACAGAAGTGCAGTATTTAACAGTAGTAAGTATAATGTGCAATTTATCAGAGGATCCCCAGTTGTACATCTTTGACAGGACTTTCTTATGTTACCCATTGGCCTTAGCTGTTGCAGCATGTCCCACTGGTAGGAATAGGATGTGACACAGGCATTTTGTCATCAAAAAATCTCAATAGGAAACTAAAAGGAGTTCATACCACATACTTCTAGCAACTAGCTGATCTCCAGGGAGTGACAGAAAAGAAAAACACGTAGTGTCTGTAGTTTGACAAGGAACCTGGGAAGATATTTTATTTAGTAAGTAAAAAGGAAGATTTGGAAACAGTTTACAGTAGGTACCAGAGGTGGTGGCATAAGGGCATGGTCATATGTTCTATCTCCACTGCATACATTGCTGACTGAGGTGCTTTCTTTAGGTGGAGTTTTCCTTGTCTACCTATTTATTTATTACATAACATGCAAAATCAGTCATTTGCCAAGTATTATTTTAACCTAGCTTATCACATTTGGAAAGAAATTCATGCAGGTGTGCAGCAGTTACTGAAATCTTCCTTGCAGAATTGCTCAGATCTTCGAAGTGTACACCAGTATGGGGGACATTGGAAGAGCTCTGTTCTCAGTAAATCTTGGAACAGATCGATATTTTGGCTAGAGTGGGTTATAGCAGAGTAAATAGGTGGAGTGGAAAGTGATGAAGGCACATGTATGTCTTTAGACTGTTGGTCACTAACATATCACACTGATTTGTCAATTAAGGCTACCATTTGAACAGTGTTTGAACTCAAATGTTGTAGTAATACTGTTTTAATAATTTAGTGTCCTCTATTCTGCATTTGCAAAAACCCTTTGTTAAATTCTTAGAACTTGGCATAGTGAGATTCACTGGCCTTTTTTTTGGCTCTAGGAGAAGCACGTCTGTCACAAGGACCGTGTTGTTACTGGAAGTGACATTGTGTCTCTTCCTCTGAGGAATGGAGCTGTTGAAAAACAGGCCATAGGGAGGGTGTGTGGCTTTTTTTGTTGTTGTTCTGTGTTCTTACATCTGTCTGTCTATCTATCTATCTATCTGTGAAACAAGACATTCAGAAAAACATTTCACTCCAAATGTGAGACAGACCTCTAGGTTGCAAGGAACTGAAAAATTACTGTGAAAAAGAAATGTATTGACAATTTTTCACTCTGCATGTTATGTATAATGAAAGTGTCTTTTCTGGTGTGTTTAAAAAATAGAATCCATCAGATTGAGAAATGTCAATAGAGGACCATTCAGAGAGTTTACAAATAAGCTCTCATCTGTGCAGATCAATGCCTGTCCTCTCTGCTGGGAGCCCACGGGGGAGATGGGGGGTTCTCTGTGCTGATGGTTTACATCAGGACTCTTTCACAGGAGATGGAGTTGAGCTAAGACCAAGTCACTGGTCACCTAATGGTGCACGGCTGATGTTCTGTGTCCTGTGCACATGATGACTAGGTGTCTGGGTGACTCTAGACAGAGGGACTTCATCAAGGGAAGGCAGGGGGTGGCACATAGGACTTCTGTGATCAGAGCAATGTCCACATACAATTTGTGAGGAACAAAGCATAACTAAAAGTTAGTTTTCTGTTTAATTCTGTTTAATTTTGTATGCTTATAATTCCAGAAACTGAAATTGCTTTGTCCATGGGTTTATAAATATTTAACACACATTTTTAATGAATAAGAAATTGAATTTAAGGGTCAGTAGCAGATTCAGTTACTTTTTCAAGTACTTGTTTAATTATTTGTCATTATATTTGGAAATGTAATTTTTAAATCTTTTAAAAAAATTAATATAGGCCATCAGAGAATCATCTCTAATAGATAACATTCATGAGTGTTTTTTCTTCTATTATACCATTAGACCAGGATCTCAAGAGTTTTTGATGAGTACCAAAGTCTTGCAAGGAAAAGAGATTTCCCAAGGTCATACAGTAATTTTATGGAAGATTCAGGAATAGAAGACAGCTCCATGCTTTATCTGATCTAATCAAATAGTTTTCCAGATGGTAGAAGTTTTTCCTCAACAGTCTCTCCATCTTTTGTATGTTTTGTACAAGAGACATTATATTTAAAAGATCATCCTGTGGAATAAAGATTTGGGAAAAAGGATACTGAGAGCGACCCTTCATTCTTTGAATGAATTGCCCTAATACATGCCTTTCACTATTTAATTCATTTATAATGTAGTGGTGTTCAAAGTAAGGCTATTACTGAAACCAACTGATTTTATTCATTAAAATATCAACAAAGCAGTGATGCTAATGCAAATGGTGAAATAAAATCAAAAGGTCTCAGATAAAATCATTACCATCACTCTGATGTCAGTTATTTGAAAAAAATGCAGCATGTAAGTTACTTGACAAATTTATATTTCGAAAGAGAATGTTTGAAGTAAAGCATAGCTATTCTTCACTATGTATTTTAGACTGCAGTATTTTTGAAGGATTCCAGACATTCGCCTGTCAGGCAGTAAGTCCAGTCCCAAAGTTAGGAGTAAGATGCCATTATTTTACTATGCACACACATGTAGTTCCTTTAATGTGAGCCTTCAGAAAGGGAAAAGGATGGAGTAGTAGGTCTGAAAAATTAAAGGTAAATTTAAAAGTTAGCCAGGCTCCTCTATCCTATTATCTTAACACCCATCTCATCACTGACAGAAGCCTGGTTTGGCTCTTGAAGGTAAAATTGTGTCTCCTAATATGCCTTCAAGACATTATTACACCTTTAGTTCTCAGGTCCATAAACCATTACTCTGGGTGCTCATAAATATGCATTTCCTTTGCACTTTAAAGTAAGCTGCTATTGCTGTCATTCACTTTTAGTTAAGGCCTGTCAGGTGGTGTTTCTGTTGAAGGAAAGAAGTTTAAATTACGGGCAAACTGAAGATATGTAGTTCTTAGGCATGCTAAAATTATGAGCGAGTTGGAGAGATTATTCCTCACAAGTAATTTTAGGATCCCAAGGGATAATGGTGATGTGTACAAGAGATGTTCCCTTCTTGGCTAATTCCATTAAAAGCTTCTGATTTCTGCATTGCTGGAGTGAGACTCCAAAAATCTGCTTTTCTATCTTACATAATCACTTTCACAGTATCCTGTAACATCCACCTCTGCTATGACTGTCAGTGCATTGACTTCTGGAGTGACAGTGATATGTAGGTCTGACGAAGCATCCTTTGCAATATGCTTCACTGAAGTGAGAACTGCAAATGCTGTCAGTATTACTGGAAACCTTTTACTTAGGCAGAATTAATAAACTACGACTTGTATTTTGGGATGGCCTTGTTATATACAGCTGGTCCAGAATGATATGACTTACTAGTAAGAAATTACTGCATCTTGGCAAACAGCATTCTATTTTCAATTCTGAGAAAAGCGTTATCCACTGGATAAGACACTGGATCAGAAGTTAAGGCATTCAGGATCACAGTTGTGCCATTCTTATGGTGCCTGACTTCATGCAGGTCTCCTCACTCAGATATTTTCTTCCTTTGACTTTCCAAACGTGGTTGTGATTATTCATAGGATATCCCCCTCAGCTCTTGCCGGTCTTCTGGTCCTAGGTGAACAGCGTGAATCCCGTACTTGAACTAAATCCATAAATTTAGTTTGTTCCCCCCAAGTTCTAGTTCCAGTACAGGTTTTGTTTGGTTCAGACCTGGGAAGCTTTTCTTTAGTAAGTTGTGACCAGTGGTGAATTAACGTAAATTTGGCAGCAAAGTCTCAGGTTAACATTAAAAGGGATTTCAGCTCAACAAAGCAGGTGTTACAGAGAAGTAATCCTAGCTTCTCCTGAGCTGTACTGAGTCTCTGTCCCTGGTTCATCATGTGACTTTGTTGATGTTCTTTGTTTACTGCAAGGTTTTGTTTATTTTTCATAAAATCAGATATATGCTTTAATGCTGTTCAAATAGTACCATCCTATTGTGTGTAAGAACAGAAAACTGAAGCTGATAGAAACAGATGTGATATGGTATTTGTGGTGAAAGCCCTGTACTATGTTTCACATGGCCTCATCTGTTCCCCACGTGTCTCAGGTTTTCCGTGCCACCTCTGAGGCCTCTCTGTTCCTGTTGGGGAAGAAGAAGCTGTGGGTGACAGGTTGTGTCATTCCCTTCCTGGACTAGCTGTCACCATCCCTCCTTTAAGCAAAGCCCCACAGCAGAACAGTTGGTGAGGTATTGTTGGGGATGTCTGTGGCTTCTTGGAGGATGCTTGTGGAGAAGCATTAGGCATGGGAGAAGGGATGACTCCAGATTCATGTGGTGCCAGAGTCCCACTGTGTCATCCCCCAGGGACTGGCCCCAGTCACCTAATGAGGTTGGACATGTCAGGTAGTGTGATGTGAACTACAACAGAGAGACAGACATTCTCCTCTCCTGAAACAGCAGTGACTCTTTATCCAGAAGGTTTAGTAGTATTGCTGCAGTACTTGGTGATATTATGGTGCTTATACAGCAGCCATTTTTGGGAATGAGTTGGTAGTGTTGTCTGGCAGTAGCATGATACACACCAGAGTAATTAGGAATAAATTTCAAGTTACTGATATTGAAGACATTTTTCTGGCAGTGGTTGATTTGGTCCTGCTTAATGCCAGAGAGGTGGTCTGGAAGAATTTCATGATAGTTCAGGTGGGCTAGGGCTGCTGAACAGATTTTCTTCAGTGAGGGAAGAAGGAAGGTGTCATCCTTTTGACCAGGATCCTTTTGATCCTAGTGCTAGAATCATATACATGTGTGTTGAATTTTTTCCTAAAAACACAACCCAATGGGTATCTGACTTCTCCTGTGATTTTAGTTGCTCCTGTTCTGTTCAAGGTCAAAAGACAGTAATTAATGTAAGACAATGGGAGACATTTCTGGCTATGTAGTTGCAGAGACAAGAAGAGCAGAGAAGATATTTTGTGGAACATCTGTTACATGGATATGCTTTATTGTGGGCAACTGAATGTGATGACCTGATCATCAGTCTCTATATTTTCCTTTGTTGTCTTTAAGGGCTCTCAGTGGAGAGCTATTAGTAGTATTTTCCTACCTTCCTGCCTAAGCACAGGCCAGCGTTTATTGGAGCTAACCTCTGGTAATTATAAAGCCAACATCACAATAACAAGCAAACAGATGGGATGTATAATATTCATAAATTATTGAATTCAGCTTCCTCATCCTTCATAGTAAGCTCTTCAGGATAGGGACAGTTTCTTGTAAGGACCCAAAGTCCAACAAGGAGATAAGTGACAGCCAATGTGTTTTGTCAAATTAGTTCAATTTTCTTCTCTGACAGAGTAGAAAACTTTCCATTGATGGGGAAGAGGAAGAGGTGCCATTCACCTTGACCTTGTCAATGTATTCTGGTAAACAAACCTGAGATGTATGAATATGAAGGTACTGCAGGATGGGTACCAAACTGATATGAAAGCTGTTCTCAGTAGTTACTAGTGGATCCACAGTGGCCTGTCCTGGACCCAGTATTTCAATTGCTAGTGGGATGATGAATTTAGTCTGCAAATTATACCAGTATGAGAGGCAAATTCAAACTAAATTTGCAAAATCAGTGAAATGGCTTGGAAAAATGGAATATAATCCAACAGAAAAAGGTCAAGTTTCTTAACTGTGGTGTAAATATTCAACCTACAAACTGAGTAAGTGTAAGAAGTGCTTATGCAATAATCTTGGAGAAAGGGTTTGTAACAGTGAGTAGAGTCACAGGCAGACTGCTTGAATGTGTAAGAAAAGTATGTACATAAAAGATACCAATAAGATCTGTTTCCACGTTCTGGGGGGATATATCACATTTCCTCTATTTGCAGCCAACCATTAATAAAATCAGTGTAAGCAAAATTGCATCTGGGTGCACCCTGAGTCAGAGGCAGAAAGACTCTTTGTGTTGTGTATCTCTCTCTTACCACACCTTACGCTGCCTTTTTCACACCTCTTATCATCAAGAAATAGTACAATAGTTTTTGTTGCCCAAAAATCACGTCATCAAATGTTTGATAAAAATATGGCTTTTAATTGCATTGATAGTGAATACTTCACAGAATCATAGAATGCTTTGTGTTGGCAGGGACCTCATCTTGTTCCAACCCCTGCTGTGAGCAGGGACACTTCTGACCAGACGAGGTTACTCAGTGCTCAATCCAAACTGACCTTAAACACTTCCAGGGATGGGGCATCTACAACTTCTCTGGGCAACCTGTTCCAGTGCCTCACCACCCTCACAGTAGAGAAATTTTTTTTCTAATATTTAATCAAAACCTACTCTCTTTCAATTTGGAGCCATTATCTCTTGTCCTGTTACTACATGCTCTTGTAAATAGTCTCTCTCTGCAGTAGTAGTTTTGGTTTGGTTTTTTTTCATTTTCAGAATTTATACTAAAATATGGTTGTTTATATGAAAGTGTAACTGCAACCAGTTGTTCCATAGCGAAGTAGTAAAAATGTACTCAAAACAACATGTACAAAGTAATGTTTGTAGGTACTATGTAGGTGGAGAAGAAAGAAGCGAAACACCCACCCAGTGATCTGTTTCAAATTAATTGTGTTAATTTCTTTTTAAGAAAGGTATTTAAGGTTTTCACAGTTGTCTGTTTAAGTAGGAAATGTTAATGAGATTGTTGGAAAGGTTAATTGAAGAGCTGCCATTGTGTGTGTGGAAGCTCCTTTTACATGGAGCCAGTACTTTTTAATGGCTGTAGGCATGCACCTGTTGGACTTAAGCACAGGATTGCAACAAATAGTTTAGCGCTGAAAGGCATGAAAAAGGACTGCCTGTCAAATAGTACTAGTAAGCGGCAATATTTTTAGTGCTGTTCTTTAGATCTTTTATTATAGTCTTGCATATAGTCTTGAGCATATTGTACAGGTATTGAAAACAAATTACCTGAATAATTAGCTGATTTAAAGTGTTGTTGTTATTTTTTGTTCTGTACATTATTGATAACTGGTTTCCTGAATTTATTTTCTTTAATGCTTATATAGATTTTTAAAATATTCTTTAATAGAAGTATCAGAAAAGTTGTTAATCTAAATATGTTCTTAATTACTTGTTACAATCAAAGTATGTCTAACACAAATTTTAAGTGTAAACCTTTTTTTTACTGAAATGCTGCTTTTCACAGCAACTCATAGAAAATCCTGAGGGATTTTCTTCTTCCAGTCAGAATATTGTATTTAACAAATATTACCAGACTTCTGGTTTGGAATCAAGGAAAGATAGCAATAATTAAATGGCTATATTTTGGTGTACTTAAGAATGCATTATATTTTGGGGTTTTTAAATCTTGCATGCAGCATAAAATGAAGTTATTCATTTTAATGCGTCCTTCTTGTTGGCTTAAAACTGAAATATAGTTGCTTGAAAATTAATTTACCCCTCATGAATGACTGGTTGGATTATCTTTGTAGCATTAAATGTCAACCCTGAGCTCAGAGCACATTGTGTCTACGGTAAAAAGTTGTCCCTGAGCACTTAATGTTGTGTTAAATGATGATGTGTCCTTTGCAAATGTGTTATTAGTGTCAAGCCGTTCTGTCTCTCAAGATTGAAAAATGGTCAGTGATTTGAACTGCCATTAAACCTGAATAAAATAGAGAGGCTGTGGGGGGTTTTCATGCCTTTTCTGAGTACAGACACACTCTTGTGTAGGTGTAAGACATAGAAAAATCTTTATGTTAACCTAAGACTCCAAAAACTCCCTTTGGAATCACAGCAATTAAAAATAAGAAAATCTCACTTCTGTTTCTCAGGAAGAGAATGGTCGTTGAATTTATCCATGTGACATTAATAACACAAAACCCAATAATAAATACTTGAGAGCTTGATCTTGTTTCCAAAGATGTGAGCTAGGGCTGTGTTGTCAATTCTCAGATATAGGTTATAAAACTGTTACTGATGTGTGATTTACCAACTGATTTTTACTGAAGTTAAGCCTGAAATTCGTATGGAATTTTGTTTTTCTGAGGTTCCTCAACATCCTGAATAAATACTATTTCCAGAATGAAGCAGGCCTGTTGAAGATGTGTTGTGTGAGAGCAGACCATATGACCCCCAGAAATGTCTTCTAACCTAACCTATCCTCTGAGACTGTAGCTTAAAGCAGGACCATAGCTGGTGTACAGGAGCAGTTCTGAAGAAGCAGTGTGCTAATTATGGTGCATCTTCAGCACAGTGGCTCTGTAGCACAGGCATAACTACCTGGCTTGGGAACCACCATGTCACAGCTGAGCAGGGATGGAATTCAGGCTGTGGTTTTCAATGCAATTTACAGTCCCTTCGTGGCTCTATGATTTTCTCTCTATAGTACTAGTAATAACTCAAGATAATTACTTCACAGGTGATTTGGCCATGCCTGCAAATGTCTTGAATCAAGATAAAGTCATGTAGGGACTGGTACTTCTTCTCCACTTGTCCCTTAGAGCTATTTCCTTGGTTCATATTTATTCTGCTTAACCTTAGAGTTGAAGCCAGCGCTTCAACTGGTTTGGGTTCTGAACTTCTCTAGTTGTTGTTGGCAGTAGAGCAGGCAGCACCAGGGAGCACTTGAGTCTATGCTAGACTGCCGTCACTCACTCTTTGTAGAAGTCTCTCTATGGGAAGTAAAGAGAGACCTAAACTAGCAATCACCTAAAGCTGAAATCAGGTGTAATGGGTGTGATCTTCTGTGTCTTGCATATAAGGAGGTTGTGGAGGACCGCATGACTGAACCTTCCTCTATCTTGGGCCTTTGTCCCTGCCAGTGAGATCTAATTCTCCCTTACCCCTGTTACTGTAGGGAAAAGGACAGGATGCTTGAAGTCAGACTGTGGAAACCCTGAATGCCCATTTTCTTATTCTATGTTCGTTCTGTGGGGATTTGTGGAGAGTTCCTGGAACCTTCACTAATTCATATCAGTAATCATAATAAACAAATTGATTTCAGCTTAACTAGGTGTGTGATTTCACACCTGCAGTTTGTCAGTAAATCTTTCCACAATCTGTCTCTAGTTTCTAATTAGCTATGTATATACTTTAGTGTAGTTTTCAGTATCAGTTACAGTAAGGTACTTTAGTTAAACTACTACTGGTAACTAAAATTTACCCTCTAGTTGTAGTTTTATTGCACCTTAAACAGTACTTTAACATATGAAATGGATTGCTAATGTATGGAAAACGTCTTACGAATGTTTTGAGTATGACTATAATACCACCACAGAGAGATTCAGGACAGCAGTTTGTTGGTTGTTACAAATTATAGTGAAAGTGTTGAAAGGAATTTTAAATTTGTAGTGTTGATTAAAAAATTTTACTATCTGTCAGGTTTTTTGGCTTGCTGTAAATAACTCATCTTCAAATTATTTGTCTGAGTAATTAAATTTAGATTGCACATTGCTCATTTCAAATATTTTGACTCTTATCTATTTGGTTTTCCATTGTGGCTTAATTGGTGTGGTCTATATAAACGGACAATAAATTTATATACCTTTGTTATAAAGATCAGTCAGTGAATAGAATTTGGTATTCATCCCAGACAGAATTATGATTGAATGTATTTGCAAGATTAAAGCACTGAATTTTCTTCTTTCTAATTAAAGGCAATTAAAGATTTGCAGACACAAATAAAAGACAATGAATTGAGGAATAAGTGTAGAAGCAAGTCCATTTGCAGGTGAAAAGAAGTGCCTTTGAAGCAGAACCAGCTGTATTTTCATTGAAAGAATAACAGTTTAGGAAGCTTTTCTGCATGTGCTTGCTTGATAGCATAATGTACTCATAAGCAGCTTACGCAGTACAGTATTCAGAAAATAGCAGTGCATTAATTTTTAAAGTAGCAAATGCAGGCGAAGAGCAATGCTGCCACATGATGATAATGAAGGTGGATATTGTAAAGTCTGCTGAGAGAAAAGAAAGCAGGGAGCTCCTGAAATGTGAACATTTATAAAACAATAACTAGATATTCATATGATAATAAGCTTGGACAGCAGCATCAACAAAGGCCAAAGATGCAGTCCTGTTTCTGCTTAAGCCTGATGAATGGAAAAGCAGAGAGGCAGTCTTTAGTCTGTTATTCAATTCCAGTAATGAGCTATTGTTAGAATAAAAGAGTAAATATCTAGAAGGGTTGGAAATACAATTTTTTTTTCTCATGAAGTTATTCTGTAGATGTTTTCCGATTGTGTCTTAAACAGCAGCATCTTTAAACACAATCTTAAATGTAGTCAGTTTTCTGAAATACAGCGCTCATTAACATGCTGCATTCTCAGTTACATGCATAAAGGAGCTTGGTATGTATGCAGAAGTACAGTGTTGTGCATACTACCTGGCAGTGTCACAGTATTTCTATAGAGTAAAAAAAATTAACCCAGAACTTAATGAACTTGTCTAGCTCATACAAATTATTTAGTTTAAGTTTTCCATTTATCATCATGTCATTGGAGGTTTAATTAAAAATACTGAATATACAAGATCAGATAATCTCTGATATGTTATTAAAATTATTGAATAGAAGATGTATGAGATCTCAATTTCCCTTGAAAGCCAAGTTAAATAAAAAAAAATCTTGCAAAATTCGTAGATTTTTATTGCTAGTCACATGAAGAAAAACAAACTCGTGTTGCATATTGTATGAATCCCTAATATCCACTCTGAAGGAGGCACCCTTTTTCATTTTTCACAATATAGCTGTTGTAGTAGCTATAAAGCTCCCTGTATGTCACCCTTATGTCACTTCTAATCCTACAGCTAGTAAAATAATCTTTGGAGGGACTGTCAGGAAGCAGGACAAGCAGAGAGCTGTAGTCAGTATAAATAGGTGTCTTTTCATGGAGTACTTCTTTGGCCTTAAAAATGGAAAGGAAGTGATGGACCTGAAAAAGAAAAGAAGTGGTGCATTTGTTCAAAAATAAAGAAATAAATTGGGGTAGTTACAAAAAAAAGTTAAGGCAAACTGGCACTAAAGTTTAGAGTTTGAGAGAAGAGATGACAAATTGGTAACAATAATGACTAGTCAAAGGTAAGGATTTTGTTTAAGTAATACAAAAAGTAAGATTTGGTCTGGAAATCTTCCAGTTCTCTCTTTTTGGCTTCTTCTTGCCTTCATATATTCTGTCAGGAAAACTTGGTGTCTCAAATGGGGCTTTGTCTGATGAGTCTGTCTCAACTGGCTTTGATGATCACTTCCTGAGAAAAAGAAATAGCTTAAGCTGATGACTCCGACAGATAAATGTACAAGACATCTTGCAGGATAAGTGAGATAAAACTAGAAGACATTAAAAGTGTGAATATGCTTATCTCAACTGGTTAAATTTGCAAGCCCAAAGGAAGGGAGGCTGTAGGGAGCCTGTATTATTTTTTTCTGCTTGTTTTCCAGGTGGTAATGATCAGTATTCATGTGGCAGGAGCTTTGCATTTCATTGTTCTTTATAGTCCTGTAGTTCAGATGTCTTTCCCAAGGCCTCAAAGTTCACATGTTTTAAGAGTCTTTTAGTATGATTGCTGAATCTGGTTTTCATTACAAAGAAGTCCACAGATGCCCTTTTTAAACTTTTGCACTTGATGGACTCAGACTGTTTCCCTACCATATTTTTTTCCTTTTGACTATTTACTTTTAGCAAGGAGAGTGGTAAATTAATGGCAGGTGCATGGATTTGGAGAACTACCAGCTCTAAAGTCATCATTGAAATAGCCTGCTTGTTATAGGAGGGTTAGTTGTTCATATCAGACTTAATATAAATCTGGAAATGTTCTTTAGATAAGTAGAATCCAGTCTTAGCTGTAGTGATGATACTGGAATAAAGAGTAGCAGGGTGCCTGAAACAAGGGAAAGAGCTTTCTTTTGAGAAAAAGCCAATAAGCTTTCTCATTTGAATGAATAAACATGGTCCTACCCATAGATGTATTTCACAGACTGGGTCTTCTATGCAATATTTGCCCCTGCTCATGTCACCTTCACACTTGAGCTGTGGAGAAGAGGAGGGAGAATGGGCAAAGAGAGGAAAAGGAGGTGGGTTTTACTAGCTGACTTGTGTCCTATTCCTAATGGACCTTACCAAGCTTTCTAGTTTTCCTTATCTAATACTGTTGCATCACTGGAAGGGAAATCTCAGACCATCTTGTTTCATTTACCCCTGATGGAAGAGCAGCAAACCTGAATTATGAGAACTGAGCTTGAACTTAGTGCTTGTCAGTTATATAGTTCTAAACGAAGATATTTTTCATGCTTAAAACATTTCAGATTGATACATTTCTATAGTTTGTTCACAAGTAAGTAAGAACAGCTGCATCACTTACGAAAGTTGGCTCCCAACAAACAAACAAAAAAATTGAAGGCTGGGGTGTGTCTATGCCAAATTTCAGCCTGGAGTGTATTTTTATGGGTAATAAACTTCTGCCATTTGTAATGGAAATTCTGAAAGGTCTTTTAACTATTTCATGGCAAAAGTATGAGTGTGGGGCTTTAGGGAGAAAAAACACATTCTCTTTCTGGCTGGCTTCATCTCATGACTTAGCCATTTTTGTGGTTTCTGCAATTCTTTCCTTAAATATTCTAAAAAATTACTGTGCTCCTGATGCATGCTATTATCAGATATTACCGACTTCTGAAAAATAATGCTGCAGTGGTCCTGTCCTGCTAATAAGATGTATTGACTGGATGAATGTATTGGAGCATCTGGCATAAATCATCTTTCTGTCACCCTTTCTTCACTCTATCCTCTAAGTTTCCTTGGATATATGCTTCCTTTTTTTTTTTTTTGTTCCTAATACACATGGTTTCAGTTATTTTTCCATTTGTCATTGAGTATTTTAAGTTATTTCAAGTCTTTTATAAATAATATCTGACCAAAGAATAATATGGAGATCTTCACAATATATAATCCATAGGACTGAGGAGAGATTATGTAATGAAAGCAAATTTGTAGTCAGCATTCACAGTATGCTACAGAGATAATCTTTGAATTGAGTATGAGCAGGGTGATACAAACAGTAGACAAAGTCAGAAGTGTGTTTCCATGAATCCAGTATATCACTGGAGAAGACATTCATGTTTCAGAATTTCATCACTACACTATAATATCCCAGTTTTGAAGGTAGCCATAAAATGAGAAGTTTGCATTATTGATTATGAATGTAAAATCACATCTGCTTGGACAAACAGGGTTTTTGTACACAAAACCACTGGACAAAGTTTTAGAGGAAAGGTTAAATTATTTGACTGTAACAGTAAGGAAAGCTAATGTACAAATAGGTAAACTTAGTGATTTGAAAAAGACCAGACACTCTGCTTTAAGCGTTATAGCTTAGCTTTGGAATTAGGCATAAAGAACAAAAAAGATACGTATGCATTAAGAGGGAAAAAATGAAAAGGACTTCTTAAAAAAGCCGAAGCAGTTATACTGAGGCTCTATCCCTCTGAGCAGTTTCTTCACAGATTCCTCTTTTTCTTTTCCTTTTGTGACTGTATCTGTACCTTGACATCTGTTAACCTAAAGAAGCTATGGTTAATAGTTCATAATAGAACACTAACAGGCCTTTCAGACAGCAGAAATATCCCTGAGAGATATCAAGTGCTTTATGCTTCATTATTAAGTTGAGATAAATGATTTATACAATTTCTACTGTTTTTGAATACTTACATGTCCTCCTCTGAACTCAGTTCATATGGACTCACAGTAATCAAGCCCTGGGCTGCACTCTTTGTGGCTGCAAGAGATGGTCCCTGTAACTTGTGGAAAGTTCATCTAGAAGATTTTGTGTAACATGTTTCTACAAGCAGGTGTTGTCAAGCAATGGTTTTATTAGTATTTACTTAGACAGATCTCCATATCTCTGAGTTCTGATACCTGCAAATAATGTTCCAGTTCAGAATTATGAACGTTTGCATTCACCAGAATGTCTTGTATTGCACATTTATATATGCATTAGAGATGACTAACCAAGAAAAATTCTAATGAAAATTTTGTTTTGATTTCAATGAGAGGGAAAAACATCATCCACCTTTAATCTACATATTTGCTGGCTGCTTCCTATGGAGCAATTTATTAAACATTGTACTAGTGGATATCTATCCATAATTGTATTTTGATGTCACTCTGGAGTAACAGATTCTACACTGATTTGTCGGATCTTGTTGCTATCACTATCTGTGTTAAGGATGGTTGTTCCACAGATTGACTCCCTGTGTTACAGAGCAGGCGTTGTTTAAAATGCTGGAATGTGGGATGTTTTTAATATGTTAAATCTGACTTTTCAACTGAAATAAATGCTCACATTCTTTATATTCTTTTTTCATTGTTTTCATTAAATGTCCTTTTTTCTCTAGGGAAACAAGATTATAAGAAAACCAGGCCTATGTTAAGAGCTACAAGATTAAAAGCAGAGGCCAAGAAAACTGCACTAGGTGTAAAGGTAGAGATCTCTTGATAGCTCAAACCACTTTTGTGTTTGTTTCTTTTCCCCATAGATGTACTATGTGAATATTGACTTCTGAGAGATATTGTTTATGACACTTCAAAATCTAAGTAGAATGCTAGAATCTAAAATATTTATGATGAATTGCTTTTACTTAACCCTAAAATGACTCAAATATTTGAAATGCTGAAAGATTTTACGTGGTCTATGTCCTTGTTATGGTGCATGCTTACTTTAAGGTTTAAAGCACTGTGGTTAGAAAACTGATGGTTTTGGGTAACCTGTAAAAAAACAGAACAAGTTCTTTAACTATTTCATACAGTTAGACAAATTGCAATAAACATCTCCCAAGTTCCTCTTCTAATCCTATACCAGTAGTAATTTAAAGACTGGGTTTAAGTCTTGTTAATTCTCAGCATTATTGTTTCAGTCTGCATCCTTGTGTACTGCCTCTGACTTGGAAAAAGAAGGCTTAACTTGTTAGTTAAGCAAAACATATGGAAAGGTACTAAACTTTGTTTTGAAAATGTAGCCTTTCCAAGCAGGTATGAAGTATAACAATGACTTTTGATCACAGCTGTGGATATGAGCAAGGAGGACAATTAGAAATATTTTCTGTTATCTACTACCCAGTGTGTCATCAAAATGAGATCTATCTGAACACACATTATTTATGTTGCCTCCAGTATTTTTTCCTCAAACTTATTTTTTTAATCTAACTGATACACTATGAACTTAGCAGCAAGAGTAAAACCTGAGCAAAATAAAAAAGTGGATGCATTACCTGCGTATTCTAGTGAAAGAAACTTCAGAAATGTTAAAAGGAGAACATTTTCTTGTTTCTGGCAGATGAGAAATCAATTTTTTCAAGTTATAGCTTGTAGCAAATGCCAAGGTATTACTACCAAGCTGTAACAGCTGTTAGGCTGCCAGATGATGTATTTGGTTGTCTTCCAGAATTTGCTATTATAATCACGAAACAGTGCTTTCTTTTTGCTCCTGATTGCTGATCTCGATCAAGCATTACCGTGCGATGCAGTATGTTTTCACAACATAATCTCCTCAGTTAGTGCTGTGTGTCAGGTTTTAATGAGAAAAAGTAGATTGCCTTTTTTGTTTAAAGGAGAGATTATTAACCTTTTGAGTTCCTTTTCCTTCCTTATTAAATTTTCCTTTTTCTTTTCATTTTTCTTTCAATGACGTGACCTTTTAAAAGTGATGTTCTACTTGGAGTCTTAGTGTACAGCCTAATTCTGTTAAAATGTACAAGTGTTTTGCATGTCTTTCACAAGTGAGAAGAGTATGAGATTTGGTCCTTCAAAACCTGTTTCATTTCCTTATTTTCTTAAGTAATCCTTTCCTACAAATGAGGGTGAATGGGAAAGCATATGTGTAATCATATATGTAATGAAGAATTGAGTATTAGTGAATAAAGGACTTTTGCCATCAAGGTACACATGTGCTCTCCAGGTCCTGAGAGGGTGTATTTCTGGAGTTCTGCTAGTTGCACTGTGTGATGTCTCAGGTTTACAATTCTGCCTCTGCCTTAAAAAAAATTCTTTAAAATATTTTCTTCTGGCTGTAATATTGTTTTGTACTTCTGGACCTTAAAAAAACCCCCCTGGATCATCTCCAAAGAGATCGCAGTAATTTGTTTGCTTCCAAATTGCTGAGAAAAGCTGAAGAGCTGAAGTAAAAAGGAAGGTAAGTTGGGCACCTTTCCCTGTGGGGATTTGCTTGTAGGTGATGGAAAGCAGAGCTTTTGACTGCATCCTTCTCACTGAGCCTGCTTAATGCCAGCAACTTCAGGCTTACGAAATGTTACAATACTTCTACCAGAACATGGGCAATTTCTGTAGAATAAACTCTGCTCTTCTGCTGACAGATCCTGCAGTGCTCAGCATGGAAGCAAGGCGTACTTAATGTCTTGGGGTAAAGGTGCACCTCTTCCTATCTCGCGGTGACAGCTCTTCACCTTGCTCAATCCCTCCAACAGCAGAGCTTCACCATGGACAGTAGATGCTCCTGGAGTGTCTGCAGGGAAATCTCCTTTCTTACCCCTGAAGAGGCTGCTTAGTTGTGAAGCCCCATAACCTATACCCCTCTCTCGGGCACGGCTTGTTTTGCTCAGTCCAGTGTTAAGATCCTCCAGCTGGCCAAGTGCCACCTTTTTTACATTCATCCTCCACACCTATCCTAAATACCCCTCTGTTTTTGAAATAATTCTTGACAACTTCTGCTTGGTATGACAGCAACTGGTGGGACAGAAGAGAACACAATTTGTTCTTCAGATCCCTTGACCAGTTGTCCCAAGGTCCTGAGGTCCCTCTTGATCATCTGTAGTCTTGCCGGGACTTTGTCTGCGTCCACCTGGAAACCCAGTGGGCAATAGTCAGTGGGCCATGCCAAGCTGGGAAGTTTCTTGGTGATTTCCCTTACATGGGCCCCAGGGAGGCAACACACCTCCATATGGGCTGGGTGCAGTTGGCATATCAGGCCCTCCATTTCTCTCAAAAGGGAGTCACCAATGACTACCCTTCTTTTTTTCTTAATTGAGGAGGTTTTGATGTGGGGGATAGGTTGCCCTGCCCTGGGCAACCCCTCCAACCTGGATGGATCTTCATCCACATTCTCATCTCCCTGGTCCTCAGATGCCAGGGCCTCATATCTGTTGTTTAAGGGCACATGGAGAGGTGAGGTAGGTCAGGAGGGAATTTGCCTGCGACCCCAAGCAGAAAGCCATTTCCACTCCCCTCTGTCTCTTAAGAGCTCCTCCTTTTCCTTGTGATGAGTGATTGTAATACGCAACGATTCACCTTCCAAAGGCTGGGATTTTAGTCTTTTTTTATTATGTAGGCCCTTATACTGTGCTGGAGCAGTTGATTAACTTCAATCTGTGTTGAGAGGAAAGAAAAAGTGATATAACTACAATGCAATGTAATCAGTAGGCACTTTAAATAGAAATGTCCAAAGTTCTTGTAAATCTTTGAGAAGAAACCAGGCACATACATGTATTTGGAATGTATTTCATTTGTTTATATATGTATCTATTCAGTACATGATGCAGTATGCAACATTTCAAAATAAACCTTTTATTATAAAAAGCTAAGTTAAAGTTAATAAAAATATTGTAGAGGAAGGATAAATGTAAAAGTATAAACTCTCTGGGAAAGGGGAATATTTTTGTAGTTCTGTGAAATACCTACACACAATAAGCTAACACACTAAGCACCATGCCGCCTCTTAACATAATAGGCTTTTTAATGTCATTGGTAACTCTAGGGTTGTTTTACATTAGTGTCCTGAAGAACTTAAATGTCTGGCCCTAAACTAAGACTTAGTGTAGTATTTAGGGCGGAAAAAAAGAGGACTAGAAAATAGTGAAGGGATTTTAGTCCTTAATTTCTACGAGGATAATGAAATTCAAATGTTGTGTATTTCACCATGAGAGCTGACAACATTAGCTTAAAAAAAGGCCCTATAAATGACATAAAACTTTTCAGAACCAATCCCCTGGAGATTCTTCACATTTCATCGCTGGCATACTAATTAGCTTGTCTTGTCAAACTTTGATTGCCTTGTCATTTTAATGCAAGGTTTAAAGTAACAAACTTTCTTTCAGTCACTGGCATTTAGTACTTTTTAATTTCCCCAATGAGGGATTTTTATCTGTGTTGATAATGTCAGAGAAGCAGCTGAGTACTAATAACTATCAAAAGTTAGTTCAAGCAGGGTGACCATGCTTGTACTTGGTGTGTCGTATTTGCTCTTTAAACATGTTTAAAGATTAAATATTTTAGCAGAGCTATTGTACTGGCTCTCTTTGTATATGTGACACTAATGTGGACAGAGCCAAAATACATTGTGTCTCTTGGAAAAGCAAGACCCCTGTCTTGAGAAACAACTCCAAGAGAAAGCAGTGTGCTATATGTCTCCTGGTGTTTGGATAAGACCAAATTCTTTGTAGCAGTACCAAAAAGGGAGCCTCTGAACTTTCTCTGGGTCGTTTTGTTGTTCCCCCACACAGGGCTTGTGCTGGTGGAAGCCCAGCTGCTCCTCCTTACGAAATAGAGCAGGAAGGCCATTCCACCACTGGTGCTAGCTCTGCTCTCAGTGGATGAGGAAGATGTGCCAGCAGGAGGGTGACAAGCAGAAAATGCTTTGAGAAGTGCGGAAGCTTGGCCCCCAGATAGCTGGAGATTGGTATGCAGAGACTGAAAGTAATGGGAGTTCTTGGGGAGAGATTTTTTTCACAGGCTGCAAGAAAAAATCAGTGGTCCATGGGACAAGTGATGACGTTTTCTGTCTTCTTGAAAGGTAGGCACAAATCTTAACAGTAGTATTTGCAAAGTACTTGCAAAGACATAATTGACTGCAGAATATCACTCCACAGAGAATTATTAGCAACATAGTGCATTGATTCAGCTAAGGAAAAAATGTTTCCTAAACAAAATGAGAGTTTACTGTCTGTCATTCTTTTGTATATCGGCTTAATCTGTTGTGTAGTTAGCTACCTCACTATGGAGAGTTTATCTCATCTGGAACAAGTTAGATATGAATAGATAAAAAGTCATTCCTAGTGTATTTTGGCAAAGGATATTCTCCGATTTCATGCTGTTCATAATCTGCTAAGTTAGTCAACTATATTTGCCAAGATACAGTTTCATAGCTTTGCAGAAAGTACGGCCACAAGAGACTATTAGATCATTTGATCTGCACTTCTATATGTTACGGATCATAAAATTTCATCCAAATACTTTCTGCAAAATCCAGGCACTTTCTAATGGCCAAAATACTGGGTCTTCAAACCAACTTATGTGTCTCACAAAGTACAGAGACACATAAGCTTATTGTGCCACTAATGAATAAAGTGTGATGTTCCCAGTTATCCCAGTAGTCAGGCTTTCATCCCTGACCTTGAAATGAAAGGGAGGGGAAACAACACGTACAAAGAAAAGAACAAAACCAGACCCTTGACTGACCTGAACACATACGTAGTCATGATGGTTTGAGATGTGAAGAAGATGCATCAAGAAAAATCATAGGAGGATTTTCTGTACCAACTTGGAGCAGTAGCCCATCTTTCTCAAGCCTTCTTCTGTCTCTACTTAGGACAAGTCTGCAACACTTCAAAGAATAATCAACAACAGCAAAACCTCAAATCCCAGAAATGAAATCAATACAATTGGAGCAAAAATTCAACATCAGGAAACTTTTGATGCTATATAAAAAAGTCTGAGCAGTTAAACATAGGATGCTATTACTTTTAATAACCTGTTACTTCAGGGATTCAGAAGTATCATAGCACTGGCCATGGAAGTAATCTGGGTTTTCCTACAGCCCTGAAGGAGAGGAACAGCTAGGAGGGCTGAATTTGCCAACTCCAAGGCTGGGAGCCAGGTCCTTCTTTTCACACAAGCCCAAGCTGAAGTATTCTTCCCAATTGCTAAATAAAAATATACCTTTTTGAGAGAGATCAGATGATAAAAGACTCACAGCTATGGAAGTCTATTTTCCTAAAGAATGTTCAATCAATCTTCCTCCTAGAAAATGGCATCTTAGTTCAAGGCTGAACTTATCTAACTGCAGCTGGGCCTTAAAAGTTTCTTGTAAACAGGATTGAAGGACCCCACACTGTGAAATGCTTTACTTAAATAAGGTGTATATAATCATATGCTGTAACCAAGCTACCTCTCATTCTTCTCTATGATAGAATAAATACCGGTCATCTCCCTGCTGGAAATTCCTCCACCTTTATACATCCAGAAATCACGCTGAGGGAGTTGCTACCCCTGAAATCCAAAGACCTTCTCAGAGTCATAGTTTTTCGAGGCATACTACTCCACTTTATATGTACTGTCTGCATCTTTGATACCTGTATATATTATTTTGCATTTAGCTATATTAAAATGAATCCTGTTGCTTTGTAGGCATATAGCCAAATGTTTTAGATGACTCTCTAATAGTACCTTGTTCTTATTATTTGAGACAACAATGATCTTTCTTCCATCTAAAATTTTTACAGTAAAAAATTAGAACCTAAAAAGTGTGGATAAAAGTTCATAAATTACTTTTGCTGCCTTCTGTTAGCTGTAGAATGTCCTGCATTAAGGAAGTAAACATTCCTTTTTAAATATGATTTTGTTGAAACTGTAAAAAATGGGTGCAGTGAATATCCACCTAAAGTCTTTAGTTAAAATCTATATGAGATAAAAAGATTTTCAAGTTCATATATATTTATTTTTACAGGTGTCCTTGGTCAGCATGATTTTCTTTCCATCTCTTTTCAGAAAGAGCTAGGAACAGTTTAGCATTTCAAAGAGAGCAATTTGTGGTACTCTTTCACTTGGTTTTAAGCAGGTTTCAGGTAAAAAAGGTGTGATTCTCTTTGAAGGACAATTAAAAAATATGTAAAATCCCCCTGTAATTTCTTGGAAGTATGATATTTCTCTATATGAGTAGGATATGATGCTGCCATACACAGTGTCCAGATTTGTGTTATCATAGCTAACATTTTTTCCTCACCCCGTCTCCTAATTAATCTTGTTTAGATCCCAGCTCTGCCACTTGCTCCATCAGGGTGAATTTGAGGACATAATGCAAGTATTTTGGCATGAGAGACATAAAACAGACAAAAAATGATAGGAGAATTAAATCTACATTATGCTGTAATGATATGCGTTTCCTTTATGAAAAGTTTCTGGAAAACTTAACCAACTGAAATCAGTAGGGTTCTACATATGTTATTCGAAATGTAAGAGAATAAAATAGGAAATTCTGTTCCTTTTAAAAGGCTTCTTTGACTGTACTTTGGGATTTGAGAGCAGGGATGTTGTTTCCTAGTGTTCTGTACCATGATATAAAAGAAAAAAAAAGTGAGAAAAAGCCCTCTGATCATTTTATTTCTATAGGACTTTTTCTATATTCTTTAATTATTCATGATGAAATCCTTTGAGTAAATGGATTTTGCAGAGGATGACGGGGATGATCCATAAAGTGCAAGAGAAAGGGAGCTATATATGCCAAGTGGGGAGTATTTTAACATTTCATTTCTATGCATGACTTAAAATACAGATAGCAAAGCCTGAAAAGTATAAAACAAATTAAAATGACAATATATATCTGTTGTTGCAAATACAGTATAGTGGTGTAGCATCTCATTTGCTATTTACCTTGCAAAATTTATGTTTATAAAAGTTCATAAACTTGGTGCAGTTCTTAAGAGACTGCATATCCCCAGCTGAGAGCCAGATGTCCTTTGTTAGGCCATTTATTTAAGATTTTTGTTACTCTGCCTTTTTCAGTAACTCAGAATTAAAGTTCTTGCATAATTCTCAAACCTGGAGTTTCAGTAAGACTTTTCATTCCCAGGAATAATAAATACTGATCCAGCCACCCAGCTCCTAATGGCTGTGCAAGGAAAGAGTATTGTTACCACAGTGTTACTCATTGTGAAACTTAGGCAGAGGAATTAAAGAACTGCTTCTCTCAAGGAGTCACTGGACAGCCTGAGAATAAAACTCAGGATTTTCCCAATTCCACTTCCTTTGAAACAAATCTTTAATGCAAAGGTTCCTCAAAAGTTTGCTGCTGCTACTGCAGCATTTCATGAGGGAGACTGGGGAGAAGGGAGGGGAAAAGTAAACCTATTGTAAAGCAGAAAGCGTGGGAAGTGTGGCATTCAAACAAGAGAAAAACTTTTTAATACTGGAATGAATTTGCTCTCTGTGTCAAGTCTGAATGGTTCCTGCATTGTATGGTTTTGTTGTCCACTCTCCTGAGCAGATGGAGCCTGCAGTTGTATGTCACTTGTTTATTACATCCTCTTAAGATTAGTAGCTGTGTGGCCAGATGGGTCTGGGAGCACAGCTGTGGATACAAGGAAATAAATGAAACCTGTCTGATGCTGCCATGCCCTTTTGTGAGATACTGACGTGTTGCAACTGCAACAAAGCCAAAATCACTTTCCTTTAATATATTAGTGAATTAGATGTACTTTTTTTAAAAAGTCACATCATATGAAATCAAGAGGATGAAGTTCAGAGGATGGTACAATTCTAAGAGGAAAATGTAGTTGAAATCTGTAGCCAACTGCCTCAGCAAATTTGCAGGAACAATTTTAATGTGATAAAACAAATTTAAAGTACATCTCAATCATCCATATAAAATACAAAGCAAAGGTTTCTATAGAATAAAGAATACGCTCCTATAGAACATGCCAACTAGGCAGTAGTATTTCAGAATTTATTAGATGACATATGTTGAATTATTGATCCAACATTCTGATAAACTATATAATGCATTCATGTAAATGCAAATGAAATGCTGTTCCAAAGAAGAATGCCAGATTATGGGCTGAAAAATGAAATGCACAGTTTTAACTCCTTCATGTCAGTGGACACACAATGCTGGTCACAAAGCCACCACCAATGCAGAGATGCTGGGTAGGATTAATCCCACAGTGCACACCAGAGACACCATCTTCATTCCCTTCTAGTCTAAGGGGAGAAATGGTTGGTTTTGGGGCGAATTCACCTGGCCTCTCTTAGAGGACACAATGAATCTTACACCATAGAGGGCCAGATTCTGTCCTTGGACAATAAAAGGATGTCTTGTCTTGGTTCAGTGTAGCCATCTCTTTTCAGTCCTACTGACAGAGTAGGTTTGATGTGACATCTTCTGTACGAATTCAGATCAGTTGTTATAAAATCACTGAACTTTTTTTCTTCTCTCATTTTAAATGTGCATTGGGATTGTTCTGATGTAGTTGTTTTATAGCTTAACATGAAGCTGAGAATTGGAGGGGAAGTTTGGCCTCTTTTTTTAGAGGGAGAGTGGGGTTTGGAGGTACAAACTAATGTTTGGAGCATCTTGAGTGCACAGTTTTAAAAATACATCATGATGCTCAGGAGTGAAGCAGTAGATGTTGTTAGCTGTAGAGTCACACTTTCTGTGAGCTGAAGGGACATAAGGATTTTTCTCAAATTTATCTTTCATTGTCTAGCAAAACAAGAGTCAACACTATAGGAAGTGTGCTGTGCCTTACAGAAAAATAAAAGCTTAAAAATGTGAAATACTGTGTCTTTGAAAGAAATAAAAGGGAAAGAAATATAGGAAAGAAAAGAAATATAAAGAGGATGATCATACTGTAATTCATTATATTTTTACAGAGTCCAGCCTTAAGATGATAGGCAGTCACATAATGAGTATAATGTGTAGTACAAAAACATTTTTCTGCTGCTGAAAGCTGCTATAAATCATGTATACTTTGGAAGTCTCTTTTATGTTAATTAAGGAAGATGCAGCAAGTTGCAATATTTTATGGGAAGAGAGGCAAGTGCAAGTGCAAATTGTTGTGCTTTTTGCCTTATTGCAGAGTGGAAGAAAGAAAAGTTTCATCCAATTCTGAAGGAGTTTGTAGTTCCATATTGTACTGCATGCCAGGAGGTTGGGAGGTAGAGGTAGCAATTTTCATTGACTTCCACCATACTGTGTTTGCTTCATTAAAAAATTACAAATTTGTTGGCAAAAAGCAGTAACATATTGCTAGAAAACATCAAAATTCACAGTGTAAATTCATAACTTAAATTTGTATTCAAAACTGTCGTTTGTGAATTCTGTCTTTTCCTTTAAAAAGGAAGGAATAGGATAATAAGATATAAAGCTCCTATTTCTAGGTCAGACTAAAGATTTTTAAGCTAAATATCCTCTTTCTGATGGTATAGCAGACTCACCAAAATCTTCATTAGATGAATGGATTCTACAACATCTGAAATGGTAACCACAATAGAGAAATCATTAAAGCATCAATGCCTGATGCAATTATATATGTCTGATGTTATTTTGATATGCATTATAGAAGGGAAGTAATATTTATTCCTGATTAATTTGAAAATATGGTTCTATTTCTAACAGGTTTTTGTTTTCTTTTATTTCTACAGGAAGTTGCCCTTGTCCTTGCAGCTATACTGGTATTTTTGTTGGCTTTCTATGCTTTTTTTTATCTCAATGTTTCCAATGAAGTTGACCTTGATCTGGATCCAGATGAAAACTAGCAGATGCAATGAATCTATCATCAAGATTTCTTCAGCTTCAACAAGACTACATAAGAACACACAGTCCCCTTTACTGTATGACAGTAAATGATGCCATTTCTTGCAGTCCAAATTCATAAGAAAGTTTTGCAATATGTCAGTCACTTACATTCCAGGTCTCCAAAATAAGAACACTTATGCCTGGCCAAGTGTTTTTGTTTGACACCAAAGCCAGGAGCAACAGTACAATATGTGAAGTTTATTGTTTACATTATTTTTTTCTCAGGCAGAGAACTTCGATGTCAAAAGACTGGTGCTACTATTATCATGGATATTGATGCTGACTTCACAGGAGGAGTGTCTGCCTTGACAGAATTTAGGAATCAGAGCTTCCTAATAACCAGATTAGCTTCCTTTTCCTTTCCCAAAAGAAAGCAGAAATACCAAATAAAAAGTCTTTTCTTCATTTGTGTTTAAAATATATCAAAAACCCCTCATCCTTTCTCTCCCTTTTAATCTTTCTTACACATGCGTGCACATGCATGAAGATGGAAGAAATTGTAGGAAAAAAATGTCTTCTTACAAGCAGTCTGTCACCTTCTATATGGACTTAATTTTCTGTCATTCCAGATTCTGTGTGCCCATATATCTGCAGTAATCTTTTTCATTCTTTTGCCAACTGTTCAGCACACATGTGTTCTGTTAGAAATGGCACCTGGATGACAGAAGCTCTAACATTTGCATATGCTTCTGAAACACAGTTCTTTGCCTCCTGTGCTGTCTGAACTAGTGTAAATAGAAAGTTTAGTTGATGTTGGTTTTAATTAGTGTGTTGGTCTACTATTAATATAGAGTCAAACTTGTATTTTAATTATGCTTTTCCTGATGGTTTTAGTATCAACTTGCTCTACCTGTTAGGGGCATGTTGTATGAAAACACTTCTTACCAGCTATACAATCATTTCAATCATCAAACTAATGTGAGAGGTTGGAAGTAATAAGAAAAAACTTTTTTTTCCCAGTATACTAATAATTGGTAAATCTTGGCTCCATTGCATCCTTCAGTTCTTGCAAAGTACCTTTCAAATTAGGCACTGTAAATAGCATTTTTGTTCCTTTTGATAGCCAGAAGCCACTTGAAGAATTTGGTGTATCAGAGCAGCTGCAGGGAGCTTTAAAATTCTGGCTTTATCCTGTTCTGATTTGAGTTTGGTATATAACTGAGCTTGTGGATGTAAAGACTCAGTTTTGATCCTCTTAAAAATGTGATCAGTCTTTCTCTGACTGAGATTCAGTTCCAATTCCGTTTGATATCAGGAAACATGTAGAGCCATTGGTGCTGAATGTGGCAAGGAAGTTTAGGCAGACTGATTTCCTGAAAAGTTTTCATAATTCTGGAGTTGATAAACTAGCTTGGCTTTGCCTTTGATATCAGTTTCAGAGCTGAATGTCAGGTTTAATTGCAGCTGAGGTATTTACTATCTTGTTCCTGGGATATCTAAGATTTCTTATAGCGATTTTGAAGACAAAGGGATACAAATCACAGCAAATATTATAATGGAAAATATATTTCTTTTAAATTGACGCAGTACCATTATCATCACTTAAGAAACTTGGATCAATACAGTTAATTTTTAAAACATACAGTAACTATGACCATATACATTATGAGTCTCTAAGGATCCACTTCATATGTCATAGTCTTCAATCACTTTGTGCAATGCAAAACAACGCCTCTGGAAATTCAGAGTACAACTGTCTTCCAAAAAACATATGAAAGAGAAACACATATATGCAAATATATCTCTTTTTCTAATTATGAGTGTTACAAAATCCTAACATTTCTGTGTGCATATGACTTACAGTCCGCTACTAGTTGCACACATTACCAAACACCTCGCAACATGCTGAATTTATGGTGAAGCATTATCTGACACATGGCCCAACTTCCAGTGGAGGGAAAAGCATATCACAGGCTGTCTCCTTGGGTGTGACATGCCTTTCACTTCACCAGTGCCCAACCACATGTCACAGAAGCTGCAGACCTCTCCTGTTACTTTGCATTAGCAATTTTCATGTAACATGAAAACATTAGCAATTTTCTGTAACATACTGGAAGGATTGCTTTCTTAATGTCAGCATATAGTTCTCTGGGTCATGTGTGGTCTGAGAAAGATGTGTATTTACTCCCTTCATGCAGGTCATCTTGTAACCCGCTCTCTCAATTGGTCGTGTTAAAAAGCAAGCAACTCCTACTGTCAAATTTATGAAGTTCCTAGAACAGGGAAATCCATTTTCCATAGCCATGAATCACACCAAATCTGAAGTGTGTATATATGTGATTCTATCAGCTTCCCCAATGTGTGGCTTATGAGTCCATATTGCCCGCAGTTTGCAGTTTGTCTATTGGCTTTGTTTGAATGAGGTCTTTTCATTTCCATGAAAGATCATAGAAACATGAATTCATTGAATGGTTTGGGTTAGAATGGACCTGAAAGATCATCTGGTTCCAAAACCCCTGCCATGGGCAGAGACACCTTCTTCTAGACCAGGTTTCTCAAAGCCACGTCCAGCCTGGCCTCAAACACCTCCAGGGATGGGGCATCCACAGCTTCCCTGGGCAACCTGTTCCACTGCTTCACCACCCTCAGAATAAAGAATTTTTTCTTAATCTCTAATCTAAATTTACACTCTTTTAGTATGAATCGATTCCCTTTTGTGCTGTCACTACAGGCTCTTGTAAAATGTCCATCTTTCTTGTATGCTCCCTTCAGGTACTAGAAGGATAGTCTCATGTAATTTGCTTAGACCAGGTGGACTTCTGTTCAGTGTACGTAGAAATACCTGGTCAATATTGCAGCAAATACACTTCTTCTCTTATCAGTACAATAATTCCTAATGGGATGTGTCTTATTTTGCCCTTAATTATATCTGAGATTGAAATATGACTTTTGGATTTTGGACCATCTATCTTTGTATGGGTTGCTCAATGTCTATTTTATTAATAAATGATTGGTTTCTATTTTGATTCTCTTATTAATATTGAACACATTGAATTATGTATACATTTGAAAGGACATTAAAACAATCTAAACAGCACAATGTTCAAAAGTGAGCACTGATGTCAGTTTTAGAATATCTGGATTATTTTAGGCAGTTCTAGCCCCTAAGCTCATATTAAAATTAAATGTGGCCTATGAATGCTTAAAAGACAATGAAGAGAACTTCATTTGGCATCCTACCCAATACTAGTAGATCAGATCTCTTTCTGCAGTTGATCCATGCAGCTCTATCACTTCAGTCTTACAAGACTTTTTTTATTATAAAATTAATAATTTTATATGCTTGTTTCAAAGAAGGATTGCTGATCAAATAATTTACATGGCAAACGTGGCTTAATGAGCTTTTTCAAAGATATTCACCTGCAGGAAAAGGTAGACATCAGTAGTGTTGTTGCCCTCTGCTCCTGGAGTAAACTGAATTTCTTTCTAGCAGAGGTTGTAGAGGAGATGCCTATACTGAATCCTTGTGCTGTGGGTGGGAGCAGATGTCCTGTCTGGAAGAATCTCTGGCTAGGAAAGCATAACAGTCTTCCAGCAGTGGTTTTGCTCAGTAAATCTTCCTAGGCCATTTTTCTTTTCCCTTTGATCCTACAAAAGCAGAACCAGCATGTAGACCATCTCAGGACAGAAGCCTTAGTCTAGGATTTTTACTAGTGCTTCTAGTGAACATTGCCAAGGAAAGGCTCTAGCTCTACAACCTAGAGTCCATAAACATATTTTACTGGAAGCTTAGGAGGCATGTTAAGCATTTCCCTCATAGACCCTAGAGATACATTTAAACTTTTCTTGAAGAATGCTTTAGTTAAAGTTCACTGTTGCATATCATATAGAAATCATGTGATTCAGAATCAGAAATAGCTCCTTCCATGCATCGGACCAGCTGTAGCAGGGACAACATGTAGACTGGGAGATTGTGCTGCAACATGTAACTTCAGATAGCTACAACACAAGCAAAGTCATCTGTTTACTTAGGTGTCCTCTAGAGCAGCTGACCTAAAAGCTGAGTTTGAAAACATAGGTTTTGAACAACCCTACTAAAGGAAAGCACAGTGAAAGCCCTACAAAACTGTTCATGCCTCTTCCATGCAGATTGCTACTGTGGAAGAGGCTTGTCTTCTGACTTAGGGCCAAGTTTTGAATGCTACCATTTTAAGAAGGAAAATGTTGGTAGCAGCTCCCAGTAGAGTGATGACTGATAAGGGATTGTGCCTGTAAGGCACAACTGAGCCAGTTGGTGAAGGTCAAGTGCATTCAGGACGATTCTCTGTAGAGGACTGTACTTAAAAAGCAGAGTAGGCAAGTTAGAGTGCCAACAAAAAAGATACTACAGATCTTGATCGCATTTCAAGTTCTACTTACAGTAGCATAGTAATTAGTGGTGCTTATGACTAAGAAAATAACAATATGGCACATCAATAAGACAGCAGAAATGTGATGTTGGAACTGCATCCTAAAAGATTTTACAGTGGATTATGTCTGCACTTTGGGAAGTGAAGCCATGAGATGAATAAATTGGCAAAGAATGTCTGTGATCTTATGCTTACAATATTTTTCCCTGAAAGAGCCGGCGGAGATATTTTGCAGTACTTTTCCCCATCATCCTCTTAGTTTGCTGTAATGCAAACTAAGAGGATGTATTTCTTTCTACACATTTCCAAGAGTGAAAAAATATTTTTTGCAGTTCATCAATTCATTTAATTGACAGAATCCTCTACTCATCCTTTTATCCCCCCTTAATCACAATCAAATTAGTGGGGAGACAGCCAAAATGTTAGGTACCAATGTCTCTCAAGCAGATGTCACACCACTATTTTTTAACTCGTTTAAATGAATAAACATGTTAAACTGTGAAGTATTACATTTTAGATTTTTTCATTAAAAAAAATGGGACAATCTGTTTACTGTCCTTAATTGAGACAACAATCCTGGTGGTTGCCAGTTTTGGCAGTTGTAATGATGAACTATAAATATTGGGACAGACTAACTGATGATTGTGGAGGATAGTTCAAGTACAATACTCATTCTGCATGTATACTTTTTTCAGTGCTACATTTTTTCTAACTTCTGTGATTGTTATGCTGGTTTTGCATGTTAAAACCACAAATAAATACCTGACTAGTCAATCAATAGGCTTGATTCTGTTGTCTTATTCTCCATAGCTGCAAACAGGATAGAAAAGCTGTCCACCCTGGACCACAATTCATGCCTTGCTCAAACTCTCCCTAAAACGTGTGTGTCCATATCAGTTACAAATGTGAGCTACAAAGAGCTTTGTTTTGCTGAACCATGGAAAAGCTGAGCAACATAAAGATCTTTAGTACTCCTTTTGCCATTTCACGAAGATACCGTAGGAATTTAAAACAGCGCAGCCACAGGAGGTGACTATGGAGTTTGGAGTTTGGTGACAAACAGATGTCATTGTTCTATTGCACTTCCTCTAAACAAGACTGGGAGAAAATCAAAGCAAAATGGCCAGTTCTTCCAGGAGCCAACCACCTCACAACTCACCATGATGCTCAAGAAGAGCTAAGTCTGATATCAAATCAGAGCTACCGCAACTACTTCTTTTTCGCAGGATGATAAAAGGACCACAAGGAGATAAAGGTGTCAGGAGCAAAGCAGCTGCTTCTTGGGCCAGTGGGTCTTTTATTTAAGTAAGAAAGAAACAGGCTTTGGGGATTTACACAAAGCATAAGTCAGAGTAGTTGCTGCTGCCTTCATGTGTAAAGAAAGTCACATTATGCCAAGCTACAGTAGCTTTGTGAATCTGTTACAGAGTAAAATGTAAACGTTCTGATACTGGCTATGTCCATATTTCTCTAGAGGCACCTTCTCCTGTGATGCTATTAGCAGAGAGGAGGGATGTGGAGGGTAATGGCAGGGGGGCCCTTCTGCTGATTCTGCACTCCTAAAGCATCTCTCCTGCTCAGTGGGGAACTGCTGGTGTTTAGAGTAGGACTGCAGTGTTAGATTGCTTTGGACAAGCTACAAAAAGACCAGAGCAGTGCTTAACCTGCAGGGTGAGTCTCCTACCATTACTGGTGCCCGATTTGTTACCACAAGTAAATAGAAGCTGCGACATTCAGCCCTTTCACTTTTATTTATTAGGTTCTCAGGAAGGTGCCAGAAAAATTGTCTTTTGTTGTCCTTTTGAAACTCTTCTGCCTAGTTGTTTCCCTGACTGTCTGTGGTACTCCTCTCCAGTCAAAGAATGCCACACTCATTCCTACTGCTCTTTGGTAGTATGAGGCCTGCTGCCTTATCCTTTTGCAAGGAGTGGATGGGGAGTGACCTGTTGTCTCCCCTGCTCTCACCTGGCTGAAGCTGAAGAGGCCTCACATTGCTATTACTGTGTAATGTAGTAAAAATTTTTCTGTTTTGGTGAGGACAGCAAATTGTGAATGCAGGGCAGGTTTATTTAGCCTTTCCTGCCTGAGGAAACTAGAGCCACAAGCATGGTGAAACTCGGGTTTTTCACCTACTTCCCTTTTGATGACTTCCTTCAGCTTAAGATGAGCTAAGGTACTATACTTGTCTACTTAAGGCAGAGCTGTTTTAACAACAGTATCATGGGTTTTCACTGCCCTAGAGAGCTCATGACTGCAGGTGACCATGTTTATGTTTATCTGTTCATTAATCGTGGCCTTTCTTGAGCTGCTCTTCTGAGGCACCACTCTGCCTTTGTTCCACTCGTATCTCTGCTGCTCCAGTAATAACAGGATGCGCTAAACAGAAAAGAGAGTAGAGTCGCTTTTTTAGATCATTACCAAAGCCGCAAATTAATTTAAAGTTAGGCAATATATGTGGGGGCATTACCCCAGTACACTATACAGATTTTTATTCTGAAGAGTAGCCTGTTCTTGTGAATTGTATTTGACAGTCCTTGCACTTGTACATGGAGGCTTCTGAGTTCTCATTAAAATAAGACAAGTTATAAACATGGCTGTGTTATTCATGAGAATAGATCTGAATTTTTTATTTTCTCATAAACTGATCATCAGCTGCCTTTAATTAATAGAAGAGTGGCCTTTATTTGTCAGTGATACAGTTCGGTCAAATATAGCTTCTCATCTGAAATGTTACAGAAGGATAATTACAACCCTTTGGTTAAGGGTTACCTCAAAATAAGAATTACGTGTAATATGTATGACTTTTTCTGAAGACTGTGATGATGAAATTTGTTAAATTCTCCACAGAAATATCAGATGTATGACTCTAACAAGAGCAATGGTTTCGAAATTTTTCCTTGTCAGCGGGTTTTATCTTCTGTATTAAGAAATTTTTAAGTTGATACCAGGATGGAGTGGGAAATGCCTGAAGGACAAATGAAAGGACTAAAATAAATGCTTGAGAGGCTGTTCCCATGCATTACTGAACCTCATGTACACACTGTTTTGACTGGGCTATGTCAGAGTTATAGGGTGATGGAGAGGCAGCACATCTGAGACATCCCCTTTGCTTGTGAATGTAGCACCCTCAAACTCACAGTGGCAAGTGTTTCTTCCACGCTATATTAAGCTCCTATACACAGAAGAGATGCCTCTTACTAAATTAATTCCTATCTACAGAAAAAGATAGATTTTGTTTTATATGTCTTTACAGACAGAAAAAAAAAAGTTCCCCGTGAGCAAGGGCATTTGGAAACAAGAATCATTCCTGCGGCCCAGGAGTTGTGCAGAGGCATAAAACATGTTCAGTTTAAAAGATAATACAAATACAGAAAGGAAGATTTCACTGGTCCACCATTCCTTACAGTACAGATTTCTAGAATAATTTCCACAAAGCTATTATTCCCCCTATTCCACACTAGTTTGGGAATCGTCATTGCCAACTCAGAATGAAAAATGATCATGTATTTCCCAGAACTTAAACAAGAAAATGAAAGTATCTTTGTTGAACACTGAGTTAGTTGCTTTGAAGGGGTCTACAAGAGAGTATTTGCAATAATGTATGCCTCAAAGTGATGTAGAATAACAGAAAAAAAATATAACTGACTTTCTACCAAACAGCTACAGAGCTGGCTTGGGGACCTTCAGCACTTCCTTGCTGCTTCCTTGCAAAGTCTTGAGGAATAGACTTGTCACATCCACTCATTGACATTTATCTTAGTTACTTAGTTTTCCTGTCATTTGTAAAGAGTTAAAACTCCTTGGTCATGAGTCTGGAGAAGGCTGGATTTGATCTTCACACCTAGATGAGGCTTTCCAGCTTGCTCAGATCAAGGCTCTTCATCAGGTTCCTTCCAAAAAGCCTTAGCAGTTTGAAAAGAGTCTGAGCAGTCTTTCATCAGGTGAGCAATGAGGTAACACAGGATGAGCGCACTGAAAAACTGACACAGCCTCCCTTGGAGAGAGAAGTATTTGCTGAGGTTGTCTGGCAGTGGGGTACACGATGTGTCAAGTTGTGTGTGAAGGGAGGAGTGAGCCTGGGCAGACAGATCTCGGGATGTCAGCAGGGACCTGGTGCAGATGTTCTGCCAGATGCTGCTACTTATGGACTCCCTCCTCCAATGGCAGAAACCCAAGAAAACGTACGAGAGGATTCCAATGCAATCTTTTCCTGAGTAAGATCATGAGAAGTGTTTCTTATGCTTAGGAGGAAAAGTTGTTCGGTTCATTAACAACTCAGGATTATAGGAACTGCAAGTGCTACAATAAACCATTCTTAGCCTAACAGCAAAGGTTCCTTTGTAAAGCTTCACAGAAGTCTACGCACATTGCAGATAACTAAACAATTTACTTCTTGTAATGAGGAAATTGATGTAGGTGGATATCTGAGAAAAAAACACACGCCCAAAAAAAAAAAAAAAACAAAAACAAACCCAAATCCCAAACCTGAAAAACATTTCAATAAGAAATGTGCTAGTTCTCTTCCAGAGGAACTGCAGAGGCCCTAGCTCTGATGGAGTCTGAGGAAGGAGTCGTATACACTACTGATATCTCCTTTCATCATGTGGTAGTTACAGGGTAACACATCTTTCCACCCAGCCAACAGGAATACTTTAATTAAGTAAAACAGGATTACAAAACACCAGGCTACCTAACTGCCCCAGTTTAGAGAGCTGCAGAAATAAAGCTCTCAGTTCATTAAATTAAAGCTTATATAGATACCCCACTATTACATCCCTCACAGCCAAATATCAAAAACAGATCCACCAGCAACATATTCACTCTCTGTCAAGTTTTCCCTTGTCTCAGAAGTCTTGAGGAATACAGAGACTCTGTGAGAGATTTTGTATTATGTTGTTCCTCTCACAAGGTGTTCCTTGACCTTAGCATGGGCTGAGAGATGAAGTTGGCAGGCTAATGAGGAGGAAAAAGAGGATATTCTGTAAAAACCTTTACTTTATGCTAGTCTTAATTATTTGGAGGCAGGTATCACAGCTGTCCTTGGAGGTGGAACTGGTATAAGGTATTCTGGGAAAGACACTGTCCCTCTTTGGAAAGCACGGTGAAAAAGGCTTTGAGCCACCTATGTCCCAGTGAAGGAATAATCAGTGATGTGGAAGGCTGAATAGATGGTACTGAAATGAAGAAAGCAACCAGCAAGCAGAGCAGGCTCTTCTTCCAGAGCCTCAAATCCACAGCAGTGCCATGGCCTGGAGGAGCAGCACTTCCTCTCCATCTGAATCCCAAGCCTTTGGCCAGATCGCTCTGCCTGGGAGCTTGGGAAAAACAAACCTTGTGTGACCTTCCACAGCAATTATGCAGGAGGACTCTGCAAGAACGAAAATTTACTCACACAGAAGAAGAGAGCTTGAAAAACTGCATAATACTCCCTCCCACTGACACTCCCTACTTGTGAACTGTATCACTGGCTTTCATCCTTCTGAAAAATAAAGTTGATTTGAGTAATACTGCTATGTTCCTAATGACTTGTTTTTTGGCTATATGGCAGCTATATTAAAGGGGAAAAAAGCCCACGCAGATGGTTGGTTCACTGTGGCTGGCACAGAGATGGGTGCAGTGTCTCTGGCAGGGCAGCTTGTTTTGGAGAAGGCAGGAGTCTGTTCATGGTTACGCCATCATGACACACTTTTCCCAGTGGTATTGCCTGCTCTAGGAGTCTGGAGTCCCTGCAGGGCCAGTGCAGCTGATGTGCTCCCTGCTGCTGAATCAGCCTTCCAGGCAGTTTTAGTATTGACAGGGCTGGTCTCTGCAGTAGACCTGAGCAAGCAATACCCTGGAGGCAAAACCAAGTCATGAATGCATGTGACAGGATGAGTAGAAGCCACAGGGGACACAGAGCGTAGATTCACTGAATTGTCAGGAGGCTGGTGTCTAAATCCAACTCTGGTCAGAAATGAAGGGAATTTAGAGATTGGTTTGGTTTAGGGCTGATTCTCAACAGATCCTGAATGTACAGCGAACGACTGGGCACACCAGAAGTCTGTGCAGAGCAGAAGGCAGTCTGGAGTTGTAGATGTGTGAATATGTCACCAAAAGGCCACCACCCACCAGGATGTCTGCTCCCTGTCCATAGTGGAACCACAGGTGACTTTTGCAACAGCCTGTCTGGTAATGTACTGACCCACTTCATGCCATGGCAATATTAAATTTATTTTGTGGATGAGCTTGGGTGTGTGGTCTCTGAAGGGCTGTCTCCAGCTGCTCCCAGGCTAGCCCATGTTTGTTACCTGTATGAAGGACAAATACACATGATTATGCATGATGTTGTGTTGAGCAAGACTCTGTGGGCACATGCATAGAATCATACGATGGTTTGGGTTGGAAGGGACCTTAAAGATCATCTAATTCCAACCCCCCTGCCATAAGCAGGGACACCTTCCACCAGACCAGGTTGCTCAGAGCCCCATCCAACCTGGCCTTGAACACCTCCAGGGATGGGACATCCACAACTTCCCTGGGAAACCTGTTCCAATGTCTCCCAGTGCCACCCTCACAGTAAAGAATCTTCTCCTTATGTCAAAACCTATCCATTTCCAAATTAACATCATTACCTCTTGTCCTATCTCTAATGGTATAAAAGCTGTAAATTTTCTCTGGCATAATTCTAACCTTTTTGTTTATGACTTGTGATTTGGTTTTTTCCAGTGTTTTTCACACCACTGTATCTAATCACCACTGAGATTTTAGCAGAGCTTTAGGAGACTTTGTCACTTTATTTCTCCCACATGCATGTGTGTTTTCTTGGGCTGCATTAAATAAGATGTTTTGCACTCACTGTATTTTGCAACAAGCCAGTATAACAGAGTTGCAACTTCTGAACAGTGCTGAATTGAAAATACAGGGAAAAAAATAAACCTAGACTATTATTTGCAAAAAAAAAAATTTAATAATATACATTATTCAGTCATGGATTAAAATACTTATTTCTAATTATTAAATCATTAATAATTTAAATACATTAAATAACTTTAATTAAATCCACAGTGCTGAATAATACCAAATTCATTAAGATGAAACTGATAGGTTGGGATGAAAAGAGTCATCTTAAAAACTGGTTCACTTTATTCAGTGCATGGTGCCAACAGGCTTCCTCCTGAAACCTGCTCAGGATGTTTCACAGCCATTGGGAAGTTACAGTGCTGGTATGTCACAGCCAGGTTTTTCCATCCTCCAGTATGGTGTTTGGACCACTGCACAGCTTAAGATTTTGTCATTAGGTTGAAGCAAAACTCAGAAACCTAATAATTACTAAACACCACGTAGGACTTTCCTCTGAAGCAAACTGAACTCAAATACTTTCCCTTTCATTTTTACATAATAGTATTTATTCCTTCTCCTGATCCTAAACTATCATACAAGATTGACTTAATTGACTCCACTCCAGAGGAGGCTGCATTTCAGTAACTGGGTAAAGTGGTCCCACTGCCTCATTTTGCAAAGTTTGTAGAATTATTTAATGGAAACATTTTATTTAAATGTAAATTATTTCACTATCATCATCATCATCATCATCATTATTACTGTCATTGTCTTCAACTACTAGGCGTGAATACTTAGAATTTTTCTATCCACATTAGGAGTAGAAAGAAGCACACAGAAATACAGCAGAGGTAATTGTCTACTTATTGCTTAATGTGAATGGACTCATAGTTTACTATCAGCTTTGTATTTTTTTTCCTTAACTCAGGTAGTAGTAAATATGATGAAAACAGTTCCAAGGTATTTGTCTGAATTCAGTAAACAAGTTGTTTTAAACAGATTTAACATGAATTTCACATTGTGTCTTAATTTTCCTGGCAGACTTTATTATTCCTTTGTAGGACATCATTATGCTGGCTCTATGAAGCCCTCAAAGAAATGTTTTACGGCTGCATCTCACCTGTTCATTGTGATGAAATTCATATCATTAAGAGAATGGCTGTAAAATGTTCTACATGGAAGTGCATTACCTCATTATCTAAACATAGTGCATACAATTTATTCCTAATAAAATCCTAATGAACATAGTCTGTTCTCCAACAGTGGGGAAAAATCTGTCCTTTGTACCTTTGAAGCATGCTGGCCATTGGCAGAAAAATATTTGGAGTTTCCCAAATACAAATCCCAGGATTTAAGAGGATTCAAGACCAGTGCAGGTTTTACCCGTCACAACACTCTACCGCTGATGTATGCAATTTCTCAGTCCCTGATCCTTAATTGGGTGACCAAGGTCTCTGAACAGCACATGGAGGTGCCGGAGGGTGGAGCGTACTTGTTGACAGGAGACAGAGATGTGGAAGTCAGGAGCCTGTCTGAAATCCCATGCCCTTCCCCACTTTGGAATGGCTTTTTAACAGGCTTTTTAATTTCAATGCCATCAAGAAGGCTTGTCCTTTTCCCCACCATCTGAATGCTCTCTTGATGGTAGTAGGTGCCAGCTCTGTCAAAAGTGGAACACCTGTTGGATCTCTTAATCATGGTCCTGATGGAAATTACCCTTCCTTTTCTATGAGAAGGGATGAGAAAATCTCACGTTGACTTCCAGGGAGATGAAATCTGCTGACTAGAGTATATCACAAGAGGAATATGTTCCTCTGAGGGCCCTGGTCAATGGAAAGTTGAATGTGAGTCAGCAGTGCCCTGGCAGCCAGGAGGGCCAAGTGTGCCCTGAGGGGCATCAGGCACAGCATCACCAGCCAGGCAAGGGAGGGGATTGTCCCGCTCTGCTCTGCACTGGGGCAGCCTCACCTCGAGTCTTGGGGGCAGTTTTGGGTGCCACAGTATAAGGATATAAAGCTACTAGAGAGTGTCCAAAGGAGGACAATAAGGATGATGAAGGGACTTGAGGGGAAAACATAGGAAGAGCAGCTGAAGTCACTTGGTCTGTTCAGCCTGGAGAAGAGGAGACTGAGGGGAGACCTCACTGCAGTCTGCAACTTCCTTGTGAGGAGAAGAGGAGGGGCAGATACTGATCTCTTCTCTCTGGTGACTAGTGACAGTACCTGAGCGAAGAGCCTGAATTTGTGTCAGGGGAGATTTGAGTTGGATATAAGGAGAAGGTTCTTCACCCAGAGGGTGGTTGGGAATGGAACAGGCTCCCCAAGGAAGTGGTCAGAGCATCAAGCCTGACAGAGTTCAAAAAATATTTGGACAATGCTGTTGGGCACATGGTGTGGCTCTTGGATATGGTCCTGTGCAGGGCCAGGAGTTGGACTTGATAATCATTGTGAGTCACTTTCAACTCAGGATACTCTGTGATTCTGTGAGCTCTGACTGGGTGTTGTGAGGCATTGAGCTGCATCTCTCATATCCCATTCAAATACTACAATAGCTTAGACCGGGGAGGACTCCAGCAGCCATATTTCAAAAGAAATCAATAGCTGCCATTGTGTTTTATGAAAAATCCAATTTCAGAATGTTTGGTATGAATTTTTGGAGTGCTCAAACCAGCCCTGGGGGAAGATAAACAGAGGAGCATATTTGTGTGTCTCAACTAAGGTGGTGCCTGAACGGGATGCTGGGCAACTTGACCTTTTTAAAACCGAAAAGCTCTTGGGTATGACCCAAATTCAAGATGTCTGGGAAGCTTTTGTACTGGCAGCTGAGCTCAGAGTTTGGAAACCTCCTGAAGCAGACAGCAGAATCTCTCTTTTGAATGTAAGCACATAAACTCCAACTCTGCCAGGTTTTAAGCACCTAAGGTTTTTTTTGAGTATAAAGCCATGACAGATATATGCCCACCCTTCCATCTGAACTGCAACATTTCATTCTTATTGCACAACTCAGGAAACTTTTAAACTTTAATTTATGCTCAATGTATATTGAACAGTGTGCTGGTTTTCGCTGCGGTAGAGTTAGTTTTCTTCACAGTGGCTGGTATGGGGCTATGTTTTGGATTTGTGCTGAACACAAGGCTCATCATATAGAGATGTTTTAGTTATTGCTGAGCAGGTCTTGCACAGAGCCAAGGCTTCTTCTGCTTTTTGTACTGCCGTGATGGTGGGGAAGTTAGGGGTGCATGGGAGGTTGGGAAGAGACACAGCCAGGACAGGTGACCCCAAATGACCAAAGGGATATTCCAGACCATCTGACATCATGCTCAGTATATAAAGTAGGGAGAAGAAGGAGGAAGGGGGGATGTTTGGATTGATGGTGTTTGTCTTCCCAAGTAACCACTGTGTGTGATGGGGCCCTGCTTTCCTAGGGATGGCTGAACACCTGCCTGCCCATGGGAAGCAGTGAATTAATGCCTTGTTTTACTTTACTTGTGTGCATGGCTTTTTCTTTCCCTGTTAAACGGTCTTTATCTCAACCCATGGGTTTTCTACCTTTTGTCCTTCAATTCGGTCCCAGATCCTGTTGGTGGGGGAGTGAGCCAGCAGCTGCATGGGACTTGGCTGCTGGCTGATGTTAGACCACAACAAGTAGCATTTTCATCCTGAGTTTTCCTTACACCATATTTTCTAAACCAGCATACAGCAGACCTGAAAATGTGTGAGGGGTTTCCATAACAACACTGTGAAATAATAAATTCCACAAAGCAACTCTGGAATCTACAAATGATGTAATTTTTTTTTTTCCATTTAATTACTGTCCACATTTGCGTTCAGCTTCAGAATAATACAGCTACAAAAGTAATTAATTAATATAGGAATGCAGTTTAATAACAGCACAAGGGTTCTGTGTTCACCGGTTGGTTACGGGCACTGGCTAGCATGCTGATAACAGGTTGTTGCCATTGTTGCCACCTCATTAGAAAATTAGCATTTAATTAACTTAGGAAGATATGGAACAATTTTGGTATGGGAAATATTTGTACACATTGTCTATTGGAATTAAAAGCTCCCATCCAGCAAAAAGCACAGCAGCCTCTACAGCTGGTGGCTGTTGGCCCACAGAAACTAAACAGACTCGCTGGTCTGTGCAGCTGCAGCCGCTGCCTTTGATTTGGAGGGGAAAGGGAAGCTGTGAGACTGTTTTCCGAGGCACCAGCTGAAAGGAATGATCCAGCTGTGACGTCGGTGCTTGCCTTGCAGGCACCGTAGCAAGTCCCCAAAAGTATTAATGTGTAGACATTGTGGGCTCTGAAATGTCGAGCAAAGGTTTTAAAGGAAAGATGGCTCTGCTTCAAACTGGGCTTGATGCAGCCTCTCCTGAAGCCAGTGGGAGTAGTTCCACTGACTTCACTGGGCTTTGGATGGCCCCCCTGGGGTTTCCTGGCCCAAGAGCATTAGTGCTGATTTGAGCCAGGTGCAGGGAGGGGCAGGTCAAGCTGCTCAAAGATTAACCACTGCTGGTTTGGAGGGGCAGAGGGTAGGGAAGAGAAGGGGACAGCTAGAAAGGGAACGGACTGCTGGAAGGCAGCTGGATTTTCTTGCTGTTACTTTCTTCCTGTTAACACTGGCTGAATGGTCTGAGGTTTTGTATGTTCTTGTGGATGAAAAGATCCTCTTTAAACTTCAATGTTGAAAAATAGCCTTAAAGCTCCTGCTGTCAAACACAAAACTGAAAAAGAGCTCCTGGTTCCTAGGGTGAATTTTTTTTCTGACCAGGCTCCTCTATGTAGTTTGTTGCAAAACCAGAGGAACAGTCAGATGACATTGAGCCTCGCTTCTGTGGGGTGAGGAATTCACACGTACATGTGCCAGCTCTGCCATGGGCATCTGTGGGGGATTCCTCCAGGCAGGGGTAAATGGTTATATCACCTCTGTCATCCCTTGGGCTCAGGAGCACATACTGCAAACCCTCTGCACATGTTTAATGTTGCACATGCAAAGCCATGGAGTCGTGCCAGCATCCCACAAGTTTCTCCCACTGACGTCCCCTCAGCTGCAGCTGCAGCAGCAGGATCTATCCTAACCCCAGGCTGAACCAGCGCTCTGCAGCAGCCAGCCTGCCTCAGCTGCTCTGGCAGACCTGCTCCAGCGTCTCCAGGTACTTCTGAGAGAGATGTCACTGCCCTTGCCAGCAAAAACTGCTCTCCTGGCTCTTCATTTGCCCTTCCCCAGTCCTGCCAAGCAGATTGCCACCTGCCAGGAGCGCTGCAGCGGGACATCAGGGTCTGACTGAACAGGACGGGTGGGCTGTATTGTGTAAGGCTCCCTCCCCTGGGGGATCTCACTCCTGTCAGTGCAATTAGCTGACAGGTAGGGACCGACAACACCCATCAATCACACCCTTAAGAGCCTGAAATGCTGCCATTTCTCTTGTGGAGAGCAGCAGCCAAGCCGACAGGCTGCGTGGGGCTGTCAATGAGGCAAATGTCCTCGCTGACAGAGCTGCTCCTGAGAGGATCTCCCACAGTCATTCGTGTTTATCCCAAGCAACTGCCCTCTATTCTTCCTCCTGGTGTGAGGTGAACAAATGCCAGAGCTGGAGGGATTAAGAATAATTGTGTTGTGATTGGCGCAGATGCTTTTTAAGGCAGACCCTGAGGTGTGTGACACTGCTCTGCACTGTGTGTCAGGCCGTGAGGGAGGCAGATAAAATGCGGTGGTATTCCTTCAGCCAAGGACAGACAGACCTAGCACAGTGGGGGGTGAGGGGTGCATACCTGCACTACATGCCTTTAATTGGTGGCAGCAATTAAAGGCTCTCTGTGTGTGTGAAGCAAGGGATGTCAATGAGCATAAGTACCGAAGCTTCACCATTTCTTTGAGGGGAAAATTATTTGGGCTTGAGAACTGTAGCAGCGTTTTATCACCCCAAGATCATCTGGCCCATTCGGAGTAAAATCAGTGCTGAAAGTTAAAGGTGCAGGTAATGCAGCTCAAAGTCTTTTCACTGACCAGCAGCAATGGTTAAACATGTGAAGGGAGGGACAAATAAATGAAGGACTGCAAAAAGCAGCCAACAAACAAAACATCTGATTAAAATCTCACACTGTGTTGGTTTTATTTTTTCCCACCACTGATTCAGAAGAGCTGGCTGCTTCTACCTTACGAGTAATCCCAGAGGCTTATTGTACAGAGCACGTGTTGGGCCCTCATGGACAAATGACTGTTGCTGTGTGTGTGTCTCTGTGGGAAGGCAGAAGGACAGATCCCTGTCTAGCAGGACCTGATGAGCCTGGGGCCTTCAGAAGAAAACACCACATAGTCATACACTCCTTCACTGGCCTTTCCACTTACATTTTCCTCTGTTTACGCGTTGCTCTCACTGCCAGTAATTTATCTTTGGTGAGATTTGGACCACCTACTTTGACACTAAAGTTCAGGAATATGATTTAAAAACCTACAGGCCACTGTAAGTTAAGCCTAGAGGCACCCACATCCATTTTAGTAGATCCCAGAGCTCCCAGGAGCAAATGCCTCCTATTCTTGGAAACATTTGGGCATTTAAAGGAGTACAAATTGGAAGACAGAGACATCATCTTGTTACATCCCTGCTCCAAATACTCCATTCCCCACACTCTGAATACCTGTGGGACACATCCACATAAGCAAACCATGCCAGGCCAGAACATGGCATGTCTCCTGCAGTTGTCCAAAATGCTTCTTTGGCATGTTTCTCCCCAGCAAGATTTGTGCTTCAGCCCGCCTGCTATTGCCAGTCAAGGTCTGGTGACAGTCTGGGACACTCTGTCCATCTCTGCTTGTCCTTCATCTATGTGAAAAATGAAGTTCACTCTCCTGTTAGGATTGAAAAGTTTAATAAAGGACAATAAAGGACAAGGAAAATAAAGCAAAAGTCACAGCGCTGGGTGCTTTTGGCTCTCAGCCAAGAGCACACCTTTGACCTCAGAGACATCCTTTACATACACCCGGAGGATTACATATTCATACGCAATTAGACATATTCATAAACAATTATACATATTCAAAACCCTTTCCTGTAACAATTCAGAATGGAATCTTGCCCCGGTAGTTCCGGAGCTGGAATTAACAGATGGTTGCATATTCAAACCCTTTCGAGTAATAATTCAGAATGGAATCTTGCCCTGATAGCTCCCGGAATCAACAGGACTTATCTGTTGGTATGCCAGTAGCAGGGGCGTCCAGGCAAATAGTTCATAAGCATAGCTATTTCTAAGTTTTTTCCTTTTTTAATGAAAAAAGTATTAAGAAAACCACATCTTCACAGCAAAGCTACCTTATATAGCATTTTACGTATAGCATCTATTTGTGACAAAGCCACTGTTACAAAAGCTACTTTAACATCACTTATTTTAACATTTGCAGAAGGCCAATATTATAGCATCTATTTATCACAATCTAACAGCCGCCTCTGCCATCCCTGGGTCCAGATGTGCAGTAGCCAAATTCTTACAGCCCGTCCAGTCCCTGCTCTCAGAAAATGTACGGAGAGTTATGTTGCTGAACACTGATGAAATTTCAGGTAGTGCTTAATCTCCCCACTACACACTACCTGCATTCTGCCATTTCACTAATTTGAATTGCTGATCTATTTAAAATGTAAATTGCTGATCTATTTAAAAGGCTACAGCAGGAGCACAGTTTACATGGAGATCCAGCTGGGATGGAGGGTCAACATTCAAGTTCAGTGTTTTCTTTCTAAACAACTTGGCTGCTAGAACAACACCTCGAGGATTTGAATTTAGTAGATCAAATTTTCTTCACAGTACATTCCCACTGACACCACTTAGGTCAATGGACCAGCTTGTGAACTCAGTTAAATCAGCATGTATTGGGAGTAACATTACAGAGAGTAGTGGAACTATTCCAGATTTAAATTGGTGATAATGAGACCAAAATTTGGTCCAATCTACTTGCAGAGACCTGAGAGCAAAGCACTCATTTCAATCCTCAAGTAAAATATACCACCCTGCAGACTTTTTAAAATCCTTCAACACAAGTCTCTGTGTAACAATAAGCATAAACAGTGAATACTAAGGAATAAAAGATTAACAGTTATCCACTAGCTTATACCAAAACTAGTAAAACCTGGAAATGTTCCTGGGTAGATGCAAAACCCCCCCAACAAATAAGCTACATTAATTTTCAAGTTATGAGCTTGCAAATATTTTTAAATGTTCTAGTTTAACACAGTATTTTGAGATGGGAACTATAATTCCACGTTCCACCCTTGCAACAACTAGGTACACTATTATTAGTGGCACCAGCATCCCATTTATTTTATTCATGTTTTATTAATCACCCATATGATTCTTTGTACTTCTGGACTTTAGACTTCTGGCTAAATACCTGCCAATTCCTTTCATTTTACTCTTCTCACCTTAGCTGCTTTGTGATTTACCAGCTTTTCCAGTGATTATTTCAGAAAGTGATTTTTTTTCACTATAGGCATGAAAATTTTCACTGTATGCATGAAAAATGAAAATTTATTGTTGATTAGTTCAGGTTCTTGAATGCTTATTCATAGAAGAGACCTCCCCCTTTTTAGCTTATTGGAAACATCTATATTCTTCCTGTTTGGACAATGAAAAGTGATAACTTTTCAGCACTCTCATCGCTGAGCTCCAAGAGTTAATACATATGTGATGTAGTCATAGAAACCAATATGCCATTCAAAAACAGAAGTACGAGCTGGAGAACAACCATAACAGCTCCAGGTCCTCCAGCTTTACTGGAGCTCAAGGACCCTGCCTATATGGGTGGAGGAACAAAAATCTCTTTATATTGTTTTCCACCAAATTGATTACTTTTTCCAGGTACGTAAGACGATAGTCTGGAAGGGTGGGACAAAAAAAAGAAAACAGCAGGAAAGATTTTTTTGAAATGAAAAACAGAGAAAGAGAGATATAGCAAACATATATCTAAGCTCTGCTGTCCCTTTGCTTTCAAATTCAATGAGAACACAGAAGTGGGTGGGAGGAGAGGGAGGTTAGGGCAGGGGAATAGTGGAAAGCTGAAGAAAGGTTTTAATTCCTTTAATTCAGGGATCCCTCTGAAGGAGGATATTTCCTGTCCTCTTGTTCTAGGAGTCCTATTTCTTGGGGTTTGCCTTTTTTTCCTCCCTTCTTTTACAGTTAGATCTACATAGACTGAAATTCAATATAGAAGAATGTATATACACGTGGTGGGGGGTGGGGGGAGGCTCAGCTACATAAAACACTACAGTTTTATCACATCTTTGTACCAGGTATTTAAACTGAAATAGCAAACTACTGGTGGCCTAATTTGTACAAGGTTTGTGTTTCTGTTTTAGCCAGTTTCTGATATGGATTAGGGGGAAAAAGCAGAGATCTTTATTATCATTTCTAATAAAAATCTGAGCTCTAAACTTGATAGTATGTGACTGTGCATAAAATTAACTAGATGTGTCAGTTAGCAGATCTGGCTGAAGTTGTGCCTGATTATATTCTGCGTACATATTTGTTTTCAGTCATATTTACAGGAGTGCCTCTATCCTGATGCTTCAGTTAACTGTTACTTTGAGGAAATAAACAGAGGTGAGGGTCCAGTCACCTTCAGCTGTTGGAAGTTAATAAGGTGTTAATGAAACATTGGCAAATAGCAGCAGTTTAGCACTTGGTTGACACTTGATTTTTAAAAGAGACAGAGTGTAAATAAGCTGTGTTTGCAGTGAAAATTAGAAAAAGAGGGAGGTGGGGGAACAAATAACACTCTCACAGCTTATTAGTTTTAAGCAGGAAATACTCGATAAACCACATCAGGGAGACTAACTCTGATGCTGCAATCACTGGCAGCAAACAATGCCCTAAGGCAAAGGGGTCTGTTTTCATACAGGCCTTTTTAAGACACTCTTTTAATGTAAGACCAGCCAATGCACATAACGCTTGTAAGAGGACCCTTGGCACCTCTGGCCTCTGGAAGTGCTCTGTGGGAGCATCTGGCCCGTTTCAGACCACAGATCCTATGAACCCTCGTGGTTGTTTATGAGGGATGGGCAGCCTTTTTCTGCAGGACACTTAAGGCTGTCACGGAACATGAACTCTGTTATTCCTGCTGCATTAAGGACAACAAACTACACCTCGAGAAATGGTAGCACTCTGAAGATTTGTTAACTACTGTGTGCTGTAGCAGGGTTGTGGGAGTGATCTTTGGGATTCAGGGAGCAATTTAGGCTTCATGTATATTAGGCAACTCTACGTAAGATGGTACAGCATCATCCTGAGTGAACCTTGCCTTTTTGCATCACTCGCAGTATGTAAGTGTGTACAGGAGATGATACAGCCAAGCTTTACCTGGTATCCTGCTCCTAGCTCTAAAGAAAGAGGATAGTGATGACCCAGGAGCTTCCTTGGTGTGGGAATAGAATTAAACAATGGTAGTTTAGCAGGCTAGCATTTAAGTTGCTATTGATCTGGAAAGATCATTAGCAACTGTGTTTCAGAATGACTTCTTGGAAGAGGGATCATTGACATGGACACCCAGCATAGATCTAGGCTCAGTAGGAAAATGAATATTTGTAACTGATGCACTGAGGATTTTCTGTTTATGCAATATAATCAGAAAGATTTCTTGATAAAATGTTGTACTACAGAAGACTTAATGCCAAGGCCATTCAAAAAGGGAGATACCCTGGGGACATCACTTTTTCTGTATAGTTACAAAGACATTGTCTGGTTTTGCAGGTGAGTAGTGTGTGAGAGATGTTTCCTTGCCAGGCTGGAGAGATTGGTGGGTTCTGGCAGATTATTAGACACATCTGAAATTTCTTTAGCAGTGTGGAGTTGTTATAGTCAGAAGCTGGAGTTACTTGATGTGTCTTTTCACTCATTCTCATGCGTCACATTCATTCACAGCAGCCCTTACTATAGTGTACCTTACCAGCATAAGGTAGCTCCTTTGGCACACATACTGTATAATAATCTCTTACAGTATATTATGATTACAAATTGGAGCTACCTTTAATTTAAAATGTAAAAATTTCATTTTCCTTAGGTAAGCATTGTCAGAGGAATAAACCTGTGGGTGTAATATACCCATGGGTATTAGCAATTCTGAAGTGTTGAATAAATGAAAGGCACAAAGCCTATATTTTTGTGTAGGGTAAATAATGCCACACATAAATATTGAAGTATTGAACATAAAACACTCTATGCAAAAACATAGACTTTGTTTGCTTGATTCTCCCTGATGTGTTAGAAAAGCTTTAACCCAAGGGAGACTGTAAGTGCAGTCTTTAAAATTAATTCAAGTGTTGCATGTTGTCTATAAATTTCTGTATTGAATTACTGTCTTATTTTAGTTTGAGGCAATATATTATTTTGTTTATGAAGGGTACAGAGTAGCAGGTATTTTTTTCGTGTCAACACACGATGAGAGAAACATCTTGCAATATGTTTGAAGGAATCTGCAAATCCACACTTCCCAAATGAGGCAGAGTCCCAAGTCCTGTATTGTGCTTCCCAGTAGAACTGGAGTTTGGCCACAGTCAGAATTGGGATGCTGGGCAAGGCACAGGGGGTGTCCTGAGTTGATTGCAAAGCAGTTTGGGTACCTGGTTGCTCAGTCACTGAGGACTTGAGGTCAGGATTTCCCTTGACAAGCTGGCAAAGAACGCTGAGAGTCCTTTCTCTGCCTTTGTAGTATATGGCCAATTTCCTAGGATAATCCATTTTTTCACTAGTGGCTATTATGAGGACATGAGACACCAGGAGGTGCACTTTGACCTCTCCTGTTCTTTTCTGTCATACACAGAGTATTTGAAGCTTTTGGCCTTTTGTACCAAAGGTCCAGTTTTGTTGTAGGATGTCAAGGCTCCTTTTGTAAGGGGCACAGAACATAATTCCTATGATGCTTTTGTCACAACAGTGTATTTGTTTTAATGACAACTAAGCCACCTTTAGCAAAAGCAATTGACCCTTGGTGATGGATTGACTTGCTTGCCATCAGAGCATGGAATATTTGTTTTGACATTAATGCAATAATACCAGTACTGCTATTTTCTCTGAGTATTTTTCTCTTACTGTGTATCCAAAATTTTTGAATGTAAAGCCCTCATGTTCAGTAGATACAATACAGAATCTGAGTGAAAAAATGTTTTGCCAATGGAACTTTCATCCTTTTTCTCCTTATTTAGCATTTAAAATATAGAATGCAAGGTCTGTTTTCTTCAGATCCAGGTCAGTGCAGCAGAAGATTGTGTAACCACTTATAAAAAGAATAATTTGAGGCTATGAAGCAAGAAGAGAGAGAAGGTGAAGCAAAAATGCTATCATTTAGGGTGTGTCAGAAGGTAAAGAAGGGACTGAGATGAATAGACGGAAAGAAGCACTTATATTACTTGAACAAAATTATTTCCTCTGGAATATTTTAAAGGCAAACCAAAAAGTAATAAGGGATTGACATCAGAGGAAGAGCTGTTTCATGATTTTGCCATGATTTGCTCTTTGCTCATAAGGTTGAAAGTCTGAAAATGACCCATTTGGATTAGTCAGGAGCTAAAAAACTCCTGCACAGACTTCTGCTTGATTGCAGGTCTTGGGGAAAATTATTGCAGGTGTAGCTTTTCCTCAACCCATGAAGACAATATTTTCCTAGGCTAGGCTAGAAGTTCAGGGCACTAGTCAGTCTAATATTAAGACATGCATACTTGGGTACCTAGATGCAAATGTCTTAGTCTAAAACAAGTCTAAACCATCTGACCCTCCATGGCTATTCCAGACAAATGTTTAATTTCCATTTATGCTCATTGAACATGAATAGTCCTCTCCAGAGGAACTGACATCCAACTGGTGGTCAGGATTTCAAACTCAGTGGAAACAAAACTCCTGGATATGCTCAGGTGGCTAATTTGTATCAGACACCTAAGTAAATTTCATTAAGATGGCTTCTACATCTAGCCTTTACAATTAACTTTTCATCCATTCCACACTCCTGTCAGTTCTTGAGCATCTTACAAAAACACGTTGTCCTGTTTTGGCATACACCTTTGTCATACCACAAGGGTACACTGGTGTTTTACAGACACTTCTGATGGGCAGGATGGCATATGCTCCTGGGGACAGATTTCAGCCTGTGAACTGTGTGTGGACATGTGTGCTGGACTTGCCAGAATTTCAGCTCTGGGCAACTCTGGAGGAACTTCACGCCTCCCCTCATGCAATTGCCACTAGTTTGCTTGCAGTGTGCAGTGGACAATGGTTGTTTCCCATGCTCTGATCAGGACTTTTATTTAGCAGTATCTAGAATGTACTGCTTATTTTGCTGCCCTTCTACACTATCTGTGAAATTAGCTTTTCTAGGCACTCTTGGTGTTTGTTAACTATTTTCCCCTATTAGCTGTGACACATGAATTACAAATATAGCTTGCATTCAGGCTACTACCCTCTTTGGGTAACTTGTTTGGGGCCCACAAATGTCTTGCACAAGCCCAGTCCCCCCATGCCTAAATCACCATCGCAAATGAGAGGAAGGGAGGCAGACCTGTTCAAACGGGACAAGTTCCTAAACTAGCAGTGATGTTGAGACCTTTCTCCCATATATAATAATACCTTGTGGTTTCTCTCACTGTGGCTGGTTTGAAGTTTACACAGGTGATTTTCTGATGGATACCTTTTAGGGTGCTCTGATGCCAAGCAGGTGGACCAATAAAGTTGGAAGCTCTGTTTAACTGCATTCTCCATGTCCACATCAATAGTCATTTTGTTATGAAGCAACAAGCATGACCGTGCACAAAGGGTTGAGTCCTTTTTAATTAGGTACTCCCATGATGATTATTTTCCTGACATACAAAAAAGGAAAATTAACCCATGCGTACTTTGCCTCCAAGCACTCTTGAAGGGTTTCATTCAAATTGTCACTGATACAGAAAGAGGACTAATTTCTTAGTAGATATTTATCTGGAGGGAAGAAGGTGGTAAATAGTTACCCATGCCTGTGAAGTGCAGGTGTTCCTTAAATGTACCCTGACATAAATATCTTCCTTTTTTTATTTTGTTTCTTCTGTTTGTTTACTCTCTGCTGTTTTATTCAGGGGCAGCCAAGTGTTACCCAGCAGGAATATTCACCTGTGGTCACTGGGATAGATATGTCATAAATGTTCTTGGAAGCTCATTAAAATTAATCTAACGCCCAAACAACTTTTGTTTGCTTTTGAGCATTCTCTGAAGAAACTCTGTAGCCAACATTTTTCTTACATTAAAATATGATTCCTTTCTTTTACATGGACTTGTCTTTTGTATTACTTCAAAAAGAACTGGCTGTGCTCTTCCTTCGAAGTAAGAGTTAAAATTTCATTTGTAATTACAGCAAGACCACACTTCCTTAGTAGGCTAGAACTAGAGCCTTAAAAGAAACTCAGTAACAAACAAACAAAACAAAAAAAGCACCCCCACAACCAAAAGCCAAAACTTCAGAAAGCTTTAAACTTTTGTCTGCAGTTTGCATTACTAACTTTTTGCTTGTTCAAAAACTGGCCAGATAAAACCCTTTTTTCACTCGTTCACATTTTTCTCAGTTTGACTGTCTGTGTTTTTCTGGTACAAATATTTTATACTTATACCTCTTAAATTATTGGGAAGCATTGCAGCAAAAGCAGGTTCAAGTCAAAAGGACCTTGAATATGGAGTCATATTCCAAAATAGTCGCACTTTGAATTTTTCTGACCTGTTTGTAGGAGTTCATTTCACAGCTTCCGCTGCTTCAAATGTTCTACTTCCAAATTTGAAAAGCCTTCATTATGGTTGCTACCATTTACAGTAAACTTTAGCACATAGAATTGCAGCTACCTTGGTGGTTTCTGAGTTGAAAGCAGCTATTAATAGGACATTGACTTTACCTGTTATCTTCTTTGAAAATTAGAATCAAGGCACTGACCTCATGGAGTGAGATTGAGAATTAGATATGAGTTTGGAACACACAGAAACCCCAGACTTTTATTGCCTTTCTCTGTTAAAACTACAATTCCCATATTTCTATACAATTTCAAGCATATCTTGGGATTTCTGATAGATGCATAAAGCTTTACCAAAAAGAATTTGATTTGTTAATAATTAAAGACATTATATAATAAAATATTGTTTTTCTTGTTTGTTAGGATTATTGTAATGTGTGATACAGTAATAAAATCCAACTAGTTAAACCAGAAAACTCAAAATGTTTCTTTAGTGTATTCAAGTTTGCAGAAAGGTGTTATTAAGGGATTGAATGCCATTAATTATTTAAGTTTTTTGGCACTTGGTCAAAAGAGAATAATGATGAATTTGTTTAAATGCATATGGTTGTGTCTATATTTCACTAGAAAATAGTACTAAAGAGAAGAATAAAAGCAGTAGGCATTAAAACTCAGTTGTGACCAGCTCTGAGAGAAATTTCTCAAGGTGGCTCTGAAAAGCAAACAAAGAAGATCACATAGACCAAGAGGGTGTCAGCAGTTAGGGTCTGGGCAGGATGAACTTGAATCAAACACAACTTGAAGAATGGATTCTGCAAGGCCTGGGGACCCAGTGTGGTCTACTGGTGCACTTTGTTCTTCCAGATGGAGAACCTTTGGCACTGATGTCAATGTAAATCAGCTACAGATGCAGATGTATTGTCCAAAGCGTGCCCATGCTCAAGCCATCACGTAGCACACAACGTTTGGAGCGGATCTGCCAGGATGACACCGCTCTTTTCTGCCTCTGATAGGCACCTTTCCTAGCCATGCCTAATTGATAATGAAAAGTTTGGTCAGCAAACAGATATTGGAAAAGAATATTTGTCATTTAGATATTCAAATAATTATTATTCAGCCTATGTTATATTCCAGTGGGGAATAACGGGCTGGTTGTGTTTGGGGATGAATGCCTAAACCATTCAGGAACTGTTTGAAAATAATTAAGGAAATAAGATGCCTAGTGTATATAAAGTGGGCTTTTAATTATAATAGAAAAGAAATTCTTCAGAAATAATTTGTGAGATAACTTATTTCTCAAGTATGTTTTGGCAGGGTTTCAAATAATGTATCAGATAGTGATCACATATTCTGTGAATGGATTGCAACTAACCCAACACATTATACAGGCCCCGCTACTGAAACTCAGCTCCCATGCAAATTCAATGGCATCCCAGGAAGATATTGGAAAATTTCAATCTGCAATGAGGTACTTCTGTGTGCAAGATTTTCTGAAATTGAACCAGAAATGGAGAAGTGTGCTGTTTGTTCTGACTGTAGAATCTTGAAAGCGTGTTGATAGGATGGTCTTTGCTGGGAATGTGAGAAGCACTTACTCCTGTTTGCAGAAAGGTGGTGGCTGCACAGTGCAGTATCCAGTCTGCTAAGTCCACATTTGATCTGGATCAAAAACAAGTATGTGAACATTTCTGATAAATTAGCCAAACCATGCATGAGGGCTTAGACTTCATGTTTCTATGCTGGTTATGTCATTCCTTGTCAGGACAAAGAATAGGACAAAGGCATTAAGGCTGTCAGAAAGTTTTGTCAGAACTTTTGCATGAGTTTGGACTGGGAAAGTGAAAGCTTGATTAGATCTTTTTATCATATGACTACTACAGGTTTTGCCCCATCAGAATTCATAGGAGGAGGTTTGTACATGTTCTGTTTAGTGCACTTTGATCTGGTGGAAAAGCTCATGCTGACCAGTCCTTATGCTTGTGAGGAGAGCTGATGCTGCTGTTTTCTTTACTCAGAGTGTCAGGAATTGGAGAATAACTGCAAGAGAAGATTGTCTTAGGTTTAGCTTCCTCTTTGTTCATTTGCAGGGATATGACACTCTACCAGCAAACTCCCAGGAGACAGCTGCAAGTGTCTGAAGACCTTATGGGATCTGGAGGCGAGCTGTTGGCATTTCCTGGGATGGAAAAACAAGGAGGTTCAGTGGTTCTGGCATCATCCAGGAAAGAAATACTAAATTTCCTGAGTTCCAAAGCACATAGCAGTGCATATTTTGGTGTTTCATATGATACCATGATTGTAGCGAAGCTGCAGCTAATCCTTTGTGTCTGGGCTTTCTGCTGAGCACAGAAAGCCCAAGCTTGCTGTGTCTGTTCATTTACCATTAATACTGTAGTAACACCTACAGAGAAGATAGGAGAAATTCAGAAAATGCCACCTTAGATTACAAGCTGCTGATTCGGGTGTTTTGTCAGGCAGGTGGGCGTGAGAAGCAAGATATGTTGGATTTGGTAGGTGAGCAGCCGCTCACGTGGCTGTGAGACGGCACAAGGCTGTGTACCATAGCTGGTTGTATATCATAGCTGCATGCTCACCACCTGGAAGGCTAATTATTAGAGAATCATACAACAGCTGAGGTTGGAAGGTGTCTCTGGAGATTATCTAGTCCCCTCCTTCCCCCAGTCTAATTTTAGGAGTATTCCTACAGAACAGGGAGTGAGTCCCACTTAGATTTGTGCTTTTGAAATCTCTAAACCTGTGATACTCTTGACAATATGACCTTTGCATATAATACCTTGAAAGTAATTATAATAAAACCTCCCTCTTGAAATACATATAATTCTTTTTAATTCTCTGTCTTGGCTTAGAAACTTGCGTAATATTTGCAGTTTTTGTAAACTGCCCTTTCCAAATGATTTCTTCTCATCAACTGTGAATCTCAGCCTGTATACAAAGCCAAGGGTATAGCCCACAGTTTGCATTAAGTAGCATTTGATTAGGTGGTAATAACATTAATTGGCACCCAGAATCAGTTGGCTGTAGGTGATCTGAAGCGATAATGCACTAGAGCTTCTAAGTCAAAATGCTCCCTTAGCCTGGGGAAAGATGCAGGTGTTTGGGATAAAAGAGTGTTTTGTAAATGAGGGACTTGAACACTGTGATTCCACTTCATTACTCCTCTCCTGATGCTTAATGTAAAATGATTACTTTATTGCCACCTCTCTTCTGTGTTTTAGAAGTATTAGAAAATTAAACAGCAAACTTTAAAGATAAAATACGTCCCAAGTTATTTTTTTGAAAAAAAAATTAAAAGCAAAGAAGCAAAAAGGATATTGAATAACTAAAAAATAATTTAGAAACATTCCAGATTCAAGCCAGCATATCTATTACTAAAAGTTACAATTATAAATGATCAGTTCTTGATTATCTTGCTTGCCTTTGCAACAATGAACCCCTCGAAACATTAGCCTTTCCTAAAAGACTGTTTCAGCTTTGTGGATTAGGGGTCATCATGGAGGTAGAATATATGTATGCAGCTGGCAAAGCAAGTGTCTTAGTGAATGGTAATTGTTCCCCAATTCCCACAAATCCTTTCATAAACCATAGGCCTTGTTCTTTTTTTAATGTCCTTTCTTATATTTCATTAACAGCTGAGCCGTTGCTGAATTATACTTGATATAATCAGGAGTCAGGCTTTAGCAAAAATAGCATTGCCAGCCGAGGGAGTCTGAGTGTTCCAGTAATTTTGATCTCTTTGGAAAAGGAAAAAACATGAACGAAAAATTATGAAAGCGTCTAAAATTTGTCTACACTATATATGGCCATATAGAATATTGGCATAAAATTAAATTTGACATTGTTGTGAAATTTCAAGTGTGCATTTCATGTCTTATTACCGTCTCTGAAGACTTTCTTTCCTGTATTTTTCAAGGCTCAGGACCCTGTCTGGGAGAAATGCTCTGTTATCAGTGCATGTGCAATAACAGAGCCAGAGCAACCCCGGCAAGACCAGGGTGGCCTTCTGCAAATAGACACCCCAGTACTCGGTGCCTGTGTCTGGCTTCAGGGAGAGCATGGCACGGGGTGCTCAGGCTGTGGTGCCTGTGACAGGCTTGTGCAGGAGCGTGGTCTGCAGCTCGTGCTGTGCCAGTGGGCAGTGCTCCGAGTGTGCGGTGGAGGCGAGTTGTGTGAGCTGTAGGATTAAACGCATTCCTCTTCTTAAACATATGAACTGTATTTGTCTGTGGTCTAAATTATTCCCATGGATTATTCTGAGCAAGGTTTTGGTGTCCTCAGTTGTACCCCAGAATAAAACTTGTGTTCTTTATTTTTAAATAACAGGAAAGAACAAGCATAATAGAGAAGAACAAGCAAATAATGAAGACAAATGGGGCGGGTAAAGCTGTGCAAGGAATAAAGCAGCATTTAGATATGTAGATCAGTATTTCTTAAGTTATGCTATTGGAACATCCGTGGGGTTCTGTGGGCAAATCATTTGTATAAAACACTGAAGAGAAATGTGTAGTGTAAACACAACAAAGGTCTGATTCTTTTCTTAAAGACTGTTATGCAGTTTACATAGCTTGTGATTCCCAAACAAAGACTGGTTTTGTCAGACAGGGATCAATGAACATTGCTGCAGGCATGAGAAAGGAGACCTGCATTTGGAAAGTATTACAATTATAATGGGAGTAGATTATGAAGCAGATAATTAATGGTAGGGATACAGGATCTTCCTTTCCCATTGGGATTTGTTCTCACTCTGTTGGTGTAACTTATAGCCCTGAGGAACACTCTTTTTAGTTTCAAGACTCTCTTTTCTAATCTCTAGGTCTTTTGGTGTTTTATTGCATTGGTCACAAAGGTTCAAGAAGGTCACTCCAGAAGATATGCTTTCCGAGGGATTAAAGTGACTCAGAGGAACAAAGTAATTTGGAAGTTTTTGCAGAAGCCTTCTTCCACCTTTAAACATAAAAAAGTCTTCTCTTCCACTCCTACAGGAGCACTTCAGAAGCGTTTTGCTCTTCTAATTTATATAATTCTTCCTTCAGGAAGATCAGAAAAGAGTATGGAAATCTAAATTAACTTTATAGTTCTATCTAAACAATGGAAATTGTGTATCAAATAATGTACATGCTTGGAATGATGAATCAATTATATTATTACTGATTAATATAGTGTTGCTCTTTTCAATTACATTAAATAATATCATTTTCTCTCCCAAAATATCTTCTGTTATAAAAAATAAGATTTTGGATGACCAAAACAAATTTACAGAGGATGATACTTCAACCATTTTTTTAAGTCATTCCAGTGTAATAGAGTAGATCAGTGTGTGAAATTCATTCCTGAAAAACTTGGAATAGATATTGAACATAGTTATTCACAAAGACTGAAGAAAGCAACTCAAACATTGCAAGAAGAAATAATTTTTAGATTTTGAATTGTTGACTGTTCAGGTATATAAGCAAGGAATAAGAAACACAGTTTACTATATTCTTTAGATTATCTGATACAGATTGTTTTTCCCTTAGTGTCTGGCCTGTAAACAGAAATCTTCCAATTTGCATGCTAAGCACATATATAAGAACAAGAGAAGACTTGTAAATGGAACACAGTATCACCTTGAAGTCTTCAAAGTTATTCGGAGTCATCAAAACAGTAACTCAAAGTATCATCAAAGCAGTAAGCAGCATAGCCTCCATACAGCAGTATGTAAATAATTAGCAGAGAACCATCTGTAATGCATTATGAGCAAGTGTGTTCTGGGTATTGATCTATTAACGCATACATATATTAATGTATTCAATGTGTTGGGATATGTCATGCTGTACATACTGCTAAAGTAAAGGAAAACTATTTTTAAAGATCTTTTTTTCCTGTGTACTCTAGCATTTCTGCATTTTTGTCTTACATAATATTAAATTTAAATTTCATTTATTATATTTGTGCAAAGATAACTAAGTCTTTCAGTAGGCCAATTGGTATGGCCTACTGATAAGGGTAAAAAAGGCTTTTATCTGGTCACTTAACCCCTTGTGATCTAACAAGCGTGGATATCGTCCATTCAATTAATGTATTTCAGTGCACAGAAAAAAAAAAATTGGGCAAGTTTTATAATTGCTGAGGTTGTTGGAAGAAAAGATATATATTCATGAAGTGGGCCTTGTACTTTGATGTTTTGCATAATATAAGCCCTAGAACCTCACCAAAAGACAGTCCTGCTTAGAGAAAAATGCTGACTATATTGTTTAATAGGAAAACGGAAAATATTATTGATTTTTTAGTAAAATTATATATGCAGACTTATTTAAGATTGAATAATGTTTAATTCATAGCTGATTCTATTTATTTTGCAGAAGGTTTTGTGTAGTTCAATATTACTGAAAAAATAGTATTTCTACAGAGTCAAGCTTAGGGCTTGTGACATGGTAAGGTTGAAGAGTGTTGAAATACGTAAGTAATATCTTAATACGCATAAAATTTATGTTTTATGAACAGCAGATAGGTATAATTGCACTGAGTCCTCAGCATTTTTTTCTAGCAATTCTAACAGATTTTTTTTTTTTTTTAAATAATATCACTGTAAAATTTTGCATTTCAGATTCCTTTAACCTAAGCCCCATGGGGTATTTTTTCATGAAACGGAAAAAAAAAATGTGACAGGCATCTAGGAGAGACTACATCCCATGCCAGTGTTTCTGTGGATGAAGGTGAGGAAAGAGGCTAGAGAGGCAGGAAGACAAACATGTGTAGGTATCATCACATCATATGTAGGAAAATGACATGGAAGAGAGATTGGCCAGCACGAAGTTATTCAGGGAAACTTCAACATAACCGAGCAGCAAGTCACTTGTCTGGTCCTAAGTCCTATTACAGGTTCTTAACCACAAGACTGGTTTTCCTTCTTCAGTTGCAAATAATTAATAGCATTGTGAAATTATAATTTCACTCAGCCTTGTTTCCTGTTGTGCTGGCTGGTGGTTTTCAGTGTAGCTGGTATCTTACCTCTTATTTTTCATTAATTGGCTGGCATTTGATTAACCACCAGCCCCCCAAACCACAGGGAGTTTTGTATTTGAGCAAGCTGAGGTGAGAATTGAGTCCAATATAAGTCATTTGAGTGCAGCTGAGCTGGAGATTCAAGGTGTTAAGTACTTACTGAAGACTGTTCTTATAAATCAGGTCAGTCTGTGTATATACAACTGTGCAATTTGAATTAATACACTTCTGCATGTGCTGTATTTTAATAGAGCTGAACAAAGGAGGTACAGTAAGGAGCTGAGTAACTCAGTGAAAGCCTAAGCTGCCTTAATGCCAGTGTGACAAAAATATTGGCATATTTATCTACAGTGTAACCAGACATTTTTTTTTTAATTTGCTTGTTTGTCTATCCTGAATGTGAAAATAGAGAAGTGAGATAATGTGGGACATTTGGTTTGTTGCTGGGCTTTTGCTTCTGTTTGCAACTATCATCTTGCTTTTCTCCCTCAGCTAAAATTGAGTTGAGGACACCTTACAAGAAAAGAAGTTCTGCAAATGTCTGCTCTGTTCCCTAAGGAAAGACCTTTTTAAAGGCTTTTGCTTTTATTTTTATTTACTTTATGTATGGTAGAGCAAAGGGCTCTGATTCACTTCTGGCTAGCGTTGAAAAGGGCTTCTTACAGTCTGTCTCGTTTTATGTTTTGTATGCTCTGCAGTGCCCTTTTACTGCCTGAATATTTACTTCATGGCAGAGGAACACGGATCCTGTAAATGTGAAACAGAGTTTGCAATGTTTTGGAATCAAAATACTTTAGCACTAAAGCTTCCTGTTTTTCTAGCATTATAGGAAGAGTCCATAAATTTGTAAAGCAAGTCATTAGCTTAAATGTCATACGAACTGTGCTTGTCATGCAAATTTAGAAACTGATTTACAGGCTGAAAAATTTATCAACTGAGCTAGAGTATTATGTAATACCTGAAGTAACTGCTCACCCTGCATTATTCAGAAGCATGTATTTATTAAAGAAAAACAAATTGCGCTCAAGTTTGTTTTTTTGTTAAATTTAAAATGGGGAGGAAAGTGACAAGTAATCAGTCAGAGCTTGTGAATATGATTTATGACTGCAAAAAGAAAGGGAAGAAAAAGAAAGACAAGGGGTGAGAGGTAAACATACTGTGCAGATTGGTTGTGCTTTATTCTGGAGCAAACTTGTCCAAATGTGTTATAAATGTGGTAGCTCAATAATATAGGGGGAGCAGGAGAATACAAGCAAAAAAATTAGGTGAATGCATAGAGTCTTCTATATTTTATTTAAGTGGATGCTGTAATGTGGTAATAGAAATGTGTTACCTACACATCCTGTTTTAATGAACATTGCTTCATTATATTGCTGTAGTGAATGTTTCTCATTTCCAAGAACATAAGAGGGTACCTTACTGTGGGAAAAAAAAAATGCTCATTAAACTGCAAGTTGCCAGCATGCCATTCTTGACAAACACACACACACACACACACACATGCATACATATGTATATAAACCATAAAATAATTAAAATATTCCTGAGCCCATGCATACAATTTCATTTTTGTAATATTCATTTCATCTATTGTAGAGAAATGCTGTTTAATTTGAATGAGGCTGTGAAATTTTGCAAAATTAGCTGGTAATAGCATTTTACTTAAACTTATGGCATCTCTGTTCATATTGTATGGTTCGGGAATGGTTTCTTTATAATTAAAGTGTCAAAAAACACATTTGAATCAAGAATGATGAAATTCATTCAGGATGATTTGCTAAAGAATAATAACTTTAAACTTTCTCCCTTTAAACAGAATTGTTTAGGCTCTCTCATCAGCTGTCCAGGGTTTCCTTATTTCTTTTTCTAGCTGTCTTTGGAAATGAACTGGTCTCTTACAATGCTTTCTTTATTTCCATATGCTCTGCATATTGTACAAATTTTATGGGTCAATTATTGGAGGCTGTTGTACCAATGATTTACATGAACATTGGTAAATATTTTTTAAAACTTCACTGAGTAGATAAAAAGATGCAACATATTGCACCTCCAGTAAAAAGAGTATAATCAGTGAAAGTCCAAATGTTTTTCAGTAATGTGGAGACTTCCAGGAATCCAAGCTGATAAATGTGAATTTGTCGGCATGTCGAGCTTGACTCCACAATATTTGGCTTATTAGTTCACTGCTGAGCACAGGATGGTACCTCTGGCCTTGATTCAGCAGTCTTTAAATAAATGGATAAGTGCTCTGCTGAATCAGGGCCAGCCTAGTGCAGTGTCAATATAGGGCATTTTGGGTGAAAGAAAATATTGACCACAGGGAGTTGATTTCTTCTTCCTTGTAGGGGAACAAATCTGAAATAAATATACAGAAACATAAGCAGGAAAGAAGATGGACTGAAAAGTTTTACCTAAAATTAACTTTAGGTTTTATGTTCAGAGCAACAGTGCTCTGGAAAGCAGAGATGGAAAAGATATGCTTGAACTTCAGTATTATTTTTTTAATTACTCACTGGAGTTGTATATAATAAGGGTGGGATTTGCTGCACCTTAATGGCTATCTGAAAGCAGTCTGGTCTGAGCTTCTATATGTGGAAAGAGACAGCCTCTCTCTAGGAGCTGATTTATCCTGTTGTAAGGTACGTGTGGTTAATTACCCCCAGAGATACTGCTGCATGGAAGGAAAGTACTGGACTCTAATCAGACAGAAGCTAGGTGAGATAAAGAAGATGCTACCTGACTAAATAGAAGAAAAAGGTTATTACACAAGTGTCTATCTTGTCTCTTGCCCAGCAGAATTAAGACATGAAACAAAGGGAAGAAATTAGGTTTACAATTTACCCCTGTGCCTGTGTGAAGCAGGTGTCTGAATGTGAGCCAAATAGCCAGCCCTTAGATCCAGCTTAATTTCTGGAGAATGACTGCTGTGGAAAAAGCTCCCAGTGTTCCTCACATCGACCTAGTTTTCAGTTATCTAGTGACTCTGTGCTAATGTGACTCAGTATTTCTTTGCAGTTCCCTGTCTGGTGCATTTAGATTTTTTCCTTTTTGTTTGCCATTGGTGTCTATACTCACCAGGCACCTAATCCTGCAAAGTGTTAAGTCCCACACGGGAGGTATGGGCCGTTCTCATTTCTCATCTAGCAGGAGTCAGGCTGCCCCATTTCTCCCAAGATTACACTGGATAAGAGACAGGTAAGCATAAACAGCATTGTAGCTGTTTTAGGATTGTACCCCAGCAAAGGTCAAGCATAATGGGGCAGAGAAAATAAAGCATTTTGAGTCATTTATTCCTTTAAAAAGGTTTGTATCATCCATGCAGCTGCAAAGCCATAATGCTTTCATTAAAAGTCACATCTGTGCTGAATTAAAACAGGAGCCTTTTTCAGCCAAGGAGTATTTGTCAGGTTGAAAGTTTTCTCTTAGCTCCTGCAGCTTTTTTCCAAAATCTAAGGACTAAGACAGAGAGCAGACCTTGTCACGAGCTGGTACCGAGGTTTAAGTACATTCCTACTCTGTTATTCACCGTCTGGCTCCAATTTGGAGGTACATCTCCCTTGTGTTCACTTTATTAACCTACATATGACTGGCTTTTTTGTTTAATGTGGAAATGAAAAAAAAGACCCTGGGCTCAAGAAAAGTAGTCTGAAAACATCTTTTTCCAGGTTTTCTGTTCCTTGTGGCACATTAACCACTGGCATGGAATGGTTACTGGATAAAATATATTTTAAAAGACATTTTTTGAGAGTAGGCATTTTTAGCTTTATGTGGAAAGGATTAAGCAATCACAAAATCTTAGTCCTCTCATGTCCCCTACATTTTTGAGCTCATTTACCACTTTCTACCAAAACTGACTTCAAAGATAGGAATGTACCAAATAAATTAAAATTTACTAAGTGGGTAGAAGAGGATAGCCAAAATTAATACCTCAACTGAGAGTGTGTCTGCAGCATGAGCCCAGCAGCTGTGTGCTGTGTAGCTCGAACAGATGTGTTTTCCTCAACACACTGCTGGATGCCTGTTCCACAAAAAGCCACCACACAAGCTTCTGCTGATTCGTCCATCTGATGGTAAGTGGGAGGACTTGAAGGAGGAACTGAAGGTATTGTGGGAAGATCTGTGGTGGCTGGAAGTGTGGGTTGCTGAGAAGTAGTGTTTAGGACAAGATGCTTTGCTGGTTCTGCAGCTCACAGGCCAGATGACTTGGGAGAGGGGTAGAAAGCGTCACAATTTGTCTTCTTTTTAGTGTGATCACTTTAGTTAGAAAAGGACAACAAGCAGCTGTCTGTACAACAACTGTAAGCAGAAAGCCCAATTAAGTTGGGTTTCTAAAGCACTGCAAATTATCTTTATTGGTTTACTGAAATTTTGTTTTTCAATGCAAGAGCAGCCAATCTTTGAGAAGTAACTAGGAAGAAAAATATGGGCATGTCTTACCAACACAATTGATAGCAAATAGTGTAATGGGACAACAAAGGTAATCTACCTTTTAGGCAACTGTGCTGTCCAGGAACCTCTGGTATTATCCAGGATTCCTTGTGCTGATCTTTGTATGACTGAGAAGAAAAATGTCCTGCCCTCAAGGATCTTTATCTAATTTTTCTGGGTAAAATAAATGAACTTCCACAATCAGTTAGGCTTTTAATGCCTAACATACATAATGTATTTGTATAAATCAACTATTTATCTACACATGTGTATACATAAAACATTTGAGTGTCTTCAGTCCTTTTAAAAAGGCCAACAAGCAAAGAGATCAGATTTTATTTTAGAAACAATAGCATTTCAACTATATTTTCCCTTTCTTGATCTGACACCCCACATTGCTGATGTCAGTCTTCCCCAGTCACAGAATTATGCTCTTATTTTTCCCAGTAAGGACTGTCATCTCCGAGGAAAAGTTGTACCAAGGTTTCCTCTAGGTTTTTGGCTGAGCTGCTTCACAAGGGAAATATTTTGTTTGAAGAAGATATTTGGATGTAATACAAACAGTGCGAGGAGCTTCCCTCTCTGCAGAGGAGAAGGGGAAACCACCTCCAATTTTTTTTTCGTGAGACGTGGCAGATTTTCAGGATGTGTTTAACAGCACTGTGCTGAATTGCATATCCTGGGGAGAAGTTCTGGCTCTATAGAAGCTGCCATCAGTGCTCCTGCCAGCTCCTGTGAAGTCAAGCAGAGGCAGGACTCCCAGGAGCAGGGAGGAGCTCATTTCTTCCTTGATGCTCTGGAGTGGGGCTTCTGGGGGGGTTTCCTCTGGAGCCTGCATCATGCCAGGTCTCTGAGCTCCTGCAGCTGCAGCTCTCCCTTCCTCTCTGTTGTGGAATAGATAACTTGTTTCCATTGCATATTTTTATAGAAATACATATAAGGAAAATACCCCTGAAGGTAACCTTTGATTTAGGTGTTCCCTCAGGGTTGATTGCTTAACCTTCTCCTTCTGAAATTATTTAAAAGAAGAGGATGGAGATAAATGTGAGGGAAAGCAGTGTTTTACTAAGCAAAATGGAGGGTATTGAAAAATGAAAGTTGTTAAAAAACCACTTCTGACACAGTCCAAGCTGGCTTTGCAATGATGGAATTTCCTTCACCCTATAAGGTTTTACTGCCCCATATCTCTTGGGAGCAGAGGAGGAGATGGGCAGCCTGTGCCTGTGTTTCTTCCAATAGATATTCTTGGAGTGGTGGTGGCAATCAATATTGAAACACACTTTGATATTTCTGGGTTCCAGTAATTGAGAGTTTCTGAATTTAACTGTCAGGTGCAAACATTAAAGAGGATGAAAGGATTTCATTATTGCCAAGTTGCAATATTGTTCAGAATCCACTGTCTCTGGAGACTGACTGGGCTCTTGTTCTTCATTCCTTGCAAATTAAAGGAAAGAGAGCTTCCACAGAATTCCCCACTACACAGATTTTTCCAGCTAAGAATAGGCATCTATAAAATTAGAGAGAAGTAACCTAAGTTAAACACTGACGTCTGTAAACTCATAGCAGTGGAAATTTGTATGCTGAGAAGCTGTTAATTCAGTGTTTGTTTTATCTGTTTATTGGCTCATTTTAATTTTCAGTAAATTTAGCTTTTAGAGCCTCTGAACCCAGGAAGAAGTCATCATTTGCTTAACAATAAAATTGTTTTCTTTATGCCCATCTTTCTCCTTGTGCCTCTTATCACACAGGAGGGATAGGGTGGTGGGGTGGGGGTGTCACTTAACCACTCCTTCACTGAAGTGGAGATGCGGATGATCTCCTGGAACTGTTCATTTTCACTCAGTGCCTTGACTTATTAACCATTGGAAATAGAGGCAAGATGGATGCTGCTGTCTGATACAACATTGCATGATGGAATAATGTGTGTTGGTGAAGACTTAGGAAAATGTTTTCTTCCCTGACAAGCTTACTGCGAGGAAAGCACTGGGAGAAAAGTTCCATGGGGCTTTCCTTGTGAGTGTTCAAAGAATAAGGCATTTCCCTACTTATACTCCTGGAAGGGAGAGGTCTGAAAATCTATAGCACACAAATGGGATTAGATAGAGTTATCTTTATGTTTGCAGGACCACAAGTTCAGTGCTTAAAGGATCTGGAAAGTGGAGGTAAGAGATCCTGGCGGCCCAGGCTGTTAGTGCCCAGGACACTTGGCAGTGTTTTGGCTATTTAGCCAGGAAGTCAAGCAGAAAGGGGAACCTATGATCTTGAACCCCAGTTCTTTAGGTAGGGGATGTTGGTTCAGGTGTCTTTCCTCTGTAGAGTCACTGACTTCTAGGTGGAACTTTATATGCTTCAGACCATTTGTTGTCAGTTAAAACTGGTTGAAAGTGGTCAAGTTGATTCTTGGCAGCAAAGGTGGACAAGTGCTTCTGGGTAGGAGGTTAGTAGCCTTTAGGTGCTTGGGCAGAGTTTGTGGGGTTGCTATTTTGAACAACAGCATCTAGACTTATCTAGTGGATAGCTTTGAGGTTTGGACCTGAGTACAAAAACATTTGCTTTTCAAAACTGCAGGTGTTTTCCCTGCATCTCCAGGTACAGGTACAGATTTCTCTCCTCAGAAATGCAAAGTTGCATCCACTTGCTTTGCAGTTCTCCTTAGCTGTCATCTTCTAAGAATGTCCCTTACTGTTTGCATGTCTGTCAGACAGCTGCACTGAGTAATCAGGATCTGCATTTCTGGACAGTATTCAGGGTGCAGAAAGGTGATGTTGTCTGTACCTTTTCCTATCTGTAGGCTGCACTTTACCACTAGGTTTCTCAGAAGAATGCTTTTGACTCCCATTTAGTTTTCCCTGCAATGGATTTTTGTCTCAAATTAACGTATGCCAAAGAAGTAGCCTACTTAAAAAGCAAAAAAGCAAAAATGAAAAAATGAAAAAAAAAAAAAAAATAAAGAAAATAAAGAAAAAAGCCAACCTAACAGCAAAGTAACTGCAAAAATAATAATAAAATTCTAGTTCTTACTAGGTTGTAATCTCAATCCAATTCACTTTGACTGTAGCCATGGCAAATTGCTGTCTGAAAATGACTGCCCTATTCATCTGTTAATATTGTTAGAAAGAAAGCTACAACTGTACCTATCAGTGTAACTAAATTAGAGCAGGTTCACATCAGGCAAGCACACATAAAAATGTACTTATGAAACAGATGTATCCCTCAACAGGAAAATGACAGCAATTCTGATAAAATGCTTTTATTATTTACTTTCAACAAGTATCTATAGCTGCAGCTTGACTATTGTTGAATCATTTCAATAATCTTGTTATAGGCCTGGCAATAAAAGGAAAAGCACTTCAGCACAGTGAAATGGCCTGGCTTCTGACATCTTCAGTGGCATGTCAGTGATAGGGTGATAGTTCTTTTAGCTGTCAAAACAAACAGCAGCATTATTTATCCAGGTGATGAACTGCTTCAAAGCGGAGCACATCCCTTGTGTGGAAAAAGGCAGCTTTCAAAGGTTGGGCCCTGCTGGTAGGGGTGGGTAGGCGGGTGGATGGATGGATGGATGGATGGGTGGATGGATGGATGGAGGGATGGTGCATGGATGGATGGACAGATGGATGGATGGGTGGATGGATGGATGGAGGGATGGTGCATGGATGGATGGATGGATGGACAGATGGATGGATGGGTGGATGGATGGAGGGATGGTGTGTAGATGGATGGATGGATGGATGGTGGATGGATGACTGACTGCAGTGAGAGGGAACCCTCAGTTCTGCTGGCTGCAGGAGTTGCACTTGTCTCTCTCGGAGGTACACTCAGCAACATGAAAGATTACATTTGGAAATTAAAAAATTATTATGGTCTTAAACTGAACAAGTGTCTGCCCACTATTTGCAGACTTCTGCTTCATATATGCCATAAAATTTATGGTCCACTTATGAGTTCCTCTAAAACTAGTGCCCAGAGCATGTCCTGTTTCCAACATAAAGTTTTTTGGATATAGATTGTGTGCATTTTGAAAATGGATGCAAAAGGAGATGGATAGCAGATAGTTAGCATTTATGCATTCAGTGTCTTTCCAGGTTTTCATAGATTTTGAAAGAACTGTGAGATGGTAGCTAAGTATATGCACAAAGCATTGCAGTTGGCAAGTATAGAACAATCTTCTGCTATCTATAGGAACACAGAAAAATAAACTCAGTGGCTTGAATATAGTCATGTAGGTTGTTTGTGGCAAAGTAAGGAATATCTTTAGAGTATTTAATTTTAATTTGTTACAAAATAAAATTGATTCCATTTCAAAAATATGAAATAGCTTTATTTTCATTTGTTCTCAATCTTGCAGAAATTTTCGGAGCAGAGAATGAAGTTCAGAGCATTTTAGAGCAGGAGCTGAAAATGTCTAGAAATATTAAATAGTGGACAGTATCTATGAGAAGTGATGTGAAATGGAAAATCTAATGTAAAAAACCCTGTTCTGATTATTCTTGTAATTCTGCTGATTGCTCCAGGTGGCTATAAAAACTTACTCTTTAGCAGAATATGTAAAATTACAAGCTCTGGTAATGAAAGTGTTAATATTTCTGTAGCAGCATTGTATTACTTTTTATTGTGTATATTATTCTAAATAGTAGAACCTTTATTTTAAAGTTTCTGAATATTCAGTGTAAGAACATACTGCAACTGAAGTCTTAAGCTTTTTAATCTTTAATATATTTGAGAATCTTGCAGTGAAATTGGAAATATGCGACTTCTGCTTTTTATAATTGTTTAAATTTATATTTTCTCTATTATATTTATATCTCTACTTTTAGTAGCTATTTTTTTTCAGTTTTCTTTAATATCTATTGATTAAGAGGAAAATAAATGTATTTTTAAAATATTTGTTTGGAATCTGTGAGTTTCTGAGACTTTCTCCCCTCACTCTGAACACACTGTGATTAGATACCACCCAAAGGAAAGTAGTTATTCTGAAAATTAGAAATAAACCTCCATAATAATTTCCTTTTTGTTTTCTTTTCATTTCAGACAATGGAAAGTGAAAAGGTGCTCCACATGTCAAAAACGTACAGTTTTAATCCTTGTTATTCCAAGAATCAAGATAAATTGTTGAATTTTGAACTGTTGCCTTCAGTGAGGACCACATTGGATAGTTTGATCAGAAGCTATCACAAACATCTCAGGCAGTTCCCTAAGCTCTTCCCATGCATGCTTAATGAGTCTCTGCCAAAATATTTCAGGCAGCAAATAAAATTGCTTCTCCTTTGAGAGCTCCCATTGCCTTGTTGCCTTGCTCAGCCTGAGAGCCCCAAAGGAGGGCTTTGAATGGGGAGATTAGAAATATCTCAGCAGAACAGACATAGCACCTACAGTGAAAAAGTAGTGGTAGAAGGAAGGAGAGCAATGGGAAATTTGGGATATTTTTGGGAAAGTTGTTTTTTTTTTCCATAGGGAATTTCCTTTTAGCAGGTGCCCTACTGATCCTGACTCAGATTGACTAAGGTTTACATCTAGTTCTCTTTTTCTAAACCACATGTAAACTTCATCATCAATTTTACCTGACTGATAGTTCCAAATACTTTCAGCTCTAAAAAGATGTTTTCTTTTAGGTGACATGGAAATTGATTTCTGGTCAAACCAAATATTCTGAAATGCCCATCCAAAGCCTCTAAATGGAGAAGTCAATATTGTAACAGTGAAGCCTGGCAAATGCAGGGAAAAAAGGTTTACTCATTCTGCCTACAAGAGCTGTGTAAACAAAAACAAAACAGTCTTTCAGGAGAGAACATGAAGAACTGGCAAGAAAACACAAGTGTAACAGAGAAGATTTCTAGGTCACCCAACTGTCTACTTGCTGGCAGCATCTCTGGTTTTCTACAGCATGTCTTTCTAACATAGTCCTTTGGAAAACAAAATGCTATATATTGCAAAATAGTTACAAATCTAAAGCATTTTGTATGCTGTAGACTTCAGCTTTTACCCTCAGCAGGGTTTTTAAGAGACTTGTTCTGCACGTTAAGTTAAATAGAGCAACCCATCTTTTCACGACATATTAAAATTTCGTGACGAGTGAATTGCAAGACTATTTTCACTTTCCAACTTGATCTGGAGGACAGTGGTGACATTGCTCACTGCTTTCTAGGCACAATAATGGAACCTCTGGATTTTGTACTTGTGGTGTCCATACTGTATTGCTGTGGAATGATTTAGCCATTCCCATGACTACTGGGATCTCATCAGCAATGTTTAATACCTGATTCTTTAACAGTATTATTAAGAATTGATGGGATGGAACTAGGATATTTTTGACCTCTGCTAGCAAACTGTATTAAGATGAAATACCAGAATTAAAAAGCAAAACAACAGGAAAAAGTCCCCAAACTTCAAACCTGCAGGGACAATAAATAGATTTTATTCAGTTTCCTGAACCTATGGCCCTGCTTGCTTATACATCGAAAAGGCCTTTGGTTGTTCTAATGTTGCCTTCCCAATTGTAAACATCTGTATAAAATAATGCAGATGTATGTAATTATAAAAGTATTTAATGCTCATTTAAGATATCTTGTTTTGAATCTTTGCAGTCTTTTGGGGTTGAAAGAAAACCCTGAAAACCATGTTGAAACATGTCTTTATTAGGAGAAATTTTTTTTTCCAGATCTGAACAAAAAAGCATTACTCAATTTGGCCTTTAGTTACTACTCTCCCATGATGCATTGTTGATGCTGTTAATACTTTTTCTATGTATTAAACTTTGTTATCACAGTATTACTGGGGGAGTAATTGCAATCCATTTAGCAAAAACAAACAAAAAAATTAGGTGAGTTACAGCTCTCTCCAGTGACTCGTGCTAATTAACTCTGGCTTCATCTGCACTATGAAAATGAGCACTTTTGAAATGGTTGTGAAATAATCTTGTGACTCAACTATACTTATAAAGTGTATTTCCATTCTTAACCCAAGAAACTATCCAGGAGTTTGAACATTTTACAGATCACACCAGTTAAGGACAAAAAAGTCATATTAGTTGGGTATGTACACGTACTACTGCTTATAAGAAAATATCAATATCCTGTTCCATGGACACAGGAAGATCAAATTACTCCAGATTATTTACTTTGCCTTCTCTTAACTGTGTTCTTAAGCCTGTCCAAGACAGCACCCTTTGCTGCAGACGGGCTTTTCCTCTGAGGCTCACTGCTATCCTAATTCTGGCAAAAACCAAATCTGCCTCCTCTGCCTCCAAGAACATTTCTTTCTCTTTCATCCTCATCCATTCCTTCACACAGAGGTCAGTAAAGCCTTGGCATCCATGTAAGTTCTTGCTTCCACCCAAACATCTGAACATCGGGTCGGTAGCTACGTAAGTGAACCTTTACAACGCTTAATACAAACTCTAATGCTATATTAGTTTTCATTATGTTCATTGGCAGGTAAGACTGTGTTTATTGGTACTTATAAAAGGATATTTAAATCTTTTTTGATGTCTAGTTTCAGTTCATAGCATCTAAAGGTCAGAGTTTGCAAAATTTTTGTCATCTGGTCCCCATCCAATGTTACTAAGTTACTTCAGCACAGGAAAAAACCCTCTAATAATGAAGGGGAAAAAAGCAGTCAAGTTATTGCAAAGTGACCTACTACAGACTGTATGCTACTTGTGTGAACTGGCTTGTATGTCATTTTTAGATAAAAGGCACAAAACCAAACAACTAGCAATGGACAATCTATGGTGAATGTCCCAATATACTGAAATGCTGAGCTCTGGCAGGTTACATCATCCCCAGGGTATCAGAGAGATTTCAGGGTACAAGCTAAACACAGCAAGAGGAAAGTTTGGTACTTTGGCTGATCACACTCTCTATACTTTCCTGTGCCTGATTGCCCAAATACGTTATTCACACAAGGTCATGGCATGGTAATCAGAGCATGTTTCAGAGAAGGCACTCTGAACTCATTGTCTCAGGTGACTAAAAATGTCATTTCACTCTGCCTGCACATATTGATTAGTTATTCTCAACAAGTTCAATTACAAATAGCACTGCTGTGGTGGTTGCCAAATAAACACATCCTAAGGTATTCTCATCCTTTACCCTATTAATTCAAGACCTGACCCAGTTCAGATGTGATAGATACAACATGGATGGCCAGACGTCTCATACGTATACTCAGTTAGACCAGATGCAGATCAGTGGATGGTGACATACATACACCAAACCTATGAACTACACTGCTATGTGTGTTGCTCAGTCCTTTGAGATGATGTAGTGGTGCCCTTCAGTGATTTTAAACCTTAAAGGAAGACAAATGCTGTCTTGCAATTGGTACTGTTGGTTTGCTAATTGCTAGTTACTGTGCTAAATCTTTGGTATTTGTGTATAGCTTGCACAGAGTGGGTAGCTGTGTTCTGTCTCACTCAAAACAAAAGCCAGAAAATATTACACTGTTGCCCCACACTACTTGTGTTATCTTGGGTTGCTATGGCATTGCCACACATAATACAACATAATGGCAACAGAAAGCAAAAAAGCATTCTGGCCTGTGAGAGTGTTGATGTAAATAGATAATGAAGCTTTCTGTTGTATACCATGATAATAGCAAAGTATGGGAACAGAGCTTTATGCGATAGCAGTTTTGATTTATTTACTGGGATTTATATAAGGCATTCTTCATTATTCTCTCCTTCTGCACAAATAATTTCATACACATTCCTCATGCCAAGGTATCAGAGCTGCCATCTAATGCAAGGTCTTTCTTTTTCATTTGTCCAAACCATTTAGCCACTGAATAGGAAAAACCTTTTTTAACTGCAGCACTCCTTGTGATCCCAAACCTTTTGGGATGCTGGCTTTTGGACCATTATTTTTAGTCAGGCAAGGGAATAATTTCATTTGGGCTCTTTGCATAGGCTGTTTGCATGTCTTTGCATGTCAAAACTACTGGTGGGCATCCTTGAAGTCACACATCTTGTGCTGGACTTGCTGCAGCAGTACAACACCAGGAGAGAGACACTTTCCTTTGGTACTCAAGTTTGGGTCAATGTGAGAATAATTTTAGCCACACCAGACAACCAGCAACACAGTCACACAGCCAGTGAACGTCAGCTGCAGCATCAACCCCAAACTGAAGGCTCCATGGATGACATGAACATGCTGAGAGACAGATGCACTTTTTTCCTGCAAGATGTTGAGAACTGACCTGATTGTCTGGGCTCAGACGTGCAGGAACAATACCACAAGTCCTCCTTCCTGACTTCTGGCAGCTCTGCATCTGTCGCCTGTCTCTGCTACCCATAAGTCAGTGACATGCAGACTGATTCCTATAAGCCTCCCATAGCATGAAAGAACCTGAGTTATACTTCAAGGTTACCTTTGAGAGTTCAGAATTGCAACATGGACAACTTTGCTGAAGGCTATAAGGCATGGTATAGATGGAGTTCTGTGTTAAGGGATCTGTAAGGTTAAAACTATGTATTGGAGTAGAAACCATCTAAGTTTGCCATCAGCTGAAGTCGGAGGGGCTTGACAGCATGTTAAGTCTCCACAGGGAGTAAAAAGGTTGAAATAATTTGAATTGGGAGCCCTCCCCCTCCCTAACCAGTTACAATCTTAAGTAGTTTAAGGCTCAGTAGAGCAATAGGAATGCTTTGCATTGGCCTCCAAAACAAACTGTAATGTGGTGCAACCTGAGAAGCTCTGCTGCAAATTTATTCCCTGGCTGCTGCAGTAAATGACTGTATGGGTATTCTGGTCCCAGAACAGGAGTTTCAAATTCAGTAAGAGTCTTCCCCACACCCACACCACCAAAAATTTGTGAGTGTTAAAGTCAAATGAGACAAGAAGAAAAACTGTACAGCCCACTCCCACCCCTTTTCTAAAATTATTTTTTCCCTAAACATCCCCTTCTAAACTCATTTTGACCACTGGACTGAAAAATCCATGATTTGATAAATTCTGTTTAGCAGCAATGAGAAAGGTGCCATATCAGCCATTTTGTGCATGGGACTCCAGGAGCTCTCTGATACTGGGAAATGGTTTATTTGTGTCTGTTGCAGATGGACAATGTCTTTACAGAAACAATTTATATGTTAGACTGAGAAAAGAAACTGATGCTTTAAGATGTCTTCTTGATTCATTCAACATAAGTCATCCAAAAAAATAAGCTTGCTCAGGAGCATGGTACAAAAAGGGAGAAAAAGAAGGTTAGAGCAGGTGATAAAGATACACAGGAACCAAAGCTCTTGGAAACATCTGTCTGGACCTTGGCAGTGCCCTGGAATTCTCTCAGGAGCTCTGAACCTCGTAGACACCTCTGGTCTCCTGTACCTCAAAGGAGAAAACTGCATGAGTTCACTAGGAGCTGTAATGACAGTTTTACTCCATCACTCTTTGTGAATCTTTAGATGGATAACCTAATAAAAAAATGCAGATAGTAAAACAAATTAGCATGAATTGTCCCTTTTAAGCTTTAAAATGTTAATATATATGCTTTCAGCCCCCATAAGCAGTCTGTATATTATGCATGTTAATATGTATCTTTGAGTGATATTAAAAATAGAATCTTGGTCATATGACAAACCAGTTGCTATAGTAACTACATTTTTGCTGTAGAACAGCAAAGTAATAATGTGTAAAATGTGTAAATTATCAGTGTGCAAGAGCAACTGATGTGTCTTCGCTCCGCTATTCTGTTTTAAACTGAATCTTTCTATGAATATACATATCTCATTCATGTATTCTCATGACACTCCTGTAGCTGGCTCCATCTCTTCTGTTGGCCACCCTTGTAGTGCTTAAGTGAGATGTGACATTTCAGCCAAAAGAAAAAAAAGCAGGAGAAACACAGGTAATGGACTCGATCCAAAAGAAAAAGGCTTATACTGATTTCAATAGATTTTGCCTTGGGCCTTATGCAAACAAAGGTGATTTATGAGGGATAGCACAAAAAGGCAGAGTTCACTCATTTTTGTGTGCCTGTTACCACATTCTCCTGTGGAAATTTGAAGAGATATTACACTTGACGTTGGGGAGAGGTCGGATCAAGCACTAACTTGTTGGAGATACCCACAGCAGGCTGAGCATGTCTCAGTGAATGTGGAACCAATTTTTGAGAGCTTGTCTTCCTTCACCCCAGATTCCAAGCTTCTAGATTTACATGCATGTCAGTTGTTGTTTTGCCATTAAATTTCCTAGGATAGATAAGATAAATGTTACTAAAATTTAAGAGTGGGTGAAACACTTGGAATGAAGTCCTGGCTTAGCTGAAGTCAATAGGAAAACTCTCATTGACAGTATTTCACCTTTTCTGTTTAGTGTCACACTGAAGAGGTCAGTGGCCTACTGCCCTGCAGGAGATTGTAACCCCCCAGTATGAAACCAAGATATTTATTTTGGACTCCAGAGAGAGGAACAGTGTTTGTAGCAGTGCTGGCTACAGATCAGATGTATTCCCATCCAGGGGGAATTATACCAGTAAACCAGTAAATCTTTCGGATCACTCGCTTTAATTACACTAGGTGGCTGTGATACTTTATTTTATTGGGCTTTCTAGTTTTGCTGTACACATTTAAACACACACTTTTTAAAGAGAATTGGTTGAACCTGAAGTCATTCTAATTTTAAGGTTTCAAGGCACGGTGTTTTTCTTTTTGCAACCACAGCGTAGATGTAATTATAATCTGCCTTGTAACAGCACCTGCCTGAGTGGAACAGTTAGTTATTTACTAACACTCCAGGAGGGGCTCCAGATTGAAGGAGATCAGCTGTGTCTCTGAGCTCATGGGCAGCCCAGTGCTAAAATATGACTCCAGATTTACTGTGTCTGAGCTTCATGACACAGCCCACCCCCTGTTCTGTATTGGAAGGCAAAGGCTTTTTGTTCAAATGAGACAAATTCCATTTTTTATGCAAATACATGTTCCAAAAGATAAAGTATTAGTTTAAAATCAGAATTTACTTTTCATCTTAAGTCATCAGCAGGAGCTCCTACCTTTCCCTTGGAACATTTGACAAGCAGAGCTACTGCCTTAAATTCTGTTATAAAATTATGTTATGGGACTCCAACCAAGAATGCTTGTTTTGTCGCTTTTTGGAACAAAGCTTTTTATAAGGTAGTGTTCTGAAATCTACATGTGGAAACCAACAGACTTGCTATCAGATTTGTATTTGTGAAATATTGTTTTTAATAGTTTTCTGTGACACCAAACTAGCATTCTTCCTGTTTCTTGTGTCATTGTTGCAGTATCAGCTCTATCATTTAGTGTCAGATTTTAGTATCTATATCAACAAATTGTGAAATAACAATTTTGCTGGAGATCTCCTTTCTTTGGAGTGGAAAATTTCAACTTTTGGTATATATCAGAACTTGTTAGTTGGAAATGATGTCTTGGTACCTCCATCTCTGTTCTTGCTCTTATGGACTTGGTGCTCGCATGGACTCTCACAATGCGCCATAGAGGCGGCAGGAACTGAGGTGGCCCAGGCTCCAGAAAGAGTGTGGGACTCTAGCCTGTACATGATAATATGCTGTAAATCTTAATTTACTCCTGAATTAATCTTACTTCGGTATTTGAATGCTGTCCTACAATATATTCTTGCTTTTTTATCAGTAGTGTGGTGGAGACAAATGTAGTGATAGAGAATGCAGCCCGGACAAATGAATGGCAGCATGTCGTCTCTGACTGCAGTACTTAAAATGTTTTCCAAAGAGAAAACCACTGAATTGTTTTCTTTAAAAATGCCTCGGGGTAGAGGGTTTGTGTTGAAACATTCACCTGGAATGCTTCTCCTTTGAAACTCGAAATCTCTAGGTGGAGATCCGCAGTTTTCTAAACAAAGGAAAATCCTTATTTTTCTCTTTGGGTTTTT
>VZTH01000531.1:446547-724592 GCA_013397815.1 Aleadryas rufinucha
TTTTCTCAACAAAAGATTCAGTAATATATTACTTTGCCTTTTTTAAGCAGTATGGTAAAGTGTATTCTGCTATATGTCTACCTACACTTCCTTGATATTGAAGTTATAGCTCTAATTAGCAAGTCACCTCTAACTTGATTAGATATCTTGTGGAGTCAGAATTGAGTAATTTAAAGGTGTTGTCCTTCCAGCAGTACAATCATTACGGATGGTTGTGAAATAAAGCTCATAATTAGGAACTGCTCAGGAACTGCACTGACAAAATAATTTTGCCAGGAAACAATTAATTGACCTTGAAGTTGTGAAGGTATGAACTGGTTTCTTCCGAGAAGATTTCTTGGATTCAGTCTGGGATTTCTGAGCAAAGCAAAGACCTTGTTGGCTGCTCTGAATTAGTTTCCTTCCCTCCTGCACTTGTGTCCCCTTTGTATGAGGGATCACAATCTTGCTTAGTGTTTAGGGTATTCCTTGTCAATCCCTGGACTATTGTAAGTACCTCAGGCTCTTTCTTTTATTCTCCTTTACCATTTCTTCCTCAAAACCACTGACTATAAGCTATCATGAATTCATGCCAACATGGAAGGGAGGAGATGACAATGGAGAAAATTTTTCTATAATTAGAAGAGGAGTCCAAAACTTTTGTTTTGACACCAAGGTTCAATCAGCTGCATCAGCTTTGCAGGTATTGGACACTGTTTTTCAAATGGGGAGAAGAAAGCTCACAGATGTACACATTTTGTCATAAAACCCTTCACATGTAGCTTACATATGGTAGCTTAAGTTATGCAAAGCTTTAGAAATCTATAGGAATATTCAGGGAATAGTTCACAACTCAATGGAGATAAAGACAGCAGAATCTAGCATTCAATTTGCCCAATATTCTGAACAGAAGCCAGAAGACCATTTACATATAAATATATAATTTATAATGTGGAAATGCTTCAAGGCCTTGAATGCAAATGCTTTGGATTTTTCTGGGAAAAAAAAAAAAAGAAAAAAAATTCTTTTCATCCTCTTGTCTTTTGTTTCAATTAAATCTTGTTTCATTGTTGCATACATTAAAATAAATTAAGAGGGCAACCTTTCTCTCTTTGCATACAACTGGCATATAAATGACACTTCCTGCATGACATAAAAACCTCAGATAATTATTTTATAATTAATTTACCTAAATTAATTTAACAGATAAAAAAATGCATTATTTTATTATAAATGTGTCTAATTCATGTAGAGAAAATAAAAAGAATATAGTTTCTAACTCTAGCCTCTTTCTTCAAAATACCATTCCTACTGAACTAACTAGATGCTTGGGATTTTTAGCTACTTGGTTTTTTTTCTTATTACTATTACTGAGTGTCAGTGTGTTCTGGATGTTGGCTGGATCAAAAGAGATAAATACAAAAAATCAGATCTGAGAAAATGCTTTTGTAAATATTTTCAGTATTTTAAATTTTGTAACTAAAACTTTGTTTCTTGTTTATGTTCAGCTGCTGTTTTAATGTACTTAATTTGCTGGCAATACTAATGAAAAATAACTAATTCATCTGAGGAGAACAAATTCTGGCTTTGGAGAAAGAGCTTCTGATCACAGGAATTTGTTTTTCAGACTATGGAACTGAGTATCAAAAGTGGAGATGTTTTACAATAAATTGGGTTGCAGTTATTTATTCAAAACCAAAAGTCATTCAGCAAATACTTTGATGAATGGTTACATGAGAAAACCATTTTGGTGATGGATCAACACCAGCCAGGAAAAAAATCCCAACAGCTTCCTGATATTGCTACAATTCAAAAATAAAAGCTCTTCTCATGTGCATATAGGTCTCTTGAACTCATAGATAAAGAAATAGCAGGTTGTAAAAGAATGGACACTAAGAAGAAAAGGAGCATTTAAGCAGATTAAGTAGCTGGGGGGATATAGTGTATTGTCTGTTTGACTAGGAAAATGTGTGCCTTTCATGAGAAATAAGTATTTGACCATAAATTGAGAAATATATTTTCCTGATACAGATTGTGAAAGCAGACAATCCAGAGATAAGGGAAACCTAGAATCACAGAATATCCTGAGTTGAAAGAGACCCACAAGGATTATCAAGTACAGCTCGTTGACTCTGCACAGGACACTCCAAGAATCACATCAAGTTCCTGAGGGGGTTGTCCAAATGCTTCTTGAACTCTGTCAGGCTTTTTTGTTACTTCCCTGGGGAGCCTGTTCCAGTGACCCACCAGCCTCCTGGGTGAAGAACCTTTTTCTAATATCCAACCTAAACCTCCCCTGATCCAAATTCAGGCCACTCCCTCAGGTCCTGTCCCTGGTCACGAGAGTGAAGAGATCAGTGCCTGTCCCTGCACTTCACCTTGTGAGGATGTTGAGGACTGAAATGAGGTTTCCCCTCAGCCTCCACTTCTCCAGTCTGAACAAGCCAAGTGACCTCAGCTACTCCTCATGCAGCTTCCCCTCAGGGCCTTTCACCATCTTCACTGCCTTCCTTTGAACATTCTCTAATAGTTTAATGTCTTTTTTATGTTGTGGTCACCAAAACTGCCCCCAGGACTCAAGGTGAGGCTGCCCCAGTGCAGAGCAGAGCAGAGCAGGACAATTCCCTCCCTTGCCCAGCTGGTGATGCTGTGCCTGGTGCATCCCAGGTTGGCACTCCTGGCTGCCAGGGCACATTTCTTGCTCACCTGAAAACCTGAAAATTGAAACTTTTTATGTGAACCCTGGTCAAAGAGAACCTGAGCTTGGAATGTGACAATCCATAGGAGTGGATGGAAAAATGCTCAAAGAAAATTGAAGAAAAAAAAAAAAAAAGGTAGTGCAAGACTTGAAATGCTAACAATGTAATAAACTGTTCAGACAGAATATAGCCCACAAAATAACACATTTGGAATAAATTGGTTTTTGAGAAGGCTAATAAACATGTTATTTTCCACGTGGCAATAACAGTAGTAATCAGCACACTTAGATTCAGAATGGACAGCTTCCTGAATAGAGAGAGTGTTGCCAGGAACTGAAGGGCTGTGCCATTAAAGGAGACTTCAGCCACAGCTGGAGGAGCCAGCCTAACATGAGAGGTTTGCCTGGTGCAGCTCTTTCTGGATGTGGTGGCTGCCCTATTGCCACAAAATCGCTGGACCAACAAGAATTTATGACTTGGTGTGAGTAATGAGAACATTACAAAAATTATGGTCTTGGACAACAATATTGTTTCCTGATCAGCAGTGATTTCTTTTTGAATTGAATGAAATCAAAATAAAAATAGGTGCTTAAGTAAGGTTTATTTACTGTTTAAGACATTAAGAACCCAATTAGCAGAGTGTGCTGGATTTAAAAATTCAGTGTCTTGAATATGGATAAGCCCTGGGATATGTTAAAGTCAAAACTGCAAAATGTCTCCAAAAATTTGAAGGAGAAAAGTGTAGAAAATACATCAGGTACAAATACATTGAAAGCAAAAAAGGCTTGAAACAAGAAAGGCTGAGAGAGCTGGGTTTGTTCAACCTGGAGAAGAGAAGGCTCTGGGGACAACTAATTGCAGCCTTCCAGTACCTGAAGGAGTCTATAATAAACCTGTAAAAGGACTTTTTTCAAGGGCATGTCGTGAGAGGACAAGGGGGAATGAAAGAGAGTAGGTTTAGCTTAGATATTAGGAAGAAAATCTTTTCTGTGAGGGTGCTGAGACACTGGAAGAAATTGCCCAGAGAAGCTGTGGATGCCCCATCTCTGGAAGTGTTGAAGGCCAGGCTGGATGGGGCTCTAAGCAGCCTGGTCTAGTGGAAGGTGTTCCTGCCCATGGCGGGGTTGGAACTAGATGATCTTCCAGGTCCCTTCCAACTCAAACCATTCTATGAGTCTGTGATTCTACTTGGGCAGAGATTCTGGATGGACACAAGTGGAAAATATTTCACAATGAGAACAATCAGCCACTGGAATAATCTCCCTAAGGAAATGGTGGGTTCTCCAACACTGGACACTCTTGAAATTCAGCTGGGCAGGATGCTGGGCCCTGTTGTCTAGACCGTGCCTTTGCAAAGAAAGTTTGGACCAGATGATAGTATCCTATGATTCTATGAAATAGCAGGAAGCTATTGGTAGTAAAGCTAACAGAAAAACATAAAAGAAAGCCATTTTTCTTTGCAGGGAGTGAGGTTATGATTTAGCTATGGATCAAAACCAAAATGTTTGGGCTTTTTCTAGTTTTTGCCAAGGACAATGATGAATAATTATTCAATAATAACTAATATTTCAAGGTTCAAGATTCAATTATAATCATGGTACCCAAGGGAAAAGAAGAGAATCTGAAATCTCCACAGTTGAGATAAAATCAGAATCTGGAATGTATAGTTTCATCATGCATCAGGATTAAACATGAACTTCATTTTCAATGACACATGAAACAATAAAAGCTTGATAGCTTTTATTTTTATAAATTAAAAGTTGGAGAGCCTGAATGGAGTGTAGGAAGTATAAACCCATATTAAGAAAGGTAAAATTGTGATCTGGGCAATTACAAGTTCATCAGTTTTCCCTGAATGACTTGTCTAGGAAGTAAGGTAGGTCAAATCTGCTTGGACTTCAGTAGGCCATCTCATACAGTGCTCCACTGGAATTTACTAATTGCAATAGGGAGAATAGGGATTAGCAGGGAATTTAGAAAAAAGGTAAAGAGCTGAATGAGGAAAACATAATCATGCAACAGCTCTTGATTAAAGGGGATCATCAGACTGGAAGGAGGTACTATGAATTCTTGAGTGATCAATAGGGACTGATTAAGGATACCTAATCAATTGTCATGACCATCATGGACAAGAGTGGGAGTTTACAGCTTAAGCACAGCACCTATTTTTCTCAAGACACTTGCCCCTCAGTACGCTGTGATAAATAGGAGACAGCTATTCTGTTTCACTACAGGTAGTGGGATGCATATGGGCCGTTACTGCACAGTAAATTATGTGTTCAGGTTTTCCCTCTGGTAACTATTTCCTCTCCTCATACCTTTCCTTAATAGCTTTAGTAATGACAAAGGCATAAAAAGTGGCAGTGTGGTAATGAGACAAAATTGGAGGTTTTGTCAATAGGGAGGAGATCGAAGCATAATGCAGGAAGATCTGTGTTACCTAGAGGACTGGAACAGCAGAAAAGAGCTGTAATTCAACAGCAAAATGTACAAGGGCAGTCACTTAGAGGGGCAGCTATGAAGAATTCTCTGATAAGCTCAATGGCAGGAAATAGCAGAGGAGAGGGAGCAAGATACCCTCACTGGTTTCAGGATATGTCTGAGAAATCCAAGAGATGCTTCCAAGAAGGTGGCAGTCTCTGCCCTTAGATAAATCAGCTGAACCTCGTGTCTCACCCTAAAGACATATTATGAGCATACAGAGAGGTTTTTGCAGTTCTGGTCACCCATATTAAGACAGCTAAATTCAAACTGGAATAATGGTTTTTGGGAGGAATGATGGATTGTTTTTATGAGAAGAGATTAGAAGATCTTGGTGTGTTTGCCTCATAGGAAAAAATCTGAGAAGGAATGTGTTATTGTCCAGCAGGGGAATAAAAAACAGGAGGTGGAAGGTCTATTTGAAAATATGACAAAATTGATTAAAGGCAGTAGTTACAAGAAGACCAGACCATACATGAAGGTAGAACTGGGAATGAAAAGTTGTCAGATAATTCCAGAATAAAGTCTTGAAATTTCACAGAACTTAAATCCTGACGTTAAGTATAGGAATAAAAAAAAAAATTGAAAATTTTTATTTTTAAAAGTTGTACCTTTTAAAAAAATTGTTTAGAGATCTAAAAATCACTTTATACAATGTGGCTCTGTTTCAGCAGTTGGTAAGACCTGACAAGTGGATAAGATGCCCTACAGAAGACTTACAGAGGAAAAGAAGAGAGAATGGTTCAGGTTGGTAGTTCCAAAGTCTTGAGCAGAGTGCATATCTGCTGAACTTTTTTTGTTGTTCTGGTATGTTGGATCTCTATCCTGATAACCTTTTCTGTTCCTGACGTTCTTGGCAATAGTTAGTTGTGTGCTACAGTGCTGTGCTTAGTGTGGAAAGGCTAAAGGACATGCTGAAATAGTTTGCAGAATTAAGACAATTGAGATTTCTGGGCTGATATTTTAGGTTTTTTTAACTAATTTTTGTGGTAATTTTGTTCTGTTCTGTCATTTTAAGATACATAGAAGAATATTTTAATGCTGTATTGTTATGTGGGGCATTTGAAATTATTTTTTGTTGTTTACAGAACTCAGAATAAAAGTTGGGAAGATGTAAGTCCATAAGTTCCATTAGAACATAGCTATTTTCAATTTCTAGCAGCACTAATAAATCTGTTTCTTTAATTATGAGCAGATTAAGTGCATCAAAACTTTATCTTCAATTCATAACATATATATTTATATATATATATATTCTTGCTCTGTAATTAGCGTAGGTAAACCTTTGTCCACTTTAGGTGTATTACTTAATGGAAATTTTTGTTCTGAATTTTTAATGCATCTAGAATTACAGTTAATGAAAGCCTGATGGAGGCCCAGCCGTGGCCAGAAGTAAAAAACCCATTAACTCAAGTGGCACAGGAGTAGATCCATAGTCCATTGGAACCTCTCCTACTTGTCATCTTTGATGTTTGGAAATACACTTCTTTCATCTCAAGGTTAGTGCCAAAGAATCCTTGATGGTTTCATCTGAAAGTTGCATGACTCAATGAGAAGTTAAATGTGAGATTTTAAGAAAACAAGAATGAAACACATTTTATGGTTACTAGTCATGAGATGCCGATGTGATCTCATAGATAATTCCAAATTTCAGTGGGAGTCACCTCTGATGAAAGACAGGTGCAGTGGAGAAGGGTGCCTGTAGATAAATAGTTGAAGACTTCAAGGTCTCATTGTACTATAGAACACAATAATATGTTTCAGAAACTGGAACACTGACAAGTGAAGGTTTAAAAAAAATTAACAATTTGAAGCACTGGAAACTACATGTAGACAGAAGGTCCCATTGCAAAGCCGTTGAGAATGTGGCTTTCAGCAGGCAGAAGAAAAAAGATTAAAACATGCAGTGTAAAAGTCTACAGTGGCCTTACACATAAATGGGTCTGAAGGTGGAGAGCTGCCTTGACACCTTAGGTACGTGTAGTGTAGACCAAGCAGTTGTGGAACAGCAGGAACCACAGGAGAAGCACAATTTTCAAGAAGTCCTCTGGCAGAATGAAATACTTGTAAGTGATAGTAGGGATTAGGTTTGCTGATGTAGGAAATTACTAATTTTTGGAAAAATCCTCTAACTGGAACACATTGCTTTTCAGTGAAAAATGGAGAAGTTAAAAATGTGCAGTTGTAAAATTTCAGGGGGTTTGTCTAACTGACCTCGTCATCGGGTGTCTGGTCTCGCATTAAGGCTATTGAAGTGAGTCATCAAAATTGTACCTAGATTTTGGATGTCACATAGAGCACCACTTCTGAAATAAACACCTAAATTACTGCTAAATGATGGCTACTACATTTAGGGCAATAAGGATGCAAAGGACATCAGAAAAGACACCAAACAGAAAGAAGGCAGGTGACTTTCAAAGTCACTGGAGAAATCTTCCAAACCTGTCGCCTCAAGAGGGTTAGGAAAATTGGACCCTTGGAGCGTAGCTGAGCTGAAGGGCTTTGGGAACAGGAAGAGGTGGGAGGTGACAAACTGCAGATCTTTGTGTGAAGCCATTTAGAGCAGGACAGAAATTGCAGTGGGCTGGGCGAAGAGCTCTGGTGCAGGACAGGTGCATTGCAAAGATACCAGGCACTACGGAGGACTGTTTTCACCCACCCTTCTACCCAGGTCTGCATCTCCCAGGGCCCCTAAGTCCCTGCTCACACCATGCCCTCTCCTACCAGAAATGGGGCAGCTGTTCTGTTGTCCATCTGTAAGAAGCACTGCACTGTGCAGCCTGTGGGGATGCCTGCCAACTGAAAGTGGGTGAAATTCACTGACCCCAAGTTTTTCTGGCAAAGGGAGTATTTACATTCATTGCCTTTAACACATAACACTATTTTAAGCTTCAATGTGAATAAAGCTATTTTTGCTAGATGCAGAGAGTGTTTGCCATTGTTCTATGTACCTCGTCACATCTAATATGTAAAAATGCCCTCAGTGGAAATATCTGGATCAAAACCAATGAGGAAGCTGCACACATACTTTAAACACCTGCATATCACAAAAATTTAACAGTGCCAGCACCAAATAGTTCTGGTTTATCTCAGAAGAATGTTTGCAGCTAATCCTCTCTTGTGGACATAGATAAACATACTGCAGCTAATACATACTTATCATAATTCAGTGGAGACATTTCAGAGTGCACCACTTAACTGCTTTTCAATTTCTTTTCCTGTTTTGTCATTATCATTGTTGTGGGGATTTGTTTTTGGATTTTTTTTTTGTTTGTTTGTTTGTTTTCCAAATCATTTACAGGTGATTGTTTGGTCCTTTCTTAGAACTAAACCCACAACATATTTCAAATTTCTCTTACTCTCACTGGTGCTTCTCTTTGCATAGAAATCTACATTGCTGTGGGAGAGGTACACATGGAGCACCTAGCTGCATTGTAGGTTTCTTAGACCCCATGACAGCACTGCTAGAGTCACTTTGGGCATTGAAATTTAAATTGAAGGTATGTGAACTACATTTATTCTTCTGTGGGACCATTGGGTTTCTTAGTCAGATTTCAGTTCTCATTTCCTAAGTGTTATATTTTCATTCAAACCAATTAAATGCTATTTATTCTTTGCCTTTCTTTTAAATGTATAAAAAGTTCAAATCCAGAGTTATTATAGATCAAGACATATATATCAATGTAACAGCTTGCATTAGCTGTGCCAGTACTTTCTTGTCTTTGTGCTCTTGCTGTAACTTCAAACACTTTTCTTCAATTCTCCCTCTTAAGATGGTATTCTCCTCCTGCATGTCTCTCCGGAATTTCTGCTCCACAGACTTCAGATTGTCTTAAATGGTTTTGAAGCTTTGCTCATGTATCTTGTGTCCCAAACTCTCCGTCTTCTTGGTCATATGGTTGTACTGTCTCTGATATGAATCTTCTGTTGTGAAGAGCAGATATTTTGTCTCCTGCATCTTCCTCCTAACCATATTGTCAGAGGGTTAATGCCAACCTCCAGGTAGGTAGCTTGGCCAGAAGGCTGTATTTTGATGCCATTCCTCTCACGGGTCAAGCAGTTCAGTTGCAGAAGTGGATAAAAGAGAGTGAGTGTGTTTGCCAACAGGTCTAACCTACTTGAGTTTTCTCATCATCTGGAGACTTCTCTGAGACATTGTTGTCCTCTTATGATTCCACAGTGTCTCTCCCCTTTGCACTGAACAAGCTGTTACATGCACTGCAGAGACTTTTCCTTGTCTGTGTTTTCTGAGGCTATGCTGAAATTGCAAAGTTGGGAAAGAAAAAAACCATTAAGAAAAGCATTGTTAGTTCATTGTAGCAAACTTCTGATCTAAAACAAAGAATTATTGATTCCACTTCTATAATGTGGAGCTCTCTGGTCTGCTCCGTCTCCACAGCCACGGGTTATCTCACACGATTCAGGATGGGTGCAGACTGACTGTCACTAATCTTTGATTCCATCTTTTGAACTAAGAGCATCTTAGGGGTGTGTGGGCTGATAGACCAGGTAGTCCTTGATACCATGCAGATGTTACTGCCACGCAGCAGAAGTTTGAAGTTGTAGCTGGATAGAGTTTGCTTTCACTTCCTTTACCAGAGGTCATGAGATATAGCTTTCAGGAAAAGAAAGTGTTAACTTGTCACAATACTTCAGCCATCTCCAAAAGAACTGCATTTCACTGTTTTCTCAGCCCAAATCTTTTCCTGCTCATGCATACCTGAAATTGGTAGTGTGCCTCTGTGAGAACTCCTTCTGCTGATTGACCTGACCTTTGGATATTTACTCATGTTCCTCCACCTTCAATGTTTTCTGCATGACCTAACCCAACATATGCTGCATATGAGGCCAAGAATTAAATGCAAGGTTTTGTGTATTCTTCTTTGAAACATGTGCATTTGAGAGTATGGGAATCTACCTTTGTCGTGCTTTAGGAATGGTGTTCTCCAATTTAGTGTTCCCACTGAAACCACTCCAAACCACTTGCCAGTTTCTCACTCTCCGCTTCCTCACTCCCCCACTTCCCCTTCATCGGGCTGGAGAGGAGAATTGATGGCAGAAAAGGTAAAGATCACAGGCTGAGATAAGAACAACTTACTGGACACAGCAATTAGATAAGAAAACTAACAGTAACAGCAAGGATATTAATAACAATGGTGTTTAAGAGCCGTGAGGGATTCACATGCAAATGCTCACTACTACATCACAGGGAACCACCACCACCCTACCCCACAGAGAAGGGAGCCCTGCCCCATCCCCAGAAAGTTAGGTGGTACAGAATAACCTCCAGGTCCTAGCCACGCCCCTCTGCAAAAATTAACCCTGTCCTGGCCAGAACCAGGACAACCTTCTGTATAAATATGTTCAGCCTATGCTTTTCAGTGTTTGTCTGTAGCAGTTTGGTAGCGCAACTCCACTTCAGAAATTCCACTGTGTTTGTGAGAGGCATTCTTAACAGCGAATAAATACTGATATTTTGTTCCCAGGGTGGTTTGATAACCATTATTGGTGCGGGGACAGAAAGCATGCCAAGATGGAGCATAATTATCAACTCAACAAGCAGGGACTGGTTTTGCAAACCAGGAATGATATAACGAGAAAATCATACACCCTGACAAGATCAATATATGATCTTTAGATCTGGCTGTCTAAATCTTGAGAGTGGTTAAGCATCTCAGTGTTCTAGGATGTTACAGCCTCTCCTGATTTTCTCATACTCTCGTTCATTGACTCGATCTTCCTTTTGCCTTTTCATTTACAATCCTAGTATAAATTCTTTGTGAACAAAGATTATATGTTTCTACAGTGGTTGGAAAGTGATCCCATTCAGAGTTGGAATTCTCCTCATTAAAAATAAAGACTATATTTTAGATGCTGGTGGGTATTCCTCCTCACAGATAGGCATAGCATGTGATATCTGAGAGAGGGCATGTGTATATGATTTTACAAATTAAGTGGGTTTGAATCATTCATAGGCTTTAGGGAAGTGCCTTTAAACCTATTCCACCACCATGGTAGCCCTGGAGCAAATGCAATGCTAATACTCCTGCTTAGTGATTTTAAATAGTTTGTAAGCTGCTGTAAAAAATGTGTTGTCAAACTCTGCAACTAATTTACTTCTTCCAGTCTATAAAACAAGGAGAGGAAACATCTGTTTAAATGAGAATGGAATGGCAGTGGGGATTATACTTTTCTTGTCTCTGTTGTTGTTCATTGTGTTTAATCGGTTTAAACATACAAAAATAATGTCACTGATTAATAAGTAGTAATATTTATTAGAGCTTGAGACCCTGTACAAGCCTGCGTAGATGAACATTTTTGTGACACTGCTGGTATTTCTGAAACAAATTAAGCAGATGTGGGAACATTCCAGACATTGCTGAAGACATAGTTCACTCCACATGGATGAAGTTATGGCAGAGTTAGCACAGATGACTGGAGCTATCAACACAACATCTTTGGCCATAAATTCTCTGCAGAAAGGGTTAACACGTTGCAAAAGGCATATCCTGCTTGGGAATTTTCATATTTCTCTGTGTGATTCATTTATTTATATGTGCTCTATGTCTGTCTCAGGTTATTCAGCCCCTGGAATGCCAGAATAAATGCTTTAGAAAGGTCAGCCCTGCTTGCAGGGAGCCAGCCTTACCGTCCTCTGAACTTCCAAAACCCAGAGACTGTTTCTTGCATGTGCTTTATAACGCTCCTGAAGAAAATGCACTGGAACAGTATTCAGTGGAGTGTGAAAAGCACTGAAGGGTTTTACCCTGACCATTGTTTCCTGTGAAATGCAAGTCTGGTGCTCTAGCAAAGCTTGGGCTGAGGGGCTGTGCCTTGTCTGCTCTATTCTACTTTATTTGTGGGTTTGTCATTTAGAAGCTAAGACAAACCAAGGTTAAGCAGTTGCTTACAGAAAGGAAATAAATAATTTGACATGAATGTTTTGACATAAACAAGTGAGATGAACAAAAATACTGGGGGCACATTCTATTGATCATTTCTTACTCTGGAGCATGTGGCACTCTGTTGCTGAGCCTTGAGGACCCTGGAAGAAAACTGGCCAAGGAATGAGTGTTATTTTATAGGTTTAGATATAGAATGTAGATGGCGTAGAATATGTAGCAGTAAAATAGTGTGCAAAAGCTTTTTATTGATTCAAGCACTTCAGTGGTATTTGTAAGATCATCCAGAAAAACATTCAGGAGCAAACCCAGTGGAACAAAAACCAGGTAAACCTCTGCACTGGAATGCAAGGAAAGGAGAGTGACGTAGAGCTGGGATCCTCCAGAGATGTGGTTGGCTGTGGCTTGGGGTAGAGACGCTCCACTGACTGTGCAATAGTGAGTGTACATTTCATGTGGTAATTTTTAGAAAGACAAGCAAATCTAGATGAATTCATGGTTTTGGTCTCCACACAGAAAAGCATAAGTGATCATGGTCCCTTTTAATTTGCCTTGAGTAACTGGAAAGGGCAGCTAGAGCTTGGTGAAACTGCATAAATGGATCAAAGTTTGGGTATTTAATTTCTCATTTCCGTAGCAAATTTTTGTCTTTAACTAACACTTTCTCATCATCAAAACAAGACAAAATTCTCTTCATCAAACCATTCCTAGGACTTAATTTGTGAAGTGTTATTCCTCTTCCATGGTGACTGATAGAACAAAACCAATGGTGGAGCTCCTCTAGTGAGCCACGAGATAAACAAGGAGCATGCACTAATGGCAAACTCTCCGTGAAATGACACTAAACTTAAGACTTAAATCTGCACAGGGCACAATTAGGAGCCTAATTAATACTTCTGTGAAAAATAGAAATTAGTTAAGAAATACAACTGGGTTTTGCAAACTTGAACTTTCTGAATGAGAACTCTGATGTCATTCCATGGGATTAAAATGAATTTTCTAACACTAGCATTTCTGTTGGGCTAAGCAGGAAAAGGCAGCTTAAGAGCTCTTTAAAACATGTGTTATGTATTTTGGTTTTGTGTTTTAGATCTTTGTATGCATTTTAATCACTCTTCTGGAAAGTCTAAGGCAGGTATTGTGAACCTCATGATGTCCAGTGGCTAATCTGGGTCAAAGGGTGAAATTCAAGGTTGAAGGTATCTATGTCAGAATAAAGTATATTTTTCTAACTCAGAGAAGACACTAAGATGAAAAGAATGAACTTTGATGTTGTTGTTTTAAACACTCCTTTATTTCCTTGAAGACTCACCAACCAATGCAATTTTAAAATACTGTCTTATCAACTGGGAAAGGAGAAACAAATATATCCTTTAAAATATGTCCTCTTCACATAAGTAATGAAATGAAATAAGAAGTTCAGCATATGCAATGCCTCATCAAGATATGAATGAGCCTTTTTTTAATGCCTCTGAAAGGCAGCCATCACTTTTACAAGATCAAATAATGGAAGGACTTAAAAATCCTGCACGCAGGCTATTTGTAAACTTGAACAATGTCAATCAGAAAGATTTGAACCAGTGGCAAATGATTCCATTGGTTTTCTAGCTTTGATCACAAGAGGGAGTATTTGCAAGTAATCTTTCCTTGTAAAAACAAAAATGCTGCTTAACAGTGTAAGCAGTGGGTTTGGGCAATTAACTGTTTTCCACAATACACTAGCAACACCCATACCAAACTGCAACAAGTGAAATTTTTTCTGTCTATTTGTAGAAGTATGCATGATGAGACCTTCAGAAACTTCATGCAGGTTGCATACCAATCATGGTGAACTTTTTTAGAGGAAGAAATTATAGTCAGAGCCAGATTACTGTGGCAAAAATTCTTTGTCAATTTATCAAAGTAATAAATGAATCTTTCTTCTACTTGTATCTTTCTGCCTAAGAGAGACTGGTCTTTCCATAAAGGATGTTTTAACTTCTATTAGTTATAATCTTTAATTATAATTTTTTCAGGAGATAGGATGTCAAGGAAAGGAACATATGGAGTGTAAAAATAAAAAATAGCAGTTTTGGACTAGTGTGATTTAAAGGTCACAGTTTAAAGCTATCTGCAAGTTCATAACAGCAACAAAAAAGTCCTCATTCATTACCAATGACATGGCTTGCAGCTGTGTTTGGTGCTGATCAGTTATCTCGCACTAAATATAGGAAAGACAACTCGGCTGATAGAATTAAAAATAAATAAAGAGTAATACTGGCATAGTTTTTTACATGTTCAATCCAAACATCTCGAAACCAAACTATGAATTAGTGAAGGTTCATAACTTTCAGGCAAATTAAGAATAATTTTTGCCTCCTCTTTGACCTATAAGCAGAATTTGACCCAGAGAAGGAAATACTGCTGATGCAGTGGGAGTGCAATGACACTTAGGGGGAAGGAGGGGGGACCCCATGTTGTTGTAGGAATAGAGGCTTGCTTGAGGTTTCAAAGGAAGATGGTAGCAGGCTTCATAATTCCCAAACTGCTGAATTAACCTTTTCCTTATTTAAAAATGTTACAGAACTCTTTGGGGATCAGAGAAACAGGGAGAAGGGGAAGAAGGATTTGCTTTAAAGCCACACTGTCAGGTAGAATTATGCTGTATATAAATGTGATTTTTTTGAAGACTGCTAGATCGATAGAAAATTTCCATGAAATCAAATGTGGAAAATTATTCCACTGAAAAAAAATCTTCTATTTGTTTTTAACCATTCCACCACAGTGTCTGCAATCCAAAGGAAGGGGCTTTGTTCAAACCCCTCAGTGCCAATTTTTCTGGCCTTCTGTGAGAGCAATTAATCATTTTGCAGTAAGGAGAGCTGCTCTTTGTGGTCAACACGTACTTTTCCTGACCGCACAGAGGTGTTTTGATGATGGTTGGCAGAGCAGTGTGTCAGGAACTTGCTTACTGACATAAGTGATAGGTGGGAACATATCAGAGCCAGTGGCACTGTCTGAGTGGCCAAATCATGAAGGAGTGGAAAATGCCAAGCCAGTGCTCAGAGGTGTGAGCAAGGATGGTGCCTCTCTGCCCTTCCCCTTCAACCACACACACACCTGTCGGCTCTGCAAAGTGCTGGCAAAGCCTGTGCTCTCGAGGATAGCGTGTGACAGCAGGAGAGAAGAGGAGAGGAAAGGAGATGAGTGAACAGGACAGGACAGGAGGAGGCATCAGCTGGCCATGGCCACACACCCCCACCCTGTCCTTGCAGTTGGAAGGAAGAATTGCTGTTCTCTTAACAAAGAGAAACTTAAATTGGAGAGCTTGAAATGAATTTTAATAGCTCTGGTTTGCTCATCTTTGTGCATAGGGTTTTCATTTCATTCCCCACTCTGTGTAAGTAGCCATTCTTAATGCCCGGAATAAGCACCAAAGTAGCTGTGCTGGAGCCAGCCTCTACCTACTCTGTCCCACTGACCGTACCACCTCATGGAGAAGAGGTGATAGGATGACATCCATTCCTGATAATGGAAGATTTCATGTCTTGGATGACTTGGAACTGAACCCATTTAATAGCCCCAAGAGTCAAGATACAGTGATTTTTTGGCTTTAACTACACTGGGGAAGCTTTCAGGCAATGACTTAAGAGAGTTTCTATAAAATAATCTTTTTTTTTTTGCCAACTGTTTCTTGATTTTCCCCAGTTCCCAAGCCTGATTTCTATACTGCTTCCTCTTTTAAAGGTACATGTTCCCTTTGTCCCAGGGTTGCCCTTAAAAGCAGGAGTGCAGAGGGAGAGAATATCCTTTCAGCTTGATGTGAATTGCAAAGCAGGGCTCTCTCCTTCCATTCTTAAACGCGAAGGGTGGTACGAGAAGCAATGCTGACAGTGTACATTTGCAGATGCCACCATATGGGTCTTGAAAAACTAGTTGCACCGATGATTCCCTGCACATGTAGGAGACAGTTTGCATTGTTGGCATCGTCCCTGCACAGAAACAAGCACAGCTTAGCAAAGCTAAGCAGATGGCACTAGATCTGGTGCCAGGGAAGCACTGAATTAAAGGTTATACCCACCAGGTTTGATGCGGTGCCAGTTTGAATTGGTACAGAAGCTTCGGCCCACCTGCTTATTGGCCCCGTGACATCTGGCATCTTTTTTTTTCTTTCTTTTTCCCCTTGGACTAAGCTAAATGCAGCAAGGAAAAATGTCATTTTAAAAGCTAGTTACCAATAAATGGGATTAAAATTCTCTAAGAAAAAAGAAAGCCTTACAAATACATTCTGTTTAACACTGCCATAATAGAGATCTTGGGAGAGCTTTGTGAAGATTATATGATGGAAAATACGGGTCTGGGTAAAACCACATTTTACAGAAGGCCTAATGGTCAGGGCGGCATACTAATGAGCTCATGGAGCTGTTAGGAGTTTACGGCTATCAGCAGCCTGCACACAACGGCTCAGTGTCTCAGACTGTCACCCTACATATGTTGTCACTCAGAGCAGGAGAGATATTTTATGCTACACCACCTGAATGTGGCTGGTGTAGGTGCCTAACAAACAGCTATGCACCCTGCTAAACTTACTGCCTGCTCCACTTGGGTCTCTCCCTCTCCTTTCTGTTGTCACCCTTCACCTTCATTTTTTTTTTCCTTTTTTTTAACCAGTCTCCCCTTCCTCTCCACACGTTCACATGCTGTATACACAAATATGCTGCCATGGGGACTGTGCCTGTTGCAGAGACTAAACCTGTTTATATGTCTTCTCCATTAGGCATTTAATCCTTGCTCCCTTGGTGTGAAATGAAAGCATGCAGCTGTATGGCACTCTGGAGATGATTACCAATAGAGCTAAGCCTGAGTTTATACACACCATGAGCCAGATTAATCAACAATTTATTGACTCAAAATTTAATCCATACAGCAGTGGTTTTGACTTTTTTCTTTCTTTCCTTTTTTTTTTTTTTTTTTAAAGAGGGTCTCGGACTGCCTGAATAATTTTGGTAGAGGATTGTCAGAAAATCATTGAGCCAGATTTATTAAGTATCTGAAAAATAGTGACAGGCATTGTGTGATTTCTAAGGCTCCATCACAGAATGGCAGGGAGGTCAATGTGCTTATAAACTGTAGACATACATTTTGAAATCATCAGTGCTGGTTTGCAGTCTTCATTAAAAAATAAAGAAAAAAAATGGTTGGCTTTGGACCTTGCGTTGAATTTTCCTGGCTTCTTTATATCCAGTACCAATGTTTAGGGAAAAAAAAAAAAAAAAAAAGAAAAGCTGATAGGAATGGATAAATGAGGTAATATATATCTGAAGAAATAAATGTACTGGGGAACCAGTTATAATGCAAGAGTATTTCACAGCAAAAGACCATTGGTCTCCTCCACACAACAACATGAAAAACTCTGTACACCTGGAAATTTTTAGGCTGAGAACATTTTGTTATAAAAAAGAGACTAATATTAAACATCCAAGTTTTCCACTGCTGACCTTTGAGTTAGAAAGTATTTGCAAGGGACCTGATCCAAACCCCACTGAAGTCAGTGGAAAAACTTTGTTGGCTCACGCCTGTCTTTTCTTGACCTTGTTGCTGGTGTCTCTGCCTCTTGCTTTCTCCAGCACAGGCAACCGTGTGGTGCCCTTCACTGCAGGACACTGCCTCACGAGGCCATGCCCAGCACAGATACGTGTTGAGTTTCAAGTTGGACACTGACTTTTTAAACTGTCCTACAGCACAGCTTTGGAATCTGCTGGGCTATTGATTCCCAGGGGCAGGATTTCATGGCTGTCAGCTCCAACCCTCTAGATTTGCTGCTTGTAGACAACAGCCTAATTGCACAAAGTGAAAACACAAGAGCTGGATCTATTCTGGCAAAGTTTCAATAAGGATCAGTGTCCGGGAGGTAATCAACTGCCCCTGAAGCAGCTTGATCTGTGAACTCTCCAGATCTTCAGATTTTCAGAGATGAAGGTGTGCAATGGCAGCTCTATTGGTTTTGGTTTGGGTGAGGAGAACCAGGCTGGCCTTTTTGTGTCACACTTTACAGGTTGCCAAAGCAATACTTGGGTTATTTCCTTGGGTTTTGATGAATGTCAACACTGAAATAAAAACAATGGGCAAGGCTTTGAACCCTTATTCAAAACAAATCCTCCTCCTTGTCTTCCCCAAACCTGGGGAATTTATCATTCAGTCCAGTAGCAGTACTAGTTGAAAAGTGGTCTGTTTGTTTTTGGCTTTTTTTTTTTTTTAACAATTTGACAAATGTTCTATTTACATAACAGATTGGTAAATAGTTTGGAGAAAATTTGCTTTTGCTAGCTCCTCAGATTTCTTCATCTAATACTGCTTTCTCAGCATATTGTATATCAAAAGTTTTCCCTAGCATTTTTAAGTTATAGACAATATCTCATATTACTCAGGGACAATGATGTTGAATTAAAAATAACATGTCTAAATAAAAAGGTTATAAACTAAAAAGTTTATTACATATCTGTAACCAACATACAATAATGATAGAAATTTATTTAATCATTTGCCTGAATTTAGTCTATTTTCTTCTTTTATGGTTTATTACTATTGTAGTTTAAATTTTACACCTGGCACAATTATTTCCATCACTGTCACTCTCTTCACCATCTTCAAATTCTTCCCCACATTTAGTGTCTTCACCACTCTCATCTTCCTCTTTGAACTCAAGTCATCATTGGCTCCTCTCATGGAATTTGAAATACGGTATTTCCTAAACCATTCAGTGACAATATCTGGATTTATGTGATCCCGTGTTGTCTTGATCCAATGACAAAGCAGTGCTGTGTTAGGACTTCATCTTCCCTGTAGGAGTTACAGCAGGATCCCATGCCAAGAGCCATAAGGGCTACAAACGTTCTTTAAAGGGATAGATGCTCTCTACATCAGGCACCTGCAGTTGTGACATTCCTACTGGTACAAGTGCAAGAGCTGCAGTCTTTCCTCCAATGATATTCTTCATTGCTGGTGTTAGATACCCTTTGAATGCTCCTAGGACAAGCATTCTCCTTTTGTGTACCAGCACACGTGGTCTCCTGTTCCAAACGATGTTCAGCCAATCCTTCATTAAGTCTGTAGACATCCATCCTTGGTTTTGACACCTAACAATTATTCCAGTAGGCAGCTGGTCCTTCAGCATTGTTTTCCGCTTCAAGATCACATACGGTGGCAATTTTATACCATCTGCTAACACTGCCAGCATTACTGTAATGCACATTTTTTCATTCCCCAAAGTTTTGATGATGACGGATTTTGTGCCTATTTCTTCAATGACGTTATTGGATGGCTCATCAAAGGAAACTGGTGTCTCATCTGCATTTCCCATTTGGCTCAGCAGGTAATCGTGACCTTCATGCAATCTAATCACGTACTGCTGGAATGCAATGCTGAAGTTGGAAGGTACATGTTGGCAAAAAGAAGTCCTTCTCTTTAGGCAAAAACCATTATGACACATCATCTTTATGCACCAGTCATTACCGATTTTGAACCTTTGCCATGTAATTTGTCATGCTTATGCTATTTCGTGAGATCTTCATGTAATGATTTCCTGTACAAGGGTTCTACCCTTTTTCCTTTTTTTTTTGTTTTTAAAGTGCACATGTTCTGCGACTTATCTTTCTACATGAGCAGGAGGGATGGAGTAGATGACCTCCAGAGGTGCCTTCCAACCTCAACCATTCTGTGTTTCTGGCATTCTGTGATAGTTCGTGGAAGTGCCCTTTTCAGGCACTGAATAATTCCTGCATTGAGTTATTGCATAACAGTTTATATTTTCATTATTTCTGTCTTGTTACATGTGCCTCAGTAACATTATATTTCCTCTTGGGATCACAATTGTTAGTACCCAGAGTTCCACCATGACTTTTAAATCTGCATTGTAACTCCTACTTGCTCTTTTTGGTATGTTCCCTCTTGCACTTGTTCCTTTGACCTCCAGATGTTTTGCTATTTCCCAATTTACCTAAAACTATTTTTAAAAATCGCACCGGAATTCTCTGGTCCACCTCACGTCTATTCTCCAGCTGCTGAGAAATCCAACAATAAATCACTGGATTGTCTTCTTCAAACTTTGGGCTGCTTTGGGCAAGTTTGTGGACATAACTAAGGAAATTTCTGCAATTCATAGTCATGGTATCATTATAATACAAAGGGAAGACAATCTCCAATTTTTCAGTTAACTTTCTGGACAAAACCCTCTAATCCTACTTCTGCGTAAAGCGAGTGTTGGGGTTTTTGCTGGAATTCTGGTCAGACTTAGTCAGAATTTTCTTTTTTTACTCCAGAAACCATAACACAATCTGTGTGTCCACTCCAGAACAGCTAATTTTTTTATTAAATGAGTTAAACGAGGTCTGCATAGTGATGCCTTAGGTTTTAGCTTTTATATTTTTCAAATTCTGTATTCTCTGTATTCCTAGTGTGTAACACTGATCTGTCTTGCAGCCTGTTAGCTGCTGCTCTCTCATGCTAAGATAGACATAACAAGCCTCTCCAGGCTTGCTCTTCAAGGACACTCAGACCATCCTGGGCCAAAATGTGTAAACCAGCATCTTGAGAAAGGGGGGCAAGTTGGGGGGGGCGGTTACATTATTGGCTAAAGTTTAATTGGCGAATTTATGCTGATATGCAAATGGACCAAACTTACAACAGTGTAAAGAACTCGTGACTGGTCGTCCATCTTGGTAGCCTTTGGCCTGCCAGGGTGTATCTCTGAAGGCCTTTTGAATAAATATCTCCTTTATTCCTCTACCCCTGTCTAGTCTGTTTCAGGTTGTCGTTTTTAGGCATCAATAGCACATGACCTGTGAAATCATCTCTTTTGGCCAGCTAGTCCTGCAGCATGTGTGCTCTTGCATGGGCAGAGCTTGGCTGAGCAATGACCCTCAGCCACGGGAAGGTCTGAGGCCCCATGGGTGCAGACATGCCTCTGGTGTGCTGGCCAGTCATCCAGTTAGTGTTTGTGCAACCAGAGAGAGAGAGTGTTGTGCAACCAGCTCTCTTGCCCGGGATTTCCTTGCTGTAGATGATATGACAGTTATACAGGTCCTGTACATAGATTTTAACCCCAGTAATACACAATAAACACTACACACATGTCATGTAATGCCAGGTGACAAGCAGAATACTGCTCATAACAATACAAAATACAAGGTATTTTCAATGCATAAATGAACCTATTCATAAACAACATTTTAACAATTAAAGCATACTTACTTGAAACTTTTTACCATATTTTCATATGTTGAGATATGTAGAAGTACCATTAAATTATCTACATTAACAAAAAGAATCTAAGCAATCAACTACTTGTCTTTGCATATAATTTCTTGAAACTAATTACTAGCATGGTTTAAAAATAACAACAAAATAAATTGGTAGCATCCTACATTTCTACTACCTTAATCCATAACATCAAGCATTGAACTTCTTTTTTTTTCTACCCAGTGACTAATTCCGGATAATAAATTGCGTGTTCCTGTGAAGTGCCTCATAGCAATGGAATGTATTTAACTTCTTTAATTAAGCTACAACCGGATCTATATTTAAAAGAACGTTGTTCCTTCATTATTTTGGTGAGTTGTATTTAACTTCACAAGTTACAGAGTAGAACTATTTTATAGACTTTCTTTATTATTTGAGTAGTAGACAAATAAAAGTAGACATAAAAAAGGTCGTTTGTATTTGAAAGTTTTATTGCTTCGGTTACAGATAGTACATATGAGTGTAAAAAGACTGTAGCCCATATTAGTTCCGCTATATATTTCTGGGTTTGCTCTTTAAATTTAAAAAGTGTGGAGGCATGAAAAACAGATGCTTTCAACCCATTTTCCTCCAAAGTGAGAAAAAATATATGTTTGTTTTGAGGTGCTAGGAAAATTGTATATAGGGATGAAGTGTTCTGAAAAGTCTGTCTACTTCCTGAGCAATTTCTTTGAAGCTGGCATAGACCACATTGCAGTTCATGGGCTCAGGTCTGAATTTTGGAGGTAAGTTCTTGATGCCTAAAAAACCCTAGGGTTTTTTAGTGCAAAATCTGCCCCACCATGTAAAGCCTCAAAACAAGACTGCATGTACATCTGTTGCATGTTGCTTTCTGGGAGAAATCTTGAAGCTGGAGGCCACCAAATGGCTGCAGATCTGCTCCATGCTGAGCACGTCTGCAGTGTAAGGATGAAATGTGCTGTGAGGAGGGAAATGACTGGAAGCCTTCACTTGGCAGGTCTGCATAATATGGCTGCTTATGATTTTATTCATATAGGAGTACAAGTAGGGTTTAGATTTTTGTGTTCATTTTTCATCAGGTATTATCTCTATGTTCATAAGAATAAAACAAATGTAGGACAGCTTGCAAACTCCTTTGTGGGTGTTCAAGCTCCTCCTCTTGATTAGCTTCTTTTTCATTTGTATTAGTATCATCTCTTTTTTTGTGGGATAATTTGCTCATTTTCCCCTGGTTATTTCTTAAAATGTTAATACTTATTCTTCTTTTCTAATTTGACTTTGCACTAAGATTATTTAATTTTCAATTTTATTTCAAGAGACTTAGTAATGCAGTGCTAAAAATGAGTATAAGGGTAAAGGGTATGAACTAGAGTAAATGTTAGATCATCATCAGAACATCAGGCTTTTTGTTTAATGTGGTTTTGCACTAGCACATCATGTACCTATGTAATTTATAAGCACTGGCACAAGCAGACAGTCTATAAATATCCAGATACAAAATCTGTTTGGTTTCTGCTGGATTTTCCTGTAAAAATGTCCTAGTTTTCATACAACTGACATTGTCATACTCAAGTCTGACCCCTGTCAAAAGGCAAAGGGATTGTAATTTTAAAATTTGGGCTTCAAGATCCATAATGCCACCACTGGTACAAGTGATAGAGTCTCCAAGGGTGGACTCCAATTGTGCCATGGTGTTCATGTTGTGAACAAGAGCATTTGAAAACAGGACATATAGGGAAAGAACTAAGAGAGGTGCATCTCAAACACACCAGCTGAAAAATTAGAAGATAATGCCACAATGCAACATACAGGAAAACAAATCAATGTATCAGCCTGTATTAAAAATCAGCCCCACTTCCAGAATGGTCATGCTATGGTATGACATCCACTGTAGTGAGCTGCTTCTTTGAGTGTGTAGAAACAACCCCTGAGGAGGACCAGCACATTTCTCTGAGATAATTTAAAGCAAACAAATAGCTTTTTGTGAAGTCAAGGGGAAAAAAAAATAGCAAAAAATTAACAAAATTTAAATAAAATGGAAGCTATGTTTTATAAAAAAGTCATTAAAAGAAAGACTTTGAATTATTTTTCCCTCACATCTTACGATTAAAAAATAAACATAATATTGTCTTCAGCAGGCATTGCCTACAGCCAAGAAAAAATTACTCTGCCTTATCCAGCTCAGTGCTTGAAGGGAAACAGCAACTGCTGCGATGTGTAGGATCAGTAATGAAGTCCAACCATAGGGCTGGGAACATGAGACAAAGGCCAGTCTTCAAATAAAAAGTCCCAAGATTATTTGGACAAGATATTTGGACACTTACTCATAAAATCAATACTTCATTACAGTATCAAAGGCAGAAAAAGATAATAATTTGGGGGAGGCTATTTTTTTATTATTATTATTTCTTCCGTGCTGGGATGTTTTATATAACTATAGGAGGGACTGGGGTAAAATAAGTTCAAGCTGATGAGATTTGATGCCAAATTGAATTAGGACAAAATTTCCTTACTGATATGTTGTAATGGAGATTTAGTGAAAATAAGATTTTGTAATATTCAGATAAGCATACAGTAATGGCAATACTGCAAAATCTCCATTGACAGAAATATTTAAACTCTCTCACCTAGACCACATACAGCTTCTTTCATTCTTTAAATATTCTAGTGGTATAATAGCTGGAAAAGATTACTTTTCAAAGACACATGGAGGAATGTCTCTTAAAATCTGTTTCAGTTTCCAGTGTAGCAATTTGTTCAAAAATGCTGAAGGAACATTAACAGCAGTGTTAGCTTCTCCTTGGAATCGTCAGTCAATGAGTGAGCAGGGGTATGCCATTTGAACAGTATTTATACTCAACTCACATGCTGCTTATTAAATACATGCAACACAATGGCTACAAAGTTGAAAAGAGAAATTACAAGATGAATATTTTGGAAAAAAGATGGTTCCCCTTTTTTTGTGAAAACATGCAAACAGAATTATATGGTTAATTATTCATATAGCTTTAATAAGGACAGCAATTCAAAATTCAGAGGAAATGCCTACAGTGTTTCAACAGCAAGATTAAGCAGCATCTATCAAATATAAAACTGGCTGTAAACATAATTAGCTCCAATGTAATTTGACATTGAAGTGGTTCTAAGGATGCAGGACTTGGTCTGTAGTCAGCAATGGCAACTTTTCCATAGTTCTTCACATGACAGTCAAAGCACCAAGTAGAAGTGACCACCACAAAATGCTTTTGACATAACAACAGGTAACAGATAACTAAGCATTGACTGCTATTATCAGAGTTTTCCATGCAAAAGATTCAGCATGCTCTTAAAAAGTATCTGCCGTGTGACTACAATGTCACTGAGTTATGACAAGGAAATATCTGTGATATGACAGTGGCATCGTACAACTGTCAATATAAAGTAAGTGCGATGGGATTGCTCTGTACTCTAAAGCAACTGTCATGTAATGGGGCTGTGACTAGGCTGTAATAGCAGTGTGACTGCAACGTGCCAGCAGAGTGACTGATAGGTAACTCCTGGAAGAGACCGTTCCCAAGTAAAATTGGCTCTAATCATTTTGAAGTGCTGTGGACCCCATTTGTAGTGACAGCACTGCCCATCAGCTTTGGCGAGCTTTTAGTCAGTACCTCATGAGAGACCAAGACAGTTTATTGCTGTGCTTCTGGCAGCCTTAGAGTTATTCTGAATAAAATATTCTGATATCTATTCAGTGTTGCACTGTGCCAAGGGAGCTGACTCTAGGTATAGCCTCATGTGCAAATGCCCCCAAGCCAAAGATGGGCAACACCAGCCAGTGACGAAAACACAGGGTTGGAGTGGGCTCCCTGGATGTCATGGCAGGAAGTCTTACCCCCAGGACTCTGTGGAATGGTGTTATCCTATGACAAGCAGAACAAAGACCTCCCTCTTGGGCAGGTCCCCACCATCTAGGAGTGCTTTGGACTAGATCTCTATCTGTGAGTTCTTGACCTCTCTTCTGGTCAGCCCCTCTGTCTCCCCAGAATTAATGTAATGGGCATTTGGCAAGTAAGGAGAGAAAATATGGCAAATTAATTAAGAAAAAGGGAAGAATTATTATATTCATATCACAGATGGAGATATTGATGTTCAGATTAATTGATTTGCCCTGAAGCCATGCAGTATGTCATTAGCAGCTTTGTGAATATAGTAGCGTTGCTTGAAAAATGGTTTCTGTGGATAGTCTTCAATTTTCCATTATATCAATGGAGAAACCTATTTCTCTAAAAAAGAAATATATTTTTTGCAAAAAGTAAGCTGTTAGGAACTTTCCATTATTTTTAGCTTTTGAAATTCTTTGTCTCCTCCCCTCTCTCAGATTTCCTTATCTTTCAGTTTGCCTTAAATAAAATTTGAAACATTACAGCTAAAATGAGAAGAAAAAAACCCAAAACAGAAGAAAGGTTAAGAGAGCTTTTAATTTTCTTTAATCTTTTGAAAATGCAATGGCCATCTTTACTTTGTAAGAAATTTCAGATGGAAAATTAATAGCTCCTTTAGAAACACCAAGTTTGCCTTATTTAAGATAAAGGCATGGACAATATTATATCAACAAGACTGAAGAAAAAGTCAGTAATGCCATGAGAGGCCAGATAACTAATTTTTATCCTCCTCTTGATACTTATTGTTTAAGATATAAACATCAAACTTATTCTTGTTTTATGATGTCGTAATTAGGAAAAATAATCTATATTAAAGGTAATAGTCATTAGACCAAAGTAATATTACATTGTGAATTATAGCGATATTCTGTGTATCATTTGCCTCAGGTTTGGCTAATATCTCAAGTAAATATTTCTGTTAAATTTGCATATTGCTGTATTAAGTGATCTGACAATGTGCTCTCAGGCCTGCCATTTGCTGACTTCTGTTCTGCTTTCTATCTGTATTCTGGTGTGCCTGATACTCGCTCAATGGACCCAAACAGCTCCGTTGGAGTGTGGTTTGTAGCTTAGCAGGTATTTCAAAAAATGTGTTAATTTGAAGAACAGTCTCTGCTTGGGAGATTGTGCAAAGTGGACTTTGGACCCAGCAGACTGTAAAGGCTGGGGAGGAACTGTTACAGTCTGTTGTGCTAATCCCTTTTACAGCCTTTTGGGTCAATAATCTGAGCACTAATGTTTCCTTAGATCTATTGTGTCAGCCCAGCTGCCTTGCATTCATATTAAATTTATGTGCTTAATATCTTCAGGAGATTCTGGTGGGGAAAAAAAAAATGATGTGCAATTTACACTGAAATTCAAAGAAATAATGTAGTCAGATTGCTGTCCCCTTGCATTCCCACCTTCAAGAATCCCAAATATGTTAGTTCATGACATGGATCATTGGTATGTATGTCATTGTATTCAGGTCACAAATCAAACCAACTATGTTGGAAAGGAATGCAAACATCACTCAAGTGGAGAATAATATTTCATACTAAACAAAGGAGGACAGGAATAGAAGTTTATCCTATCTGAGAATGGTTCTGTTTCTGCATACCAATGCCTTCTATCAGCAGAAACACCTGCAGCCACCATAAGGTCCACATTTCAAAGAGAATATTTTCATCTTTTCCCTTTTTCTTTAATATAAAGGAGCAAAATAATTATACTGATGTGTAATTAATTGTAAAGGCTCACTGCTAGAAAGATTTACTTGTGGTTCAGCAGTGTAATCATCTGTTGGGCATTTGCTATAAATCATGGGTGTCTGCTGTTGTCTCCACTAATTAGTACACTAACTTATTATTAAGTCTCTAAAACATTATACGAGATCTGGGCTGTGCACAGAATTACTGGGGGAATGAGAACACTTGAGGTTTTATTGCACAGCTACAAAGTATACAGTAAATATTGGGGTGGTGGACAGTTGTAAGGCATAAGACAAGATGGAATATATATCCTTTAGTAAGTGCCCTACCCATCCATAATTATAAAAGCCCTTTATTTTTCAGCCTTCAGTGTGTCTGTTCAGTCACTCAGGCACCAAATAAAGGTCTCAAACACAATAATTCAAAGCAACTGGTACAGTAGTAAGTGAAGTTTTAAACAACAGTAGACAAGTTGATTAGAGCCTTTGGAGATGCATGCCCTGAATAAAGGTTAACCTTTGTGAACTTTGAATACAAAGCTTTCAGATGAATTTTATATGAAATCTGGTGACAAAGAAAAGCACTATTCAGCAAGGGTGATTAATTGAGTTACACTTCATTGTAAACCCCTGACAATGATGGAAAATAAATTTAGCAATGCGCTTTGTAGCCATACATGTTGATGGGATCTCACTAAAAAGCAAGAATGAGACCACATAAAGGCCCTGTTGAATACCTCTGAAGATAGTCTGGTGAGTGAAATGTAAAGCCAGGATTTACAAATATTACATAAGTGAATACTGTTACTGCACTCAGGCTGAAAAATCCTGTTCAAATCCAATAAGTGGTTTAAGATGTGTAAATAGAGGTTTCTGCAGGGAGTCAGGCATTAGAAGCCACCTGGAGCATGTGGTAAAGATTGTATCCATCAATACAGCAGCTGGGCTGAAATTATAAAGAGAGCTGCTTTCCATCACGCTTGTTTTAATGCATACATTTCTCCTGTCACTATCACCCCAGGAAAACTACTAACTCCAAAAATGAATGGTACCCATTACCTGATATTCATACTTGTGACAACAGAGACAACAATCACAACACAACAGTAAGCAAAAAAACTGATATCCAAATTATTTTTAAGTTGTTGCAGTGGATAGATCTTGAGAACCAGTTGGTAATATTTTAATAACACTGTAGGTTAGAGGAATGAAGCAGGCATCTGGCATTCAATCCAAAGTTTCCTTCTGCTCCACACATTCCATCAAATCATGCACCAAAGCAGTTTAAACAAATCAAGATTAGTAAAAAATTGTTCCAAGAAGGGGAACCCTATGTAAGGTTCAGTTGCATGCCAGCACCAGGGGAAATTTGACATTGGTTTTCATTGTGATTATTTAAAAATAGCACGGATTTACTATAAATGTGTTCCTAATGCATAAAGAGAGCTTTTTAACCCTACATTAGTGTTAGACTGTCTGAAGAGGCAAAGTAGGCAGCTGCTTGCCTGATGTAGTAGGTCAGGGCATCAAAAACTCCTGTGCAGTTTCCTTCCCAAACTGGCAAGAGTCATGGGTGAGAGAAACACGGTCTTCAAATTACAAAAAGCTACAATGAAAGCAATGTTCAAGTGTCGCTCCAAAACAGGAAAGGAAACTGTTAAATGGCTCATTGTAAAGTCAATGTTACGAAATAATAAAAAACAAGCAAGCCATATTGCATGTGTAGGGATAGACTGTGCCACTAACCCACCGGCCCAAGCCGTGGGTGGTATGGAGCAGCATTGTTCCCCAGCAAATAAAATGAACATGCTCGCCACACAAAACTGCAACGTGTTCCTTTCTCTGTGAGTTGTGCCCTCCTTCTGCCCTCCTTCTGCTCCCTGACACAACCAGCCACAGCAGTGAGCCAAAACTCTCTTGTGTTCCAGGGAATTTGGGGAACTGCAAGCCTCACTGACATCTCATTGCAAATTAGGAGGTAAACAGTGCTCCCTGAATGATTTCTGTCCTTCTTCCTGTGCATCAGTTCAAGCATCAGAACTGCCAATCCTGTATTTAGGTTATTATCTTATTCCCTGTGGATTTTGAAGGAATACATTAATACTGATTCTGGGTGTACAGCAAGAAGCAGGCTTGTAGCTGGATGGATGAGATGTAAGTTGTGTAGTGTTTCCTGTGCAGACCTGATACAGAGGGACAGGCAGTTGGACATCAGTCCTTCATCCCAGATCTCACAGGTGAGCAGCAGCCACCTAAGCAGAGAGGACCACATCGAATCCTTACCTGTTTTTCTTGTCTTACTTCTGGATAATTAGGTTTCTCTTTAATTGTTTATGAAGGGAACAGCAAATCTGTTTTTAAATTTTACCAGAATGTAGCTTTTCCATCAATTAATACTTCATTGCATATGAGGAGAGCTGATTACAGCCCAAATTCTTTCCCTGCTTACTTTGCTGTACAGCTTATTTTCTGAGTTACCAGCTTGATTTAAATGTGTCAATGAGGGTGCCACAACCTTGCTCTGAATGATTAGTGGGCCAAACCTGTTCAGATGTTTTAGGTGTTCTCCAACATACCTGAACTAACATCAGAGATAGGGATCTCAGGCACTAAGTTGCTACATGGATAATCTCCAGCCACATCCTGCATGTGTACACAGATACACCAATTAACCTCCCCTGGGCTCCCTCCTGGCCTGACGCCTTTTGTTCGATGGCTCTCACTCACCCCAGCCGCAATGATAAAGCTTTTGGTCCCCATGTTATTTTCTACTTCTTTCTGAAGTACTGATGGAGGAAGGGAGGGAAGAGGGTATTTTTCCCTGTGCTCTTGCCGCCAATCCATAGATCCTTTCACTCAGTAGAACTCTGTCTCTCTTTCTGCTGCCATGGTGATTCAATGAGTTTGAGATTATTTTGCTAAATCTGCCAAGAGACAGTGGTTTTTTTGATTCTTGGTATTCTTAGACAGGTCAAGAATCACATTAGCTCAGGGCAAAACTGCTCGCAGTACAAGGAGGTGAGTTTCAAGATCTTGGCAGAGCAGTAAAAAGGACTTTCTCTTGGCTCTTGTGATAGATGTCAGGATGCTGCCAAATAAAAACAGTTTTGCTGAAAGAAAACTCAGAGCGGTATTGCTGCAGCCAGAAACAAACCAGAAGCGATGCAAACAGTCCACCCACAGTGTAGGATTAGGAAGAATATGGCACGATAGCATCAGGCATAATAAAGGAAGAGATGGCAGGTGAATAACATGCTTATTTCGCATCTTTGAAGCCATTTAATTTGAGATGAATTGTTGTGCGATAGCTACTCAGTAGCCCAAAGGCAGAAGCACATTTATGCTTCGCATATCCGTGACTTGTGTTGCACAAACTGCGGTATAAAAGGCTACTGTTCTTGGTTTGCATGTGCACACGATTAGGTCCATTCACAAATCCACTTTATCCTGCCCTGTTATTTACGTATACACCAGTCAGCTACACAATGCAGCACATGGCTCTTTCTGAGCAGGCAGTATGAAAGTCTTAGCCTTCCTATTTTGAAACTGAACTGGGTAAAAAGCAGAATTTTTAACTACATGGCAAAGAAGATTCAAAAATAAGTGTTCTATTTTGAAATCTAAATGATTAGAAAACTACCATAAATTGAATCATTTTCCTAAAAATTATTACAGGGGGCTGAGGTAGTTCTGTCATAGTTATGTCTAATACTAGAAATGTATTTATGCATACATTTATACAGAAATGTAGTTATGTCTAATACTAGAAATATTCTATGAATATTTTCAAGATGATGACTTATTACTGTTAAGGGAGATATACTAAGTGGAAGATTCTACAGAACTCTCTTATGGATCTTTGTTTCACACCATTAAAAGTTCAGTAAAAATTGTTTTACCCGTATCTAACTTGAAGTGCTTTCAATATGCAAACTTCATGTTGTGGCTTATTTATATTTTAATATCTTACAGATGAAGTTTTAGCTAAAAACTTCAAAGCACTTTGCAAGCAATAGATTATGCTACAGTCCAGTGGAACTTAGTATCTTATCAATTTTGTGAAGAGTTTTGACTCTGAAATCGACTGATTTCTAAACCGCTTCTCAATCTCTGAACATGTAACATTGGCTCATTTTGAAGCTCATTTGGGTGGTTTTATTCATGGCAGTGGTTTTCTACAGTTTCAGCAGTATCTTTAAATTCTGCCACCAGTCCTGCATAAATCCAGGAAACAACTTGCAACAATCAGGGTGTGTAAAAAAGTGGTGACCTAATCTGCTGCTCATCTTTACTTATATTGTCATACTTGCATACTACTATGAAAAGAATATTTTGGAGTAGGCTGTATTTCAATTTATAGTAATAGTTAGTCTACCATATCAGGATGCCTTCAGGCTTTTTCTTCTGTGACCATGAACTTTAACTTCTTCTATATGAGTGCAGAATGTTGCAAGGAATTTTATTTCTTAATGTTTGTGTTGTGCCCTGACTTGTTCCACATGACTTCTTTCTTCATGTGTTATTTTTATCTGCCAGCCTTGTAAATGCAGACTTGCCAGTAAGTAGGGTTCAAGTTCAATCTCAAAAAAGCAAGGCTTTTAAAAAATAAATATGTTTTCTAAGTATTCATTTCAGGAAGGAAAACATTCTCAGATGAAGCAATGTCAGAGTTTTTGATTTCTATTATTTAGAAAAACTTGATGAGGAAAGAAATTGGTGTAATTCTTTTCATGGAAGTTTGCAATTTTGTTAAAACAGTTAAAGTCATTGATTTGTGAGTAATTCAGAGCTGCAAACCAGATTTACCTATATATTACAATACATACCTGAACTCTCAAAGGTATGGTGCTGTGGGTTGTTTATCTTGGAAAGACATTTTTTAGTCATAATTTTTGCTATGTACATATGTTTTTACAGGAAATTTTGTCTGTTTCTGCTATTCTCAAGGAAAGCTAACAGGGAAAAACTGACACTGCTGTCTAGCCCTGGGAAAGTTATTAAGGGATTAGATTCCCTTGTCTAAGAGCATGAACCAGCTTTCACATTGCAGCCAGGACTGTGGTGGTGTGTCCTGCTGTAGAGAGGGAACATCATGAGTCCATTCTCCTGTAAATCTGCTGCTGCCCCACATTAGCTGTGCTTGATACCCACTGTGACACAGCTTGACAAGGTCAAAACCACAAGTGCATTTCACAGTGGAAAAGACAGTTTAGAGATCCCTAAAAAGTGCATTATGGGTTCTACCTTACACACAGGGAGGACCCCAAGCAGCCAGGTCCAGATTAGATTCACAGTCCCAAAACCCAGAAGACTTGCCAAAGAGGAGGGAGGTGTTGTATGCAAAATACGAAAAGGTAAAACTTTAGTCTAAACTTGGAGATTTGAGGCTGGAATATTTACTATAACTAAAAGTCAGTTTCTATCATACAAATTATCCTAATTTTACATCCCAAACTATGTGGGAAAAAGATTATCAGAGAGATTATTTTCCATTATATGGATAGCCTTTTGGCTGAATATTGAATTTAACAAGCCATTTCCTTTTCTCATCCACTTTCCTCCGTCACTTGCCTAAGTGCCTAGATTAGGCTACATGTGAGCAATTGATGGATGGCTCAGAATCTTGACCAGAAATAAATCTTTTCTATGTCTGCTTGTCATCTTTTCCCTGTGCCTCCACTTTAAGAAGCTGTTTGGGGAGCAGGGAACAAAAAAAATACTTCATCAATCTGTAGACTTTCCTCTTAGAAAAGCCCTCTTTTCCTGCTTTGCTGCAATGAGATTGACCTGAATTTTTATTTTTCTTTGATAAAAAGTTGAAGATGGATAAACATAGCATTTTCTATCATGAAGGAATTTTTATAAAATTTTATGTGCCTGGATCAGTTCCAAAGTTATCTCTGGCTTAATAGTCCTACCTGAGCTGAAAACAATGCTTGTAATGCCAGTAACACAGGAGCTGAAGCAGTGTGAACTGTAGCATCAATAGTCCACAATCACTACACCTGCAAGTAACACTAGACACCTCAACACTTGTGCCTTTGCCTTGTCATGAAAATGCTCTTTAAGAATGTGTATCATCAGCTTGATGTACATTTTAAATCAAGAGACACTTTATAACCAAAGGTATGATTCTACTCAGAAAGAAAAATTTGTGAGCCTTCTTACTAACAGCAGAATTTTTTTCAGTTTTTGTTTGCAATTCATTTCAGTGTGAGCATAGCCAATGTGGATATGTGCCTTCTAAAATCTGTATTAGATAGGAGGATGGATATTTTTATGTGTTAGGGATTCTGTTTGTTGGCGGGGTGGGGGAGGGTTTGCCAGCCAAGCATGTTAACTTCCATTGAAAAGCTCAAATTCAGTTTCGACACTGGTGTTGAAAGTCAAGAGACATATTTGAACTGTGCTTAGATTGATGGAATTCTGATTTTTCAAAATTGACATTTTTCTTACTCTGTATTGTCATGCCAGAAAGAGTCACTAAGACTGGACTTTGTATGAAAATCACTCTAACATTAAAAAGTCCATTTAGTGGATCATGCTTTGTCTATTGCAGGATTTTACACAAGTTTTTATATATTGAACTCACTAGAAATGTAATTTTGCATGCTTTTATTTGTATGTTTTAACTGAACAAACATCCCCTCTCTATCTCAAAGCTCAAGGTATGTGGTTTGCTTTGTAAGTGCAAACTTCCCCTTCTGCCTGGACTCCCTAGTCACTCATAAATAATACAGACCATAGTACATTCTGATTTTTTCAACAATATCTCCTTTTTGCATTTATCCATTTTTATTTTTAGCATTCACAGTGAATTGGCAAAAGTTAAAGCTAAAATAAATATGTCCTTTAGTGAGGAAGACAATTTTTTGGAAAAAAAAGTGCAGCTAGGACTGACTAATTTCAATTAAAGTTGTGTATCTGATCTATATGCTTTCATATATTAAAGTGACAGCTTAATTGGCGGTTGTGGCTGGATCTAATTAATTCTAATAAGGACGATGAGCCTTTTTAGGTTGGCATGCAGATACCAGCAAGTTACATGTGTACGTTGCTGTGTTAGGTATTAGATATCTTGGAGCAGAGCAAATATAAACGTCTTTACTGTGCATCTGCTGCACATGTAGGAAAATAATGTCCTGAAACATTACAAATGTGAAGAAAAAATTAACTGCCTTTTTCATATTTATACATTATATTTTATTAGCATAAATATCAACTTCTAGTTTTCAAATAGGGCTTGGCCAATTTTATGTACTTTGAATAAAAACTGGTACAAGCAGATGAGGATAATGCACTTAGAATTCTTTACTTAGAACAATGTGGTTCTTCCATTGACAAAGATTCTGTCAGTGTTGCTCCCAGAAAAAGTACATTTTCTGTCTAATTTATCTGTTTAATTCATCGAGGTTATCCCTGTATTTAGATTGGTTTTCTCCTTGCTTATTTATCTGGGAAAAATGTAGACCTTCTTCAATGATGATAAGTACTGCAAAGTGCTTGTTGCTATCTATTACTGAATTTGCTTCTTCTTCCATCTAATCGGATCCCTTTGTTCACTTAGGTATTCACAGGGTAAAAATGCCTCAAGGAGGCCAAAGTCAGCTGAAAAAATATAAGGGATATGTTCCAAGAAAGTAATACCAATATGTTAAAAGAAGCAAACTGAGAATCAGAGAAAAGCTTTATAATTTAAAATTAGCCCCAAGCAACAGCATTATACCAAATATTATGCAGTGTTTAGGTGGTAAATCCTTGCCACCCTTGTTTTCTGTTGTTTGGTACTTATTACCTGTAATAACAGGGTAATTTATCTCCTTCCTTGGGAAAAAAAAGAATAAATAAAATGAACATGTATGCACATATTTGTGTACATGTGTGTGTATATCAACGCACTGATATCTACATACCTATGGAAAGAAGCTGATTCTGTTCTCACCTCTACCACACACCCCCAAGTGATTCTGAAGATGATATACTAAGCAGAGCTTCTGCACTAATTTGCCTTTTAAGGGGTTTGATCTGAGACAGATTTTTCACGTGCTCAAAACTTCTCACTCCAACTGACATAAACAATAGTTTTCTTTTGAATGTACAAAGAGCAAGATAATGCCAACTAATCAAAAAAAGTGGTCTCACAGGTCTTAGGTTGAGTACCCAGCATCAGTAGACACTTCAGGATTACTATCTATGCCTCATGTCCCCAGCTGAAATATAAAGAGTAGCCGCTCAGTGCTCCGTCACTTCGCAAGGTTGTTATGAAGATAAGTGTGATTAAACAAGATTTGGATAACATTGCAATGAGCACTGGAGAAGCATTAATCATTCTGATTTTCGAAGGTTGTTTGAATAGTATGCATCAGGGGGCTGCAAATGGGACAGAAGGAAGAAGAATGGCTAGTTGTTCATTAACTGAGGAAGCATGATCTACTTCGTGCCCTAAGTGAAATCAGGATGCCATGCAAAAACGGGTTTTGATGAGGTTATCAGAGACTGTATTACTAAACTTACTCACAGAAAATGCATTTTCGAACTTTTAAGTGCTTTCTAAGTAATATTGTGATATTCAACTATTTAAAATATTTGGCTTGTATTAGACAATTAAATTTCATTTTCACTTTTTCAAATTTGTGATTTGTATAAGTCACTGAACATTGTTATAAGTATCTTGCTACCTATACTTCATAGTTTTTCTCAGTGTTTGCTAAGATATCCCAGGCAAACATTTCTTGCCTCATGTATTAACACAGGTTATCACCGAGGCACTTTTTCTCAATCTGTTCTTGAAATTTATTCCTTCTTTTTGAAGATGAAAGAACGGTTGGTTTCCTGAAGTTTGTCTTTCTTCCCTAAGTATCAGTAAGGTTATTAGCAGGGACTCAGTCTCCCTGCAAAGCTTTCCTTACTACCCTAGGCCACCACCACTATGGCACTGCCTCTCCCATCGCCCATCTGGATGCACCTGACGCATCCCTGCTGCTCTGGTCAGTGCACACCACCCACATGCACACCATCTCTTTTATAGTTTATGGAGGCTTTGAGAAATTAATAGTATAGCCTGGTGAAACTGCTTTGCTTTCTTTCTTTCTGACCCAGACTGCATCGAAAGAAAGGCTTATTGGGGTCGAATAAAAGGCTACCTAGGTGTACATTCAAGCACACAGAGAGCAAGTGGTTTCTCTCGGCAGAATATTTCATGCAAATGAGCTGAGGAAAACAAGACCCTTTACAATTCTATCATTAGATGGAAACTCTGGCAATGTGACTACAGCCCTATTCCAACCTGGGATGTTTCCCCTGACCCTATTTTATCAGCTCTGTACTTGGAATTCTGAGGGACAGCAACTGGTGCATGCTGCAGACTACAGTTCTGTGAGTGTTTAGTAATGAGCACACCACCACAGGAGAAAATTGGGCCAGAAATCATAGTCTGGAGTCAAAGAGATTTCCCTTTCATTAAACTAACAGCAGAAGCTCTACTGAGCTTTTCTCTGCAAGCTGTCACTCTTGGATGTTTCTATAGACTTTCCAAACTGCTAAGTTGCAGTAAATAGCAAATAAAATAATTTGGCCCAGTCATCATTTGGATCTATGAAGTTTTACATCTCAGAAAGCTTCTAACAATCAGACAAGCTCAACAGATTTTTAAGGAAGTGTAATCAAAAGCCTGGAGGATGTGTTAGAAGTATGAGTTCTGCCTGACTCTGCTAGTGCAGATGAAGCCAACTGACAGTGCATTATAAAGAATATATGTCTCTGTAGCAATGCCTTTCATGGAAGAGCTCTTGGTACTTTCTGATGATGAGCAAAGGGACTGAACAGTGTGGTTTTAGTACAGCAGTCATGCACTCCCAGCTATGTGAACTGAACTCAGAGATGTAACAGACAGCTGAAATTTTTGACTGATATTTGATAGTTGCCACTACCAAAAGATCAGTAATTTTTGGACTTTTGTAGCTAATTTTTTTTTTTTTTTTTTTTTTTTTTTTTTTTTTTAACAGGACACTCATTAGAACAGGTGAATCATTTGCTAGTAAGTTGTGCTCTCCAGAGATAAACATTTGTCATTGCATATTTTTATTTTTTTACATTTCATTTCTGTTAAGCATGATATAAAACAGTAATGTGGACTTCTACTGTACAGGACGGGTTTATTCCAGGGATGATCCTGCATGAGTCAATGCTGATCCTGCAGAGCATGTTTTAAAACTGCTCAGTTGGACTTACCATCAGAGAAGACACAGTTGCTGTATGGCAAGGGTGCCTTTGCTGTGTTGCATGTATAGTTCCAAAATCACAGCTTGCTCTTTGGATCATCCAGAAACACAGAGGGAGAGAAACTGCTGGGTATATAGACTGTGATTGCTTATTTTAACTCAATATAAAACATAAGAATACAAGACTTCTGACAGCTTTAAAGCTCAGCAATCTCCAATATGTTGATTCTGCTATTCTATACATTTAATTTTCTTTTTAAAATGTATCATATTTCTCCAAGCAGTGATTTGCTTTTCAAATTATCATTGCCTAGCTAAGACTTGTGTACCAGGTGCCATGTAAAAGCATGTTAAAAGTAGATAAAAGCAATTTATCCTGCCCTCTAATTAGAGATGTCTTGTCTTTACCACTGACAATAGCAGCATGCAGCTGTGGCAGAGGAGAGATAATAGCACCAGAGCAGAGAGAAATTAAAGATAGGTTATCATATGCTGGCTGATGTAGAGTGTCATCTCTCCATTGCATTGCTAAGATGGTCCTTAGGAAGAATACTAACTTAGCTCTTGGCCTGACTCAAGCAGATTTATTTTAGTTATTAAATCCAAGGTAAGATTTTATTATAATGAGGCAAAGGGGGCAGAATAATAATGTCTCCATTAAATACACAGAAAGAGAATGTGACTCGCTGTGATTACTGTATCAATAAATACATGCACACCACGTCCCAGTACGTGCTGGATCTTTATGAGGGTGGGACTAAGATTCATTTTGCCCTGCATAGAGTTCCTCTTCAGATGAAGTGAATGAGTGCCAGGGGGGTCATATAGAGGGATAGATGACTCGGTGGCATGTCTGCTTGATGATATAAAGGGTACCTCTAGTTCAGCAAGAGGCTCAAAATGAATGGGAAAAGGGTGGCATAAGCCCGTACAGATATTCTCATTTTTATATCCCAGTGCCTCAATATGCTATGTACAGGGAGTCTGCACTGGAAAGATGATGTGGAGAAAGAAATCTCCATCACGATTAGGACTGAGCAGTGCCTCAAGAACTGCAAAAGGGCTTGATATCAGGGACCTAGCAGGGAGAAACTCAGTGAGAGTGGAGCTGGATAGAGGATCTGTTCTGGTTTTAGAAAGCAAATTTCCTCACATTGTTACAATACTACTGGGGTAAGACTCCTAAGTCCTTACCACAAAAGCGTGGTCTCCAAATTGTGGAGCAGTTAAAGAACTTGTTCTTTGTCTCCAGCAAGATGATAACAGGGGTCATCATCTCTGCACTTCGTCCAGGTGAGAAAAGCTCTAAGACCAAGGTTAAAATGCATTTCTGAGGGAAAAAGTAGTGGTGGGGAGAGGCTGTGTTCACGGCTATGGTGCAAATTTAGATCATGACTAGGAAATGGTCTAGATCATGCCTCAGTCATCTGTACTCATGCCATCACTGACATGTCTGCACTTCAGAGTTAACTCATGGTCAGATCTCATGGGCTGAATGATATGGAACATTGTAGTGAGCAAGCATTTCATGTCATGTTTCATGAGATGGATATTATGCATCTTCCCAATGTTCTAGAAATATGTGCAGACATAATAAAGCTGAAAGATTGCATTTTACCTCCAGTAAGTTCACAGATAACACCAAGGTGGGCAGGAGGGTTGATCTGCTGCAGGGCAGGAAGGCTCTGCAGGGTGGAGGGATCTGGACAGGGTGGATCAATGGCCTAAGCCCAGTTGTATGAGGTTCAACAAGGTGAAGTTCTGAGTTCTGCACTTGAGTCACAACAACCTCTTTACAGTGTTACAGGTTTGGGAATGAGAGGATGGAAAGCTGCCTGGCAGAAGAGGCCTTGGGGGTGCTGGTTGACAGTCCCTGAACATGAGCCAGTGTGTGCCCAGGTGGCCAAGGCAGCCAATGGTATCCTGGCCTGTGCCAGCAATAGTGTGGCCAGCAGGACCAAGGCAGTGATTGTCCCCCTGTACTTGGCACTGGTGAGGCCACACCTCAAGTGCTGTGTCCAGTTCTGGGCCCCTCACTACAAGAAAGGCATTGATGTGCTGGAGTGTGTCCAGAGGAGGGCAATGAAGCTGGTTAAGGGTCTGCAGCACAAGTCTGATGAGGAGCAGCTGAGGGAGCTGGGGGTGTTTAGCCTGGAGAAAAGGAGGCTCAGGGCAACCTTATCATCGTCTTCAACTTCCTGAAAGGAGGTCATAGCCAGGCATGGGCCAGCCTTTTCTCCCAGGTAAAAAGCAATAGGACAAGATCAAATGGCCTCAAGTTGCACCAGGGGAGGTTTAGATTAGGAAAAACTTCTTCACTGAAAGGGTGGTCAGATATTGAAACAGGCTGCCCAGGGAAGTCGTGGATTCACCATCCCTGGAAGTATTCAAAAGGCATGTGGATATTTCATTTGAGCACATGGTTTAGTGGTGAACACAGGGGTGTTAGGTTAACAATTGGACTTGGTGATTTAGAGGTCTTTTCTAGCCCTGATGAGTCTATGATTCTATATCGAGGCACAAAAAGAAAATCAATTTTAGTGGACAGAATTCAGAATCAACAATGACTTCTGCAAATCTAAGCAGACTTCCAGAATGAGTAAAGCTTGCATTAACATTAAATAAGTTTGGAAAAAAAAAATTGTTTAGAACACAATATGCATAAAATCATAAGTTTCTTTCTATTGCTCTTGCAGTGTGATGCCTGAGAACAGTGCTTATAACTCACCTCATGTCATGATATTGCATGTACTCCACACAGAAGTTTTTTTCCACTCTGACCTGTCTAGCTTTTGATTTAAGGAAAAAGAGGTCAAGATAAACCCCGCTACTACTCTTGCTATATCAGATACAGACATAGATTAAGGTTTGTTGACTTGTTTAGTTGTTTTAACGTGTTAGTAATGCCACTTGCAGTACTTGAAATTTTCTCCAAAGATCTAACAAATAATATTTTAGTGCTAGTGGACAGAGCTGGAGGGGAAAGTGCAGCCAAAAATCAGTTTAACTGATTTGATATACACTGGTACATTTCTCCAGATCTTTCACCTATCAGGGATTGACAGAGATCAGACTCATTCTATAGTAATTAAAATGTTGATGTTACTGCTGAGTATAAGTAATGCCTTTGTAGGGATATTGCCTCTGAAGTGGACTGGAGATAAATCTAGTATACATGCTCTCTGTACCAACTGTGGTACCTACAGCTACAGAGAATGATATCCTTGGATTAAATCTGAGCTCTGTTTTCTGTTTTGAGAGAACTGGAATTTAATCACTGAAATCAATGAGTTCATCCATTCCTACCTTGACAGTGAAATGCAGAGAATAGGTTAAGAAAAGGTCTTAAAACTGTATTTATATTGTATCTGAAGTATTGCAAAATTTTACCCTATAATTTCATATTTATATCCTGTGGTCCTAAGCTTTTAAAATCCTTTTCTGACTTTATAAAAATAATTTCACACGATGCCTAGTGGGATTACAATGTCTACTGCTGAACCACAGCTAGGCTTTCAATTAATGGCCTCATGCCACTACTTGTTCATACTGGGGAATTGTTTAGTTTCTCCAGGACCACAGAATCTTCATGGTTTAAACAGCAGTTAGGTCACTGATGCTGGTATACCTGTTAGGTTACATCGCTTAATAGACATAATTTTTTTTAGGCTGCAGTTATTTCCTTTTTTTTTTTTTTGCTTAGTAAATTTGTGTTTGTAAAGGTTTATGATGCTGGCAGAACTGGAAATAGAAGTCTTGCATGTATCTAAGTCACTAACACTGTGAATTGATGTAACCCTCTGAGATATCATGCTTTCCATAGGATCTCTGCCTCCTAAAATTTGTTGAGCATGTGAAGTAATTGCAGTTCATCCTCTCACCCAACCAATTTAATGACTGCTGGTGAGACCATGTTTCCTCTTGCAGCCAACATGCCTCTATAATGGAGGCTAAACGCTGAAGTAGCAAGGGAAGAAAGAAGAAAGGGGATATATCCCATGAGCTAAGTGAATGGCAATACATACGATTGCCTCTAGCATGGAGGGCTAGGAAGCCTCCATGACTCTGACCTGGGAGGACTGAAATCCTGTGAAGCAGATGGACAGTGGACGAATGAGCTCACAGGGCAGTGAGGGACAGTGACCAGAGGTAGGGAGCTTACATGGAGGTCCATCTGTAGAGCAAATAAGTCAAGGTGGAGAAGAAAATAGACCTGTGATGGAGTAGTGGCATGATGGTAAAGCAAAGGCAAAAAATGAGAGACAGGGAAGAAAAGGAGAAAAGTATTCAGTCAGCTCAGAGGCTGAGAAAGGGAACGGAAACTAAGTCTGTATTCATAGGCTGGGACAAATGAACCTTGTTACACAACAAGGACAGCGACAGCTTTCTGCCACCTCAACAATTCTTTAAAGCATAGTGTTACTCAAATGTGAACTGGCTTCCAAAGATGTCAGCAGATTTTTGACTGAGGCTGTGTCCCACTTCTGTTCACTTCAAACTTGCCAAAGAAACACAGTAGGCAACTGCCTACAGTAAATGATTGCTGAAGCGGTAAAATAGCCACGACCTTCCTGACTTCGCTTCTAGACCTGCCATGGGTGCTGCCACCAGGGAAGTGCCTGGATGTGTGGGGCTGTAATGACTACTGAAGGTGAGTGCATTCTCCTGCCAATATCAGTCCATAGCCCTACCTTTCCCTTGTTCATACTAGTGGCAGGAATGGCAAATTTTCTTCCACATTGGCTTCACTCTGCTGCTTCCAGTCCTAGGATCCTTGATTAGTCCTAAGGATCATCTGAGGAGCGAACCCAAACTTTTCATACATTCTGAGGAGACATAATCCACTTTCTGCCCTCTTCCATGCTTCTTACATTGACTGTGGGAAGATGTTACTCAGTCTGGGAGAGGAACCTTCTGTGAGCAGAGAAGCTGCCTTTGTGATTACTTCACATTGCTGAAGTGGCACAGACAGAAGGAGCTGAGCTAGTTCAAAGGTGCTATCATCAACAGAGTCCATGGTTTTGTAATTGCCCACAATTTCTTTTCTGCTGTCTAGAAGTCAAAAGCAGATCATTTTGGATGTGAGAGAAGATGACACTGCCAGTATCATGTATATATTTATACTTTTAATGTATATATTGGGTCTGGCAATGAGGAGTCCGAACTGGTGACTCCAGCTCCAGCCTTGGTTTGTGTTGTGAGTTTGCATTAATCTTTGAAGTCTGGTCCTTTAGAATGGAGTGCATACAAACTGAAGCACCTTTGTGGGGCTAATTTGGCATAAAAATGGGGTAACAGCTGACCAGAAATATATGGATCTGGTTCGCTTCATGAACAAGTAGCTAACTTGTACTTGCAATTCCATCAGCTGCACACTTGCCAGGTCTAAGGCTCCATTTTCTGTAAATGACTTTCAAAACAGAATGCTTAATACTGTGGAATAAAAGCAATGAGAAAATAAGGTAACAACTAATTTTCTGCAATGGTGGGCTTTGAGGGTAAAACAATTCCTATTCATAAAATATTTTAGACTTTTTGCACAGAAGTGTAAATTTTACAGAGCAAAGATATATATATATATACATATATATGTATGGTGAAGCGCAGTATTTTTGTGCACAGAATATTTTATTGAGCTCTCTAATGGACTAGGTAAATGGATTGCCTCATAAAAAGTTTACCAAGGCAATAAAAAGATCAAAGACATTTTTCACATTGCATCTCCAAATATCTAAACCACTGAAGTTTAAAAGTTGTAATGTGACCTTCCAGCCTTGGAAAACTTGTTACAATGACTAATTGTCCTGCTTTGCACTTTCAAAAGGTGATGGCTGTATAGAAGTTGAGATCTAAATGAGAATAGAAGTGAAGTGTGTGTGTATGAGAGAGAGGCAGAAAACCAATTCTGTAAACAGCCACAGGCAGAAAGTTATAGTCACAGGCTATAATTACGGTCTAATGAAAGAAGAATAGGCATGACATAAACAAAGGGCAGAAGAGTTGATTATAACGGGGGAGGGGGGGTGGAGAACAAAAGAACAAATGGAACAAGTAGAAGTGGAATCTTGTGAAGAAAGGCAAATATGTGTGCAACTCATTTACATTGCAGGAACTGAAATCAGATATCACATACATATTTTTCTCCTTGATGATGAAGATTTCACCATCTAGGAGATAAACAGATGTGCCAATTGCTAGCAAATAGAGTTTTTATCATGTAGATCAAAGCACTATTTTGTCCTCCCCGGTATTGTTAGGTGTTCATGTAAAGTGAGTCTATGAGCTGGCATTACATACGGTGAAGGCTCCTGCAGAGGAACAGAGCTTTGGGCTGGGACAGCTCACACAGGCATCAGCTTTCCTCTGCCATGCCGTAGGAGGGAAGCCACCTACATCAGGATGCTCCATCACCAGTCCACCTGCCTGGTCCACAGCATGTTCATGCACAGGACCCTGACACAGGCTGTGGGGCTCCTCAGAAGCAGCCCACAACAGAACAAGCTGATGGGCTGGGGCTCACTGGCAGAAAGGAGCACATCACTGCACAACACCAGCTGATGACACTGCAGTGGGAGCCATGAGCACAGAGGGGCTCATGGAGCACTTCTTCTCAGGTTCTGGTTTTCCTCCACAGCAAACAGCCAAGCTGCAGCATGGGAACAGAAGAATGTTAAAGCTGCTCCCAGATAGCATAGGAAAAGTGAAACCATTTTTCTTGAGGCTCCGAGGGAGAGAATGGCATCACCCAAAGTTTGGTCCACGGTTCCCAGAGTTCTTAAATGCTGAGCATCTTCTGCAATGCTCTATACATCTTCTGCAAGCTCTGATCCTCCTCAGCTCCCCAGGGTTTCAGTGAGAGCCAAAATACTCAGTACTTTTCACACAAAGCACCCTGAAAAGTCAGGCTCCTGGATGAAGTTAAGTGCCTCTCGGGCAGTCGTAGGTGTTCCTTCTGTCTGCTCAAGCATGCTTGTGTGTTCAACAAATCATACATAATAATGTCAAATTATTAATAACTTGCGAAATTTCTGGAGTGCTTTGGGAATATTTTCCTAATGTTTTATGCAAACTACTTTGCTTGTTTATTTGAGAGCCTTTATTTGCTTATTGAGCCACTGATAATTTCCAGGACAAATTAACTTACTTAATATAAAAAAATCTATTAGTCCAGGCAGTAGAAGTTGAATTTTTTTAAAATAATTGAGAGTATTTCTTTGTACTGGAGAAAAGACCACACAGGCTTTAACCAAGTGAAAACAGCTGTGTACAGTCTCTGGTACTTGCTTTGCAGGATCACATCTGTGTGGTCAGCATGTGCTGCAATACTGTGAGCAGACTATTTATAGATCAGCTGTTTAGATGTGGTGATCTGTCTGAAAGTGTCAGTAGCTGCACTGTTTGTTCACTTGATCATCACATTATATTTGGTCTGATTGTTAAACAGAGTTTGAAATGGCTTTTGTTTATTATCTGTCTCTCAGTGTTCACTAAATATTCGGCCAGAGTATTTTCCGAATATCCAGTCCTACTTTGGGAATGACATGAAGGGTGCACACTCTGCTTTGCTTGTGAAATTCAGTATACAGAAAGTCTGTATAATGCCTGTTTCCTACTTTATTTCCATTTAGACTGTGTCAGGCTTTTTGTGTTGTGCAGGGGCTGTGTTCCTGCAGAGGATAATGCTTAGCATGTGTATCCAAGATGAGTTTCCATTGTAGTCTATCAGATTGCATCAGACTTTCAAACAAATTCAGTCCTGGGACTGAGTATTTCCAGAGCCTTGGCTGCCTCCTCCTATCTAATGAGAATACCTCATGTATTTTATTAGATAACTGCCTTGAGAAATATATAATTTTGCAGGATCTCATTCTTTAATAGGCATTATACTGCTGAGATTGTGTTATAAAAAGTTTTAAATGGATAATGGATAACATAGGTTTGCAAAATTGCTCCTGAAAAAGCGTTATTTTCTCAGGTCCATTCAGGGAAAAAATATTGGATGTAAAGACATCTGGTTTTCTGTCCTCATATTAACAAAGACATGAAAAGGCCAAGTAGAAGAGTTGCACCATTACTACAGTTTGCAAATGGCTGTGGTCACTCTGCTGTTTCCCACACTGGGGTTAGAAGGCAAACACACAGAGGAGTGTCACACAAGATGGGTGAAGGCACAGGTCAAACACGTGCACAGAAGTGCTGAGAAGTGACTTGAATGTTTCTTCATTAATTGAAAGACCAGTATAACATGAGGACGAAATTATAAAGGTATCCTAGCAACTGTATTTTCAGAACAGCCATGGCCTGTAACATTGCAGTGAATGCCAGCCACATTTTATTAATTCAAGAGGGTGAGAGCAGATAATTTTAATTAATAAAACTGAATGGCAAGCTCCTAATGCAGAAATTTGATAAGCCCCCTATTGTGGGCATCATTGCTTCAGTTCTGTGGAGCTTTTAGAGTTTCCTAAATCTGAAATTATGAACTAGTCCTAGACATGTTAAGGTGATTCTTATGCTATTCCTATTTTGGAACATAAACAGGATCATAGCCCAGGACCTCCTGCCCTTGCTATAATAACATGGAAAATACGAACAACAGGGGGAAATGTTTCCTGTTCAAGGGAGCTCTGCAGTGACACCTGAGCGTGGCCTCCCGAGCACGGCGGGCGAGGTGCCGGGGCAGGGCACAGGCTGGCTGGGGGCGGGTGGGCGGTGTGGAGCTGGGGCTTGAGCTGCTGTGCCAGCAGCACACATGGGTGTTGCACAGTGGCAGCCAAGTATGTTCCTGGGCCAAGCAGCTGTCATTTAAAGAGCAACAAATGGTTTGCTGTAGAGCAGATGGAATAGAGGGTTAACCCTTTAATTTATTTGCATGCATGTGTATATAAAGACAAGATTCGTACAAAAATCAAAAGTTAAAAAACCCTAAAACCAAAAACAAGGAAGGCTTGATTACTCAGGTTATTCCATGTGCACAATGGCAGAAAAAAAATAAACTAAGTCTTTCAGCTGGAGTAATTCAGGTTAGTTTTATAAAACTTATGTTGCTACAGTGGATTTCTGCCAACTTCTACCAGCTGATGATCTGGCTGACTATGTCTGTTAATTTGTTTGTAATGTCCATAATGCCTTCTCAGACATTTTAACTCTAGAGCTGATTTGTTGGATTCCACATGCTCTGGGATGATTCTGAATTTTTATGTTCTGAGAGAGCCAGGTCAAACCACCGCTGCTGGCTTTCCCTGTCAGTGTGTTCCATTAAGACGTTTCCATTTGCAGTTCAGCCAGGGTGTACAGGCATGCAAGTGCCAGCCAAATTTGGAGGAGGCACATCCCTCAGGTCTCTGGAAAACATCTTCCTGAGATGAAATCCAGCACTATGTTCTGCCGTGAGTCCCTTAGATACATTTATCAGCACAGACAACTGGACTGTTCTTGTGGGAGAGCAGGGGTGGAGGTATCCCAGACCCATGCCAAGACCACATCTTTTCCACAAATTGTCAAGCACCCCTATCATCATTACTTACTTAAAAAACAGGGCAAAATTGGCATCACGCTGTGGACCAGATCATCAGATCACTGGCTAGCTGTGAACTATAGTCTGGGAATTGTTGTAAATTTATTTATGAACCAGTGGAAAGTTGCAGAATTGGCTGCAGGGCTTGGGGTTTTTTATTGGATTCTCACTGAATTTACATGTTTTGTAAATCCTTAGCAAAGACCATTTAATTGAGGGAGGTATAAATGGGCCACTGTGTTTGAAACTGCTTTGTGAATGAGGAAGATATACGGAGATATCCTCAACAGTCGTGCTAGGGCTCCACATGGATGATATGCACATCTCTGAGAGCCTGTAGAAAGCATCACAACACACACAAGGAACACTTCCAGTGGTCAGAAACACATCTCAGTCTGTGCACAGCTGGCACAGTATTGCCACAGTCACAGGCAAGCCAATTCAAGAGGTTTTGATTGGGTTTTTTTACAAAACATCCATGCTAGCTGTTTTGGTATGCTGCATGAACACTGGAGGCAGCTTTCTCACCCTGCAGGAGGATTCCCAGCACTTACTGTTTTGCTTTCCACACATATTTTCTTAACATAAAACATAGTTCACATAGAAATGCACAAAAGTGAGGATTTGAACCCAACCTAAAGGTGAGGTTCTGCCACATGCAGTAGGTGAGATGAGATTTCATAAAGGTATGAAACCCTTACAATGCAAGGACACAGTGCAAGGCATGGAGCTCTACTTTTTTACTGTGTAAGGGAAGGGCTGTTGATCGGATCAGGCTCCATGTGGTATCCTATGAAACTGGATGTGCTACAATTGGTGTTAGAGATTTCTGGTTAATTAAAGAAGCCAAAGCAACACTTCCTTGCGTTAAAATAAATATTGTCTGTATGGAGATTACTAATTCTCAGTGTAGAATGGCCAACTATGAAAATTTCCACAAACAAGATCGACAAACACACAGCAATTTGAAAGTCTTGTAAGCTAAATCATGGAAAACCTACTACACTTAACAATTTGCCTTTACATCATTGTAATTTGATGTTACCTACTTTACTGATTTTCTTTTTCTATTCCTTGCTATAATGAAAAATTAATTATCATATGTATTTTAGGAGTTGAAACGTATTTTTGAGAACTCCTTCTTTATTTCTATATTTCTATACATTTTGGAACATAGCTTTTGTTTTAGCTGAACCCTAATATGGCTTAAAATATTTACCTCATAAAACATTTTGTCCAACTCTTTTTTTTTTTACCTTCTATCACTTCTGTAGGAAAACTGTAGAGCACAACTATATTTTCTGCACTCTTTTGAGTTTGATGGAATCCAGTCTGCAGTGCTTAGACCATTGTCCAAGGCAACGGCTGAGCCATTGGAGATGATGGCTGAAAATATGTGGGGGATTAATGTCTTCCAGGGGATGGAATAGGGCCAAGGCTTACCCTGGGAAAGTAGAGCCATCAGCATACCTTCATATCCTAGGAAAAGTGCTCAAGACTACATAAAAGAAAATGCAAGGGCTGATTTGCTAAATTTTTCATTTTTAAAGTCTGCAGTTATTTTATTTGAATCAATTCCCTTGAAGTATATTAGATTTTAATTTTTTTTTTAACTGTGTGTGTGGTGTGTGTGTGTGTGTGTGTATGTGTGGTGTTTTACTTCAGGCTTTTCTCAGGAGAAGCAAGGAACACTGGGGAGAATGGCTAATTTGCTTTTCTTCCTAAAGTTGACTTTTGGAGCCCTTGGCCCCAACTCAAATATAATTGTTTAAAACCTGCTGTTGTCCACTAATATTTGTATTTTATAATACAAAAATTATTAATACAAGCAATCCCTTCTCAAACTGCTGTTCCAATTAAGTAACTGTGCAGTTGGTTTTATTGTCAGAAAGTTTTCAGCTCTAATTTTGCAGATAAACCCTGAGCCCTCAATCTTCACCTAGTATTTGTGATACCTTATTTTGTTAAAGAATACAATTTATTGTTTATTTTTATTATGTACAAACAATGTAATATTTTATTTGGAAATTAATTATAGTAGAAATATGTAACACTTATGCCTAATGCTTACAAGGTTGTGTTTTGTAGCTGTTAAATTGTTTCCTAAACATAATTGTTAATGCTAGATCAACCCACCAAATGTTTTTGTGAGGCTGAGCATCCTTATCTTTTAATCTGAAAAATTTTATAGGTCAGTTTTGTTGATTTGCAAAATGAAAAAATTTTATTAACACTTAAAAAATGTGAATGGAATAATAATGTTGATCTGTTTACAATACATTTCATCACAAAGTGCTAATCAGAGAAAGAAAATAAGAAGTTAGAGAGAAAGATTGTACATATTTTAGCAAGTATAGATTATTCCTTCCTGTTTTATCAAAACTGGTTTTTAAATTTCCACATCTTTTGGTATTTTTTAACATAACCTAAATGTTTAACAAGTCTATTCCCAAAGACCCTTATAGATCTTGGGGTGAGATTCTAGCCAATGCCAGTTTTTGCTAACACTGTAATCAGTGACGATGCTGTACTTGCTGAGAGACACTGTCTACCTGAAAACCAGTCTGACCAGAAAAAGAAAATTTCTAGAGATAAGAATGAAAGCACAGAGATTGCAAGATTTGCTCACAGCTATGAAGGCACAAGCCGAGTCAAAACGCAAAAGCGGATCTGTCCCCTGTACTTTAGCACAATGTCCTATGGAATTTTTGTCTTTACAGCTCTTTTAGAGTGATCCTTGGCACCTACTTAAAGATGGTTGAGAAGCTGATGGGTTAATTCCTGCCACAAAGCTTTGAATTAAGCAGTTTTCCTCCAGAAGTGTTCCTGAGTTTGCTGAAGGACTGATCCATGCAGCCGCTTTCAAGCAAAGTCTTGTGTAAAAATGAGCTTGTGACTTAGTTAACTATTTCTGTAGGTGGCAGTGGTTTCTCACCTCTGTCTGTCCTCACTTAGAAGAGAGTTTCAAACAACAGTGTGGACAGAGAGAGACAAGAACCCTATGAGATGGCTGCACTCAGAAGCGGGCACTTGCCACAGCAGCTATCTTTATTTCCCACTGAAACAATGGAACATGAAATGAAATTGTGTCACCAGCAAGGAGTGAAGCATTTTGCCCTTGGATGGCTGCAGTCCAAGGTAGATGGCCTCCTCCTGGAATGGGTGGCAGGCCACCAACCCCAGGAATTGCAGGGGAACCTGAGGCCCCATTGCTGCCTTGACCCTGAGAGGCCACACCAGAGCTGGTTCTGACTGCTCTAATGCTGATAAAGGTCTCATGACACAAACAGACATTATTGGTGATGAAGTCATCAAAAACCAAGACAAAATGCTGGTATGTTTTCTCTGTTTCCCAAATCTCCCAGGTCTATCTGGCCTAGGTTTTAGGCTTATTTCTTCTGAAGAGGCACCTGGCTTGTTTGGACACTGGAATTGTAATAATTATGATATGAAGCCTTGACATCCCCGTATAACTCAGCTGCTGTGGATATCTCTTTGCAAATTGTCCAAATCATGAGACCTTGAAATTAATTTATATTTTGAGCTGTAACTGCTGTGTAACATGATACACTTCAGCTGGCAGATGAAGTAGATGCTGGTATGCCTCGAAGTAGTATCTGAATATGTAGAGAAAGCCCAAACTGGATTGTCATAATTTCATTGTTCATGAGTCTACAAGGGCCTCTGCTTTTTAGTGCTGCTTTTAAAAACACAAGCTATAAGTCTCAGGGGTATACTTGTCCCTGTCTCCTTCCATGATCTTCCTATGTGATCTAGGGCATGTTTCTGGGTGGCTGGGATTATCTTCCCTTCACTTCGTTCTTCACAATTGCAATGTTTTGCAATGTTTTATGTTGAAAGGAAAAGGGGAAAAAAAAGGCACAGCAAAACTGGAAATGTCTGATCAGCTTCCAAAATGATCTGGCAGCTGGTAAGTATTTTTTTTCCCCTCCCACTTTTCTATAATCTTTGTTTTAGATACAATATTAATAATAAAAATAATAATAACACGGAAAAAACTCTGGAGCTTTTGATTGTATTAATATTTTTTCAATGCTCACTGGCACTATAAACATTTTCTGACTTCTGACTTGGGAATAAACTTTCTAGGATATATCATCTTCGCATTCTGTATTTGAATCTACACAATACTACAAAGCCATTCAAAAGGCACTAAGGTTTGGTGGATTGATTGGTCTTTTTTTCAACTGTTTATGGTATTGCAAACTCTAGTGTGCTGTCTGAATGCTCACTAGGAATAAACATTTGAGTAAGTGTCACTTTTTTCCAAAATACTAAGACCATTTGCTCCTAATACGAAGAATACTGACTAAGATTTCCAAACATTTTGGGCACCCAAATCCCATTAAAAGTAGTTCACCTTAAAAAACTTCTTACTCTATCCCAGCTTGTGGCTTGTGACAGAACTGTGATAGACTGAATTAAAAAAATGCAAATTGCTGAAACAATCTTGGAAGAATTCTTGGAACTGCAAACATGTTTAATACTCATGTTTAACATTCAACAATGTCCTATATGATGCTTAAAAAAGCAGTGGAACCACTTGCTTTAGCCCAAAATACCATCAGTGTATTTCTGCTGTCTGTGGATTTAGAGGGAAACTTTATATGAAACTTTAGTTTCTGAGTCTGTTGCAGGGCCAAAAGAGGCATGGCTGAGTTTCCTGCACAAAGGAGACCTCCCTTCTGTCCTGCACCAAAGTGAAATTTGTAACTTGTAATTTCAGTGAGAACACTCATACCTGGGACCCTGTGACTGAATCTGTGGAGATCTGAAATGTGTCTGAAAATAATGGAGAGGAAATCAAGTCCTAATACGAAGGCCAACCAAATTTGCTTCCGGAGTGTATTGAAGACAATAGAAAAAGCTCCTGTTTGCTTCAGACTGCTTTTTTTCCCCAAAGTTTGCAGCTTTTTTTCTCTTGATTGTATTTTAAAACAGTAAGAAAGCTCAGTGACTAACCCAAAGAAGTGATAATAGATTTTTTTGCGTTATAACAATGTGTAGCATAATGCCAGTACTGACAACCAACTTTATATTCATACAAACTTTGCTTTTAGAATTTCTTGAGAGGAAATTTAAAAAGCTAATTTCCATTTTACAAGTATTTAAAAATATTTCCATTTGAATACCTTTTTTTCCCTTCATTTTCAACAGTACTGTTTAAAAGTTGTCCTATTCATATGTTCTGTTCCCTGTGTATAAATTTTTCCTTATAATAATTCCTTGACAGGATATATTTACTGTTATTCAATCAGTTGGATTCTTACAACAGCACTGCTGTAAATCACTCTGTACTTATGACCATTTCCTACAAAATCATCAAATACGTACAGTTCAGAGTTATGACACTCTGGAGGGATTTGCAACCATCTCAAGACTGCAGAGAACCAAAGAAGTCAAAGATGACAGTCCTGCTTAGGTGATGAAGCGTAAAGAAGTTTCTTGATGCTGTAGACTGATTAATCCCAAACAACACTTCCTAAATCAGATGTATTTTAAGACGAGAAAAAAAATGCTAGTAACAATTTCTTTCTTCTCTCATGGTGCCCAGCACAGGCAAATAGCAATACTTAATAAAAATAAAGATATTTTGAATGCTGTTTTGCGTACTGCAGTTGAATTCTAAGTCCTGTCCAAAGTAACATGAACAATCATGTGTAAAGACTGTCATCTGGCAAATACTGTCAGTCTCTATCTTCCAATCGAATAAATATATTTAAAGAACATGGATGTTAAATGTGTGCTGTGTTCTAATTCTACTTAATAATATATGTACTTTTCTTAAATAATATATGTACACACATATTAAATTCTTCCCAACAGCAACAAAAAAAACCTAAATGAAAATATAAATCTTATTTTTACTTCTACATAAAATGCTATAGTACTAAAATCATATGATAAAGTCTTACCAGTTAATGAAATTGAACATCTCATTATAATGATAATTTCAAAAAAGTCCTCATTGTAAATTCATACACCTTGTCTTTATCTAGTATCTTTCTCTGCTTGTGCATTTAGTTTCTTTCATTGGTTTTTCATTTACTGTCACAAAGGTAAATAGCATGACTTGGAAAGTGTTGATCCAGGTAATCCAGCTGAAAATAAAAAAAAATTTGAACAAAAAATTGATGACATTCAGCAAGGTTTGCACAAAAATAGATCTGTTAAAAATTGGATTGTTAAATTCACAAATTGGATTGATAAGAAAAGTGTGCTGAAATAACAAATACTCATAAAGAATCTAGTCTCCCATAATATTTTGGTATAATACTGTACATGTGATACATACAGCAAATATTGTACAGGTTAAGCCTAGCTAGCAACAGAATGTAAAAGGCAATTGTAAACTGGAATCATTGTCCAACAGGAGGTTTCTAGTGGATCCCTCTAGGATCTATTCTCTGCCTACATACACTGTCCTTGGTGATGGTAGGAAAAACAGTATAAAATCAGTGCTGGTAACATTAGCAAATGATTAAAAATTAAAAGGTAAATAGAAAATAACTACAGGGACTGATAAGATATGCTGGAAAAATGAGCTCATTGTAACACAACTGAATGTCAGGTCATGCTTCTAGGAACAAAGAAACCAATCTCAAAATAGGATTTCCTCCTGCAAACATGTCCTCTAGGACTAGGAAAGACGGAGGGGATATTAGTATAAACAGCCAGATCTACATGAAATAACAGCATGATGTAAAGCCACTTTGGGGTATATGAATTTAGAGACAATGTTACCATATTGATGACAATACTGTGATTAATGCTGGATATGTCACTCCAGCATTGTTGACTGTACTTCAAAAAGGAAACTTGAAAATGCAGAGAATCAGTGCAAAATTAGTCTGGTAGCTGCACTGATTCTTAAAAATCCATAACTCCTTAGCATAGTCAAGGCAAATTTAAGGAGTAACTTGGTATCTTAAATTAATGAATGCAAAAAATAGTGCAATTATTGCAATTGTTTGGACAGTGCCTAAGTCAGAAGCACAGCTGTTAAGTAAGAAAACACCTCATGGAACGGTTTTTGTCTTCACATTTTCATCTACATGCATGTTTTTAAACCAGCATTAAAAAGTGTGCTTCTCAATGTACCTAAAAAAGGGGGAAGGTCTGACTCAAGACTTCACCAGTAGGATTGTTTACCTCCTGCAAGGCTACCTCTGACTGCAGAATCCTCTGACTGCAGAATCAATAGCTGTTTCCTTGAGAAAGGAGTTTGGAAACAGGACTGTGCCAACGCACTGCTCTACACTTGTTCCCCCTTCCTGATCTTGCTGCATTAAAACTTGGCTCCCTGGTTTTGCGCTCTTACTTCCTCAGAGACTGCACTGGATTGATGGGTTCAGTGTCTGTATTCAAAGGGACAGCAATTCAAATACACTCCTCTATTAACATACTAAAAATGAATTAATTATAAAAGAATGCATTTTTAATTTTTTTTTTAAATCTGTATTTAATGTCTTTGTTCCTTGATCTGGTTTTGTTGGGGTTTTTTTTTAATATTCAGTGAGATTGACAAAAGCCTGATTTCTTTTCATGCTGTATGAAACACAGAGTTCCATACCAGGTATAGTAAACTCTTGGAACAGCAGTGATAAGAAAGAAAACTTTTTGACTGGTAAACTGGGTGCCTGTACATGAAGTCATGGAAATAAAATCAAGCAACATATGTATGCATGCACTTGACTTCCTAAGGTGTTTTCACAAGACCATTCTATAAAAGCCTTTTTAAATGTGTTTCTTCACGATTCTGTCTTCAAATGCCATCTGACCTTAATAAAACTGCCCTGGCTGCTTTACAGGGCATAATGTACTGTTCCTAGTGGTCTCTAGCAAACAGCAGCATTTTTATAGTGCTCTCTGATAATCTTTCGTAGCTGAGCCCAGTTCCTGATAAATTGGTGTTATTCTCCCAGGTTGATTGTGAGCAGTTACTAAACAGGTAACATGGTGTAAAACATGACCAGGAGTTTATGTGCGGAAAATTTTAGACAAAGTGTGAAAATTTATATTTTAGTACAGAAAAATTATTCATGTGATTTTTTTTTTTTTAACAGCAGCCACTAATCCTAAGGAGGATAAAATGCTGTGGATATTCTAAATATTCTGCTCTGTAAATGAACAGATTTTAGCAAATATTTGCAATAGTAATGTTTATATATCTGGTGTCACTAATTAAAAGACGGTTTTGCACTATTTTTCTCCAATTCCTGGGCTTTTTTTATTATTTACTGTTCTCTGTTGTGTGATGTTTCTTTCAGAAGGTGTTGTGGTTTACATAATAAAATGCTGTATAAAGTTTTATTGTATTCCTCCATATTTTCCCAAGAAGTTGCATTCAAAACAATATTCAAACTCCACCACCAAATAATTCAGTTTGATAGTGTTTAACTGCAAGCATATTGTTTTAGCCCAGTATAGATGCTCAAATAAAAATTAGTAATTAGCACAGCCCATGCAGTGCTAAGTCCACAGAACAGTCTGTATCTGTGATGGTTTTATTTGTATGCAGCTCAGTATTTTTCTCTTCTATGTTTACTGATGGTTAAATTCTGCAGTGAAGTAGAGAGGCCATTGTGCAAAAAATTTAACCCCAAATTCTTGGTTCCTTCTGCAGATTTCACATTTGTGCTTGTAGAGGGATCTGAGGCAAGGCTTGCATAGGTAGCTGAAAATCTTTCTGCCAAGATGCTGCAGAACCTAATAGTCAGCAAGAGTCAGCAACCTCTGACTTGGTTATACAAAACTCTGCTCACAAACTTCACAGATCATCTCCTTTCTCTAAATGTCTTTTTGCTGCCAATTCATATGGAAAAGGTTTGCTAATTCCACAGTTGTGAGCTAAGGCCTGTGAAAGCATAACAACTCATCTGGCTTTTATTGTTGTTGTCGTTGCAAGTGTACGTCTAATATTCTGCTCAATTTCATTCCTTTCATTATTGCTTTTTTCCTTCCACCAAATCTCTCTTTGGAGTGTTTTCTCGCAGGTATATCTTGCATTTTTCCACTCTTAATCTTATTTTTTTTCTCTTCTTCCAAAACACTTGATGTCTTATAAATTATTTTTTTTCCTCTAGCATTAGCAGTTCTTCCCACCTTAGTGTAATCGTTGATTTTCATTTATATGCTGCATCATGAATGGTAACATCAAATATGCCTAGACTGAGTACTTACCCCTGCAGCACCCCAGATGAAACCTCTCCCTCCCCTGAACTGATACATGGTCATTTATCATTCCCGTTTGTAATTCTCCTGGAAAGGTTAGATCTAATGGGTTTCTAAGCAAACACATAAAATCTTAACTTCCCTATCAGAAGTGAAGTGGTGGAAGACAGAGTTAGGACTGTCTTTCATCAATGTAATATTTATAGCCAAGCAAATGAACACTTCAGCTCCGCAAATCCTAAATTTGTTGCCAGACAGTATCTGGAGATTGTTTTGCAAGTTTTGATTAAATGCAGATTCCTTAAACTTTTTTTTTTTTTTTTTTTTTTTGACAAAGCCAGGGTCTTGTTTTTGTTCTTGTTCTTTGTTTTCTCTGGTAAGGGTCTGTGATGAATAACATGTCCAATTAATGACCCACGTCACTGAGTGTAAAAAGTCTCTTTGTTCATGAATATAGCAGTTCACTTAAATTAACTTTTTACAACAGTTCTGAGGCAAAATCTAAACCTCTGCTCAATCCAGGCACCTGGGGAGACACGAAAAAATAATAATTCTCAAGCTTTTAAACAACTTGGCTTTTGTAGTGATGTGACTTTTTTTTGAGTCTTTCAGTCTACCAGAAGCTGGACACAGAGAAAAGAGGTAATATTTGAATAAATAAGGTTTACCTTTTAATATGTCCAGATTGATTTATTGATGTCTGTTTCCATGCTTCCATCTTGATTCATAACCCTGTGAAAAAGAAGGAGCTGTCCATTTGTGACACTCATGCAATTGTATTACCAAAATTTCAATGGAAAATTATGTACTTTCTACTGCTCTCAGAAATGGGTGGGTTTTTTGTGGATTTGTGACAAATATAAGGATGAAAAGAAACTTACATCAGGAAAAGGGACCAAACTGAAAAAGAAAAATTATTTTCAAGCTGAAACTTCTTGCTGAATTGGAATCACCCTTTGGTGCTCCTCAGAGAACCCCTGGGATACACCTGGCCCATGGGAAAGTGCCTTGTGTCCCCTGAAGCAGCTCTTGACCCATGCAAGGGAGCCAGAAATGAAATTTTGAATGAAGCCACAGGTTTTATCAGGCTTGAAAAGACAAAATAATTTTGCAATTCAATAGCTCTCACCACTGTAGCAGCTGTATTTCCAGTAACCTTTTCATATGACTCTTGCAATCAAAAGCTGGGAATGGACAAAGGTATTTGCCCTGAAATACTGGAGCTTTATGAGCTCCATCTATGTTTTTTGGTCTTGTAGTCTTTAATCAAAAGCAAATGACCATCAGTTTTTTTATTGTGAATTGCTACAAAAAAGGCCTTATGTTAAAGAAAGAAATAGAAATCCTAGTTTCTGTTGGAATGTCCCATGGATCAGGTTAGTGCTGGAGAACCAACTGGCTCAGCTGCCTCTAGGAGTGCTTGTGCCCATGTTGGCTCTGTTCAGCTGTGAAGGCCTTTGTTGTTTTGTGCCTAAATTGGACCCAAATTTTCCCCACCCTGGCACAGCAGGGCACCATCCCGACTGCAGGGGGTGGAGCTTAGCGTGGTGTGGGCGTGGCCAAGCATTGCTCTAGCCCACATATGTCATCACTGGGGGCGTGGCTTCGAGGAGAAAATGAGCCCACCCTCACAGCGGGCGCCATTTTGGCTCTTTCTCTCTGCAGCAGTCACACTGTTGGGATTCACCCCTGTGGATCTGGTCCCCCTGCTGCCCTGCAGGTCCCTCTGCACTTTTCTCCCTAATGTAGTTAGAGGATGTGGTGCTGAAAGGAAAGCAGCAAAACGCAGATCAATGGGTGTTGGATGGCAGCGCCAGCAGGGAATGGACTGGTGAGGATGACCCCCAGTCCACCTGAAGGGAGCCCAGCCCACAGGAGCTGAGCTGAGCCCAGTCCAGCCAAGCTGAGCTGAAAGGAGCGCAGTGGAGCAGTGGGAAAGGAACCTGTGGGGCCAACCTCCAGCATGGCAAAGCAATAGAGATTGCAGAACAGTTTTCTGTGTGGAACTTAACCCTGCAGAGCAGAGACACAGCCCAACTTGGAAGATGTAACTTTTGGGGGGTTTGTCATTGTTTTTTGCTGTTTTGGCTTGGGAGGGGCAGAACACCAGCTGCAGGAGCTCCCTTGCCCCCTCAGCATCTTGCCTTTGTTCCTGATGGCCATGTGCCAGGGTGCACAGGAGCAGCATCTAAAGTGCCTTTGTTCCTGGCTGCCATGTGCCACAGTGTGTTGGAATGGCGCATTGCCATTGTATCTTTGTCTGGGGAAGCCAATAGGATGCCACCTCCAGGGAGTGTCCATCATCTTGTTTATGTTCCTGGTGGTAAACACCTTTTCTGAGGATAAAACACCTCTTTTTGTATACTTTTGTTGTTAATATTGCTGGTGTTACTGTGAGTTTCTTATTCCATTGCTCTCTGCTTTCAGTAAATTATCTCAACCCATAGTCTCTGCTTTTGTCCTGTCCTTACTGGAAGGGCTGCAGAAAAGGGGAGTGGCTTTATTTGGAGATTAAATTCCTGCTGGTGTTAAACCTCCATCCCGCTTCCTGCAAGTCTAGTCCTGCACTGCCTTCTGTGCTCCAGCCAAGAGGCACTCGGCCCCCAGCCAGCTCCTGGCATCCTCGCCGCGGAGGGCACATGATGGGTGCCTTCCTCACTCCCAAATGGGTCAGACAAGGCCATGTTGAGGCACTGATGATTCTCAAGACAGCTGCTCCTTTGTGTGGCAGCAGACTATAGAACAAAATGTGTAACATACACCCCCAGAAACAGTCTAAAGTCAGGTGTGACACCTGAATTTGAAAGGGTTTAATGATCAATTTGGATACTTAGAGGACAAAATCTGAATCTTACCTCTGATTGATGATTTCATCTTCCCAAATGCATCCACATGCGTGATACCTATTACAAATAATAGGTATTAATTATACTCCCTTATGATAATTCCTTAATAATTACTTAAGATCCATTACAATTTTAACACTCATCAGAGCAGGGACTGTATCACAGGCTGTCCTTCTTGTAGCTGAGTGGTGTAATCAGTCTGATTAAGTGACATTTTCATTCTCCCCTCTTCTGTTTCAGAAAAAGTGTTCTCTGAACTGGTCACTCCTGAAAAAATCCTGGAGTAGCACATCCTTTCTTGTCTGACCACAGGCCTTTAAGGAGATCATGGGCTGATCCTTGGTTTCCCACATTCTCTTCCTGATTTTTTTCTTTCCAGACCAGTCTGAATCCTTTCTACTAGATAACAAGACAACCAAAAGTCATGTCTTGTCATGCTCAGTGATAGTGCTCAAATAATTTGATCAGTCATGCTTTTTTCCTGCTGAAAGTCTTATGAGCATTCTGAAAAGCTTTAAAAGAGTTTATAACCTTGTATTTCTCCTGTGTTGTGTATTTTGGTTTTGCAGTTGCACTAGCAGGAAATGAGCTGCTGTGAAATATTTGCTACACAATACCTGTTATGTCTAAGCAAAAGCTTAGAGGCAGTATGCAAAACAATAAAAAACATACCCATGGTTGCATTTTCTTAAGGAGCTGTGCAGAGAGAGGAAGATCAAGCTTAATAAAAGTGTACAAGCTTAGAGTGGGAGATGGTTGGACTGAAAAATAAATATTTATATTCTGGATATTGGTCTTGCTTTCCACTCTGTTACTATATTACACACCATGTTGCAGAACAACAGATGGGCATGAAGGCGAGGTAGATGGAGAATGAAGATACTCCAGAGGAGGATGTTGCAAGTACTTCTACATGGTGCTGTCACTAGAAGCAACAATACAAACCACCTTGGTACCTCACCAAGCCATGCTCAGATTGTGAATGGTTGGCTGTCTGAGTCTTCCTTTGCAAGACTTCGTTTAACCCATTGTCCCAGGCTGCAAGGCCCAGAACACCATTTGAATCTGAATGTCGTTAGCAAACTGCTGACTGTAGTTTTCTAGTTCATGTAGGCAGGCATGACCAGTGTTATAAAGCATTCTTGACAAATAATATAATACTTCACTAATAGGCTCTATATTAGCCAGAGAAAAGTTTTTAGTAACTTGAGAATCCTGCTGGCTAGTAGTGCTTGAAATATGATGATGATTGCTGCTTTATTCTGCTTCCCATAAGACATTTCCTGTCCATAGGAGTCACTGGTAGGTTGAAATATCAAAATATTCATGAGAACTTTCATCAAATATCAAAAGCTCTGTATTTCCCTAGAGAGGCTATTTTCCCTATCAAAGGATATGAGAAATTATCCAGAATCAGTGTTGCCAGAGTAGACCCTCCTGCTTCCTCCTCTCTCCCTCCCTTCCTCCATCTCCCTCTGAGGCTGCAGCTCTCAGCAGCTCTTTCTCTATCCAAGAGCAAGAGTCAGGGTGAAAAACAACAAGTCATCATAACCCAGCCAGGTCTGTCCTCCTCTGTCAGCATGTTCCACCAGCACCTTTAAAACCTTGCTGCTGTTTTGTTTACTTTGCCCTTTTTCACATTCCTTTCTCTGAGGGTGAAGCTGGGGTAGTTTAACGACTCACTGCTGCCAAGAGGGAGGTCCTTGTTTTTGCCTGCTCCTCTCTCAGTCAGGCTCTTCCTCTTCTTTTTTGGGGCCACATCTGGTGCTCATCAGGCCTTTCACCGGTTCAGCTTGTGAAGCTGGCAGGAAAATGGTCACTTTTTTTGTCACCTTACCTGTCTTTCCAGGGAACTTACCTAGCCCAGCACAGGGCTGAATTTCAGAGCTTGTGCAAGGAAAAGGAGTGAAGATGAGGGAAAGGGAAAGGTAAGGGAAAGCAGAAGACTACCATTCAACACTGGTTTACCACTAGCATGTTTTAGGTAATGAGATGTAACTTCATCCTAAAATCATTATTAACCTGAGTGAAATTAAAAAATAGTTTATGTAAAACGGAGCATAAAAGAGCCACGTGCCACTTTGTTGTCCATGCACTGAACTAGTCTTCATAAGAAAGAAACAGATTTTTGTGCATTAAGTTCTGTGATCCTCAAGAGACTGGTTTTTCAAGTAGACACCCATGTGTTGTGGCTCCCTAAGGCTCCTGAAAAATTCATTTTTCTTCATTCTATTCAATATGAGTATTAATTTTGCCACTTCCTTTGCCTTAGATGCCTCAGGATCTGGCCACAAGAAAGAAGTTTTGAACTTCCATTGCTTATCTGTTAATGGTATTAAACCATTGCAGAAGAATAAGAATACAGGTTTTTAGGCCTGGAAAATCCTAGTCCTTACTGTTGAAAAAACTTACTGTTTCCCACCTCCCATCCAGTGCCTGCTGAAGCAGTCTGTGTTGATGTGACTGCATTTACCGTCACATTAAAAATAATATGACTGAGAGATGTGTTTTCCCCTGTAGAGGTGCGTAGCATGATTAATTTCTCCTGTCTGGAGAAATCAGAGTGCTAAGCTGTGCTGCAGAACTGCTGGCTTGTGTTACAAGTCATAGGGTCACTAATTCCCAAGGAAAAAAGGTAGCCCATCCCTTATGGGGATGGGCTACCTCTATGTATCCCTTTGTACCCCTAAGGGATATGTACCATATCCCTTTATGTAGTCTGCTACATAAAATATGTGGGAGACACATCCCTTTTGAGAAATGCTCTTGAAAACACTTTTTAATTGTTACGTGTCTTGCACCAGTATTATTACATAGCACACTCATTACTTCTAAATTGAAAAGAAACATATACCTTATTTTTTCCTTTGTTTTAATGATAATAATTCTCTTTTCAAGATTGAAAAGCTTTTCAAGCCATACCATAGAAGGTTCTTTTTTTCCAGTTGCTTTATGTGAAGGCACAAAAGGATGCTTTCCTTTACAAAAGCATCCATAGATATCTGTGCTGATCCACCTGCGTTTTTACATTTGTTCATTCATAGTTTACATTAGGTTTACATCCTCCAGATAGACCTTCAGCCTCCTGGATTCATATCCTGAAACCACAGCTCCTACTGAGAGGTAGGCAAAGGAGAGAAAAAATCAAATGTCCCACTAAAATAAGTTGAGGACAGGCTAAGTTGAACAGAGAGCAACAAACAGCTTTGTCGCACAGCAGAACCTACCACAGACAAATGATACACAACCTAAGTAGAAGAGCATATTTACATATTCATCTGTGTATGAAAGCCAAAGGCATCCACAGTGCAAAGCCATTCTGGCAGATGAAATCTCAGTAACTGGTATCACTGGGGTCAGATCCAGTCTCATGAAGAGAGGGGGACATTCTCAAAATATTGAATAGCATTACCTGTTTGCTGCTGTTTCTCCCATGAACAAGTTACTTCTCAATCTCACAGAACACAGCCCTCAACTGAAAGTCCTCAGGCAAAAAAGCTCTAGGATGTTGGATAAAAGCTGAAACAGGGCTGTCACTTGGTGGTGACATATCACTCACCGTAGCAGACACTTCATCTTCTCCTGTGTCTTTGCCTTCCCTGAACATTTTCCATACAGGAAAAGTTACTCCAGAAGGTATTGTTTGGGTGCTAGACAGCATTGGTCATGCCTGAAATGCTGTTAGAAGATATATGGGAAAACAGAGCTCTTCACCAGTGTACAGAGTTCCTTGCTCTCTGAGTGCCCTTCCCTGGGGCTGTGTGCCACTCTGCCCTGAGTGTCACAAGCCTGGTTTGCTAAACACCCTTGAAGAGAGAGACACCTGCAGAGAAAGCATTTAGCCGTCCTCACAAGGAAGATGGTCCCTGAAGGGAAATATAAGGGCAGAGCAGCTGGAAGGAGAGGCTGTGTTTCACACTGCAGGAGGGGCACAGCGTCAGGGAAGGAGGCACAGCTGCCCCTGAAGAGGTTTTTAGTGAAAGCTAATAACATTTCTGGTGCTAAATGAAATGAAGGGAAATGCTCAGATTTGGTTGCAGAGCTAGCTTGAATGAAGATTGAATAATATTAGCTTTCTGCAGGCTTCCTAAGCCATGGGACAACAATAAATCCACAGTCAGACACCACAGAGAAGATCTTGCGTTCTCTTTAGCTCTGTTTTAGTGTATCCCTCTCAGATCTGGCTTGGCAGGAATTTGGAATTATGCGGTATTTCTGCTGCTTTACTGTTGTGTTGCTTTGATACAGATATTTTCTTAAGCTGTAAAAATAGCCTGTATTTCACAGTAGTGCTAAAGCAGCAGATAAAGGCAGATACCCACATCTAGATGGGACTGACTATTATTTTTCTGTACCTCATTTCATCCCTAGAGACAAAATATGTCTATAAAACATTAGAAAACTGTGAAAGCAATGTGAGCTCCTAGGGGTGATAATGCTATATAAACTAAACAGGATGAAAGACATCCTGGTAAGTATACAGGCTTGCCTGTATCAGTTACAGTGGTACAGATATAATTGCTTACAGTTCTAGCCTCAAACATGAAAAAGGCCTGCCATTTGGCCATTCCACATTAAATAAACTAGAGATAATGCTTTGATGTACTGATCTTCTTTTCCTTTGAGGGTACCTATTTAAATCTGGTAACACCTTGCCTGTAATGATGAACAATGAGGGTCTGAGTCTGCTTTCACATTGGTGAGCAAGGTCAGATAGTAATCCCAGCACTAATGAAGTTGCATGAAGCCTTAGTGCTCCTTGCTTCACAGAGAAAAAACATGCAGCTCTGCCTAGCACCAGGTCACAGCTCTTGAAGTCTGCTTAGTTTCACCTGAAGTTATCTCAAAAGCTTCTCCTGCCCCTGCCCAAATGATCCTCTGCTCTGCACAAGCCGGATCTTCTCTTAACAACTTTTGTTAATAGAGTTGTGTGAACTGGTAGTGTAATTTATTTTTTATGACAATTTTACTAGGACAGATTCCATAGCATACTCTTAGTTGAAACATCAAATCCTCCTGCCAGCAGAGTTTGTTTCATCCAAGGGATGGTTGAGGCATTCCTGTCGATAAGCATCACATCTTTACCGGAAGGATCTCTAAGGAGAAGGAGCTTCACCAGCAAATCTTTTTATTTCCTAGGAGTGGGTCTTAAGCCAGGTTTGCATTTGGCTCTGTCAGGATTCTAGCAAGTCCTGTTGACAGTTCAAGAGATACAATATATATCTGCAAAAGTCAGCTTTCAAGTTGGTAAAAATTGTTTATCTGAAAATGTCTGTCCATAAACTGAATGCATAGGACCTGCTGTTCAGAAGTTTGGGCATCACTCCACCAAGGCACTTTTGAAAAATTTACTTGTAAAAGTTTGCTTCAGATAAAGCATTGTCAAGTCAGCATTTCTACGTGATGCCTTAAGAATGAAGCCTTCAAATTTGTGAACAATGATTTTCACAGTGTACAAATGTTTATGAAGAATTGGCCCTTACCCACAAATTACTAGCTAGGGATAAGAAATAATGTTTTGGAGTTTCAAACTTTTATTTTTTTTTACTTTGGTAGTAGATTTGAAAATTTAGGAACAGAACTTTGGTTTAGATCAAATCAAAGAAAACCTTAGGCATTTCAGCAAATAAAAATAATTATATCAGTAAAACCTATGACTAATAAAATCATTTTGCCATATATCAAGGGAGATGAACTGAAAAACCTAGTTATTTCAAAATACTAGACAAACCCATAAAGTTGGGGGGGAGGGGGTTAAATTTCAATTAATTTTATTTTTTTCATCACATTCTTTTTCAGAATGACATTAAAGTTAGAAACAATTCCAGTCTCTTCTTATGGTGAGTATATTACTTATCAATAAATTAGCTCAGTACAGTCAGCCTGTTCTTGCTTTTTTCAACTGGTTTTCAAAACAGAAATAGAATTAAAGTAAACCCAGAAATGCTTCTAGAGCTTTTTACTTGGTGTGTGGTTGTTTGTTGTTTTTTTAAGATGCAGGTTTTTTTATGGTGATATGTATCGAATTAATGAAAAAGAATTACAATAGCAATGACATTTTCACTCTTTTGACCTTATAAGGCCTTCCGCAGAAATCTTTTGTTGTTAATCTTCCTTACAGCAAAGCTCCACAAAGCTTGAGTTGCCATTTTACTCCTCCAGAGAAGAGAGTTGTGTTGTTATTTGGTCTAGGTTTTAACTCAAATAACAAATAATTTATTAAGAATAACTATTTGACATGGCAGCAGTGTGATTTGCTTTAGCCATGTGCCTAGCACTAAGCTGTCCAATACTTTCTTTATTCTCAGTGCATGCAAGCGGAATATTCCAAGTACATCTGAAAGGCAGAGGGCAGTGAACTTTTTTAAATACTCAGTGTTATTTTATTTAACAGTCATTGGCATAAGAGACTTGGTGCAGGGTTCAACCCTATTGCATTTAGCCATTGGAAAGGTTGTCTGTCACTGCAAAATAACATTTGAGTATTGACTGAGTATTGATTTCAGTGGGACTGACTTCAGTCCCATTGATTTAAGTGGGGTTTGGGCATTTCTAAAAATCCCACTTGACATCTACCTACAATGTTAAATGCCAAATTGCCTTAGAAAACCCTGTCTCTTGGACAGTAATATCACATTTTTAAAATACAGTGTAAGTTCCTGTGTGATTTAAGCAGTTTTGAAAGTTCAGTCCATCTGACAGCTCATTTAGGGGAAGTACATATATTACCTACTTTCTTGGACCTTGAACCCATGTAGGGTGGGACAATATTTGATCCATCTTCCCCTACCAGAAATTATATGGTATAGGTCTTGTTCTTTGGTCTATTTTCTTATTTATATGCATAGTTTAAAAATCAGCTTTGGAAAACAGAGTTGGTATCACAGCACAAGTACCTACAAGTCAGGAGAGAGGAATAAACTACGTGAATAGACACTACGTACACAGGCCACAGGGAGTGCAAAGTTACAGGGTTTATTTTAAGCCTCTTCAAACTGTTTCATATTTGGTGAAGAATGAAAGCCCGTGTATAATTTGGCTTAGTTAATATGTAGTGATTTGGTATCTCACAGTTACCTGAGGATTTCTCACCTCTTAAGATGCACTCTTAAGCTTATATCTGGTTTCCAAATACTTTCAGAAGGTGTGCTGTCAGATCTAGAATCTGACCCAATAATGATTTATGGATATTTGGGAAAGTTTAGAGCAATTTGTGCTTTCCAAAGTCTAACATATCCTAGAATCTGGGAATGTCTTACTTTTTTATCTGTACCCATCTTTAATTGTTTGCAGGTTTCCTTTTTATGCTGCAGTATTTATTTAATTAATAATTTGTATTGCATAAAGCCACAGGTCTGAAGAAAAATGGACAAGAGTGTGATATCCGGTTACCTACTCTGTTCTTTTATTGGTATGATAATTAATTTTATAACAATAATATTTGCATGTGATGGATATTGGATGTTGGGCATATCTGTGCACTGTCCTGCAGTGGAAGACAATTTTACTGCTTTTCACAGCTCTTGTTGTGTACAATATGCAGCACAATATTGACAGATTATCTAGTATTAGACCTAGTCCACATACCAGTTCAATAGGAAGGATGAGAAAACACCAGTATTCCAGCTGGATTGGATTCTACCCTTTTAAAATATCTATATTTCATCAAACACCATGGAAGAATGCACATCATATATACACATCTTACGCCTGAGATATCTCAAAAAGAAATTTCTGTTAATCTTTTCATCCTTGAGAAGTGAACTACAAGGGTCCAATATATACAATTTTTTCCCGGCAGGAAAGGAAAAGAGAGAAGGAACAAGGCTGGTAAAAATGTTAAATAGAAAACAAGATGCGGTCAGGGAAGGAATTCACGTTCCTGTGTTTCCTTTGGTGACACACAGTAACAGCCATTCCACCTGCGCCCTGGCTTCTTACCACCACAGCAGCCAACTGCTTGCAAAAACAACCAAATAATAAACTTCTTATAAAGAAATTAGCACATGTATTTAATTTTTTTTCCTCTTTTTTTGCTGCCACTCAATCCAACTTTCCTTTCCACTTGCCTGGAAGCAGCTGTGCTTCCACTTTTTAATTGGAGAAGCAGTACTGCTTCATATGAGTAGCATTGGCTTTTGGCAGCTTGAGATGTGTTAAATTCAATCAAAATACCCATGAGCAGCAGAGAAATCAGACATTTTTTTCTTCCCACTCATTACTTGTGAAACCTGAATCTTTTCCCAGGTAGCAAGTCTTTCAATTTTTAATTCACTTTTTAATATTTTTTGCATTTAACTAGGTTAAGTTGAAGAGAGATAGCATGTTTTATATATGTATATATAGATATATATGAATTTGTGTAGATGAATGAGATTATTTTAAGCAAACCACTTATTTCCCACCACTCATTTCCCAGGCTGGTATGTCATTGTTATGAAATGTCATGTCTTTTTGCAGACTGCCTGAAACTGATTGACATAACTGGAGAGGATGCCTTGGAACTATTTCATGGGAGTTGAGGGCATTTGGAAAAAACCTCACTTGTCTAAAAAATCACAGTTTGAAAGAGGGGAGGGAATTAAATGTCTCGGCATAAAAAAAAAAAAAAATCATGAGTTTGAGGCATGTAAGTTTTTTTAAAAACTGTTTCATTTCCAATTCAAGATGATATTTCAAATTAGAGGAGGAGGCAGAATGCCCTTATTTCGCATTTTGACACTGTTTTCATGAATAAAATAGGGGATAAGTCTAGTCATTGGCTAAATTGGAAAATATTTTAACTGCCTGGAGAAAACAGGTTGCATGATTTTGTCAAGGCCTTGTGCATACTTTTATGAGCAACATCTCTGTACATCAATCTAAATATTCTACTCTGCACACATTTAAGTTAACAAGTCTTATCTCTCTAACTAATGTTGAATAATGGAGAAGGGACTGGCAGAAAGAAGCAAAATCTGTGTCATGGATTTTTATGTTAAAAAAAAAGTTGAAAAAGCAAAGTTAAATCATCAAGCCTGTCTTGTTCATCTGATGTCAGAAGAACATGAGACTGGGACAGATCATGGAAGGGATGTAGTTAAAAGACACATTTCTTATTAATTATTATTTAAGTGTTGTCAGCTGCAACATCCTGCACTCAGCTTGGATAGCTCTTCTGTAATCTATATCATATCTGTGCCATCCTCCCTATGGAATGTGTTGACATGCAGAATGGTTTAATTCTCAGAAAAATAAACGGTAGTGATAGTAGGGAGAGCTGGGGGCACACGAGTGGAAGGGAGCACTTGTGTAGTACCACATGCCATGAGAAGGCACAGTGATGCAGGCAGCTGGGCAAGGAAGGTGGCAACAGATACCCTGGCACAAAGAGAAGGGGAAGTGGAAATACAGGCTGCTCTGCAAGGAGTGTCCTGGCAGCACACAGGGCACCATCAATCCTTCAGTAGCTTTGAAGCTAACTATCCTTGGGAGAGGGTGTGGAGTGATGAAGCTTGCAGCCCCAGTCTACTAGAATATTACTTAGCAAAATCAGTTTTGTTTTCTTCTCCAGACTAGAACACCCATCCGTGCATCAGAAAGGTGCTCTTAGTGCTGTTCATATCCTCTACATAAATACATACTTTAAATAATTTATTGAAATCTATATTATGTAGCTGTTATACAGGAACACTTTGGTTTGTCATTGAATATGTATAAGGCAAACATTTTCCCTTAAATGATTGCCTGTGGATCTGCTTGGGTTTGTTGTACCAATTTGTATATGCTCTCCTGGAGACAAAAAAAAAAAAAAAAATCCAAGCAACAAAAACTAACAAACAAAAAACTTTTATGAAAATGTATAAGAAAGGAAAAGTGATTTCCTAGTACAACACAAATTTGTACATTTTTAACTTTATTTTTTTTTAATTTGCAATGCTAACATTAATTAGATGAACAGAACAATCCCCATGCAATTTTCATGTGTATATATTCAAAGCATCTCAGAACAGAATGCAATGAAAAGGTGGAAGAGGGAGAAGGCAGAAGGAAGGAGATGCAGATGTGGTCTTTATGACTCAGTGTTTTAAATTCTTTTGTATTATAGCTGTAAAGTCTAGTGGGACCCCAGCATGTCTGCCAAGGGTGTAAAGGAGGTGAGAACTTGATCCACATACTTTTCAAACTGATGAAGGAATCTTTTGGGATTGTATACATCACTGTCTCTGTTCTAGAGGACAATGATTGATTTAGATTTCTTCCCTAGACTAACAGATCCTGGTTCCCTCTAGAATCAATGGAAGTGGTAAGACTGCCATTATAATTATTTAACTCAAATGTTGTGTCTACCTCTCTTTGAGTGTTTAAGGGGTCATAGGCTAACTGGTCTAGCAGACCTTGAATTAATTGCTCTGACTCATTCAATGCTTTCTTGAATTTCTATTTAAGTACCCCCTATTCATTCATCTTAGATATCACAGATGTCACAGGAGATAATCCCTCTACATATGTGTTTAGTCCCCTTAAGCATATTCTTTAAAGGGAAGAACATTCACCTTCAAGACAAGATAGCTGGAGTGAGGTGCTTGGACATATTTGTTCGTGGTGTAGCTGTGTCTTCAGTGAAATCTGTAAAATTCACTTTTGCTTCAGTGGGAATAGAGGCTGCCAAGCCAGAATGCTTGTTTTAAAACGGTTCTTTATGTCCGCCTTCAAGTGTCTCAGCTGAATTGTAAAACAAAAACACCTTGATGCCCAACAGAAACTAGCATAAAATGAGGAGACTAACTCTGCAGGCCAGGCTCTGGTATCTGTGAAGATGTCTTTGGTCAGGACAGTGTGTGCTAAAGGGGAGAAGGCTGCTGGTAAACTGATAAGGTTGATGAGCATTTTTGCACCAATTTTCCTGCCCAAGATGGAAATTGCCAGCTGGGGGACTGGGAGGCAGGAGGGGAGTGGATTGGGGGAGTTCAGTTTTCTAAACTGAGGCAAACAAACTCAGTCTCTGCAGATCTGACAGAAATAAAGCGGCTTCACTAGCAACTAACATCACAGTATTTTCTCAGGCACAGTCTTTTAAAATTTTGGCAACTACATCTCTGTCTAGAAATTCTTGGGCGCTCAGTGTATGTTACTGAGCTGTCCAGTATTTGAAATCCTGCAGAAGCACAGAGGTCGGACACGGATGCCTGATCCGCTCAGGTACCGGGATGGTCCATAATGTGCCTCACATAGACAACTTAGCTACTGTCAGTACTGCAGAGATGAAATAGGTCCTGATGAAAATGTGCGGCCACAAAGCAGAGAACACGATGAAACTTGTAGCAAATATTAGAGCCCTCGAGAAATATCAGTGCACTACTTGCCTACAGAGCAAGAAAATAAGTAGGTGTGATAGATTTGATGGCTGTTCTGGAACTGGCACCTCCAACATTTTCCACCAGGTGAAAAACCTGACTGTAAGACATTTCTCAGGTGCCCAATAAAACTTTTAAGAATCTTGTTTTGGAATAATCGAAGCAGGAGTGATCTTGATTTTTTCCAGATGCTTGCTCTTTCCCTTGTTCTTTTGATATATTCATATGCAGTTCACTTTCTCACTTTAATCTCAGAGGTTAATTTCTTACCCCAAAACAGTCCAATGGAGCAAAAGTTCTGTTAGGGTGGTGATGATCAAGAAGTAGACCTAATTCAAGAGTGTTGTTTCCTCAGACTGAAAATACTAATTTATACTCTTATGGTGTGTATGGGGTGTTAGTGAACTGCCTTAACTACTGCACCCTAGACCAGAGGCATGAATTCACACCTTGCTACAGATCTGTTCCGAGGTTTCTTCCCTGTCAGTGGAGCTGTAACCAGCATTTGACTGTACGGTTCAGGCTGAGGAACCACAGGCCATCAGATGCTAAACCCACCCGTCTGTCTCTGTGCTTTTAGTTAGAGAAGCTGGCATGCCTCAAGTACAGTAGTAGGCAAAATGTGCTCATGCCAGCCACATACTGTATCTAACTCTTTAAATTCTCACTTCTGCAGATACTTGGTTTTCAAATAAATAATTTTTGTAATTTATTTATATGTGGAAAAAAACCCCAACCAACCAATGAAATATGTGAAATATTTCAGAGCATGGACATGCCAGAGACAGAGAGCATTCAGTAAAAGAGTAAGATTTGAGAAAAAAGTGGCAGACAACTAAGTCTTTGGAGTGCCTTTTTTTGCTATGTGTTCGTGCTATAAGTCAGAGATTTTTGAACAACTGGACTGTGTGTGCACAAATGAGCTGCATGCTCTGTAGAGTTCACTGTTATGCCCAATTACTGAAAATAGTGAATTTAGTGTGGAATGGGTCATTGTCTTCTACAGCATAGAAAAGATTCCTGTATGATTTCTTTGGTATGAGAGATCATATGGCAGAAGCCTTTAAAGTAGCCAGGTAAGGATCTGACCATGCCCTTCCTAACTAGAACTGCATATGCATATATTACTTTGTGTGACTGTAATGACAGAAAATTACACTTCAACACTTCATGCAGCCTAGATATTCTAGGAGTGATGCCATAGGCAAAACAAGGGTAGCCCAGGGGGGAAGAAAGAAATTATTTCTAAAATTCCATAATCCTTTTTTCTCCTATCCTAAAGTGAAGCATTACCTCCCTACAAGAGATAATATTTCTTTTTTCTCTTTCTTTATGTGAATTCACCCATCCAGAAGAGAACAGATTTAATTCCTTCGGAGTTTATTCCAGATAGGTAGTGATTGGAGAAAAAATATGGTCTTCACTGCACTAAAGTGTCAAATGTATCTCTTCATTGACATCTGGTAAACATAATAGCCATAATCATAAACAATGGTATCAGTAACTGGTGATGGAAGAAATAAGGCACTAAGTTCAGCAAATACATGTTTGACACAATACAAGGAGTCAAGGTAGATTTCAGATCTAGAAGGGCTCCAGAAACTGTTCTTCATTTACTGTTATTAATCTGGAGCAAATAGAGATGACTGTTCTGTATGGGTGGCCATCAAAATCTTCCTCAGGAGCACAGCTATTGCCTGATGGTGTAGTTGAAGGTTTGAGGTAGCCTTAAACGGTAGCAGATAAAATGTCATTTAAATATACTTCTTAGAAGTGTTTTAAAAACTGTAATATGACTATATCAAAATGGTATGATGTTATCATATTATACACTGAAAAGGCTGCTGACTGGTTTCCTGACTGGAAATTGATGATAGGACTGCCTGGCTATTAGAAGTGTCCCCCTAGGAAACCACACAGTTCATCTTTCCTTCTCTGCTGGCAAGAAACCATGGAAGCATGGGTTAAGAGGCAGTTGTGATGTGGTCTTTGGAGGAGGTGACACCACAGGTAGCAGAGCTCAGTTCTTTATAAAGTCTGGGGCTTTCCCAGAGAGGATGTGGGGTGGAAGGCTGGGGAGAAACAGAGCAGGACAAGTTTGAAGGCAGATTTCTGTCCAAGCAGACATGCCTGGATGCTGTTGAAATACTGTCTTCATATTTTAACGTCTATATAGGAGCTAACAGTAACGCATATTATGTTTTGAAAGTTTTCCTGGCTTCCTGAGTGTCCTAAACAAGTTGTAACTGGGACTCAACAGGTGGTCTTTGAAAAACTTCCACAACAGTCTTGTGCAAGCACTTTGGATGAAATACAGGCTTATGTTCCATCCAGTCCCAAACTACCGGGAAATAACTTCACAGCTTCCTCTTGAGGTGTTTTTCCATGTCAGAATTTTCCACACTGCTCATTGCCACCATGCATGATCTTAACCTACAGCTGCTCACTGAGACAAGGAGGCACAAATACGTGGCTTGCTCAAGAAGTTTAAAGCACCACTTTGAATCAAGCTCAAGTCTTGAGACTCTTATGTGTTACCCATTAGGTTTTCCTTCCTGACCTTACCTCTGGGAATGGAAACAGACCACAAACCCCGCACTTCTTAGAGCAAATTACCTGCTTTGTTATTCCAACTTTCAACCTTTGCCATAAATTCCACTTCATTAACATTGGCTGAAACACCTCAGTGAGTTGCACTGCTTGGGCTATAAAATGTGTCTGGTGAGTAGGCCAGAGAATGTCTTTAGCCTCAACCATGCAAAAGAGCAGGATTGGGAGGCTCTGTCTATTCTGTCATAAATTGTCAGTGAATACTAGCAAGTACAGACTATTTATTTTCTTAGTTGCTTACCAGTATGTTGCAGTGTCAATGTCTCTCACCACACACTGTGGAAAATGTTTTTTCACTCTATGCTAGTGGGCAATAATTTCAAATGGACAGCCTGTGCAACACACTGCAGGTTAAATCCCATCTGGATTAAGTCTTTCCTCCCTGAGTCAAGTCTTGGAGTGATGAACTAGCCAGCAGTTCAGCCCATCTGCAGATCATTAATGGTACATGTGACAAAGAAAACACCTGATCAGGGAAGGAGGGTTCACAAGCAGGTGTTGCTGTCTAGGGAACAGGTTGAGCTCTGTAAGGCACCTGGAAAGCCTCAGACCACCAATGTTTTTAGCAGAGCATGGCAATGCACCTCCTGTGAAGTGCTCTGATAATCTAAGGTCAGGTGCAGCAGGGGAGAAATGCTGAACTTTTGTGAAGAATGTAAGAAAATGGATTAATCTTCCTCCTGTTTTAAAGGTATGTGATAGCTGAATCCTGAGGTATCTGGGCTGAAACTGAAGATACTCAACTGGAGAACGAAGTGTTTCCCACTCTGATGTCCCAAAAGCAGTGAGGTACTACAGCGGTGTTCAAGTGATGCTTGCTTTATTCTGTTGGTGAGCCAGTTCCACAGAACTGGAGATAGGAAGGATCCACTGGATTTCCATTAACTTCCAACAGAGTCCATAGCAGACTAGCATAACAAGTAGACCAGGTTAATAAAGGTGGTGTTGTTTTAGTTTTTTTAAATGAATAGTTGCAGCTTTCCATAGGAATATATTGAAATGCTGATAAATGAGCATTCACCAACTCCACACAGCTGTTATTTACAAAAATAGATAAACACCTTCCTTCAGTGAGAGGTTGTATTGGCTGCTTTATTTATCAAGGTGCTTAGGAGAAAAAAAAAAAAGGTAGTTTGTGTCTGAAAGCATCAGAGAGAGCTGAAAGGACAGATGTGAGAGCAGAGATTGGGAAGGTGGTGGGTAACTGGTATAGCTGGAGAATCAGTTCTTGGCTTCTGCTTGTGCTGCAAGGTGAGTTAAGCAGAGCCCTGGCAGGGTGTGTGCTTTCTTTGCAGCTGATTCAGACATCTTCCACTGCTATCGTTTCAGGAAAGTCTCAGCTTCTCAGCCCTGTATAAAATGGATATAATGGGATACTGAGTCACAGGCTCAGAGGAATAGTATTAGTTCAAAGCACCTTCCAGCAAATGGGAAAGTTTAAGTTGCTGTTTGCCTTATAATTTCAAAATTTTATTTTGCTTGCTTTGTTTTTTCAGAGTGGAGACCATCTAAAATCCAATGCCACAAAAACACCCTTCCAAAACACTGTGGCTTTGCAGAGCTCAGTCTGTTTTTTCTTTCATCCCTCTCTGTACTCTGTAATAATAGTACATCTGCATTTTTATTCCTCTGCAAGTGAGACATGGGAAATGAGGCGAGTAAAGGCATTATCAAGGGCAATGGACAATGGAAGGTTGACCTAGGTATATGTTTAGCTAAATTAAGGAATGGGAATGTGAGAGAGATAAACAAGCATCCAGGAAGACAGCTACTGAATTTTGCCACTAGTAACATCTCTTGAAAGCTACTATCAGCACCACTCAAATCTCTTTGATCTGAGAAAAGACAAGGCAGAGTGCACAGCTTTCTTATGCTCCTAAGCAGTTTTCCCCTCAGAGACAACCCTGTGATCTACTGTTCATAAAGACATTTGAATGTGAAAATCAGGAATTAAGTGAATTAACCTTTATGCTGAAGCACCTCAGATACCTTAGGTTCAAAAGCTTAAATTGCACTTGAATGTTGTTGAACTACTTTTCCATTTATCAGTCAGAAAAGGGACAGCAAGAAAGAACTGAAGGAGAAAATAGGCTGGGATGGAGCAAGTACCGTGAGGAAAGAGATAAATAAATTGTGATAGGAGACCCAGGCAGGAACAGGAAGATATAACATGAAGAGAATACAGTCTTCAAAACTATATGGAACAGGCTATTGCTTTAAAATATTCTGCTACTCCTAGGAACATAAACTTCATCATTTTCTTAAAAAAAAAAAAAAAAAAAAGAATAAAAACAAAAACAGTGTATGAAAAATAATTTTCACTTACAAATAAAGGTGGACTAACAGAATTAAAAGTCGCTAAGACTCATTTCCTCTGCAGAAAAAATGCAAACATCTAACAAGACTTCCTGTGAGCACCTACAAGATAGCAGAGCAATAAATTACCAAGTGCAAGGAAACAAAACATGCCAGATCACACTACAGAAGTAATTAAGGTTAATAGGACTTCTGGATAAAGCAAATAAGTAGGTATCATGCATCTTGACTTCATTAAGATTTTTGACGTTGTCTCACATGATGTTCAATAAAAATAAGTGAAGGACACATTGTCAGAATGTAACTGCATGGGAAACTGTACACAAAAAGTAGTTATCACCAGTTCACTATCTGATTAGATGGGTAGATTCATCAAGCTTTTTCTTGGGCCCAGTTCTATTAGTTAGTTTAATTAAGAACCTAGATAGTAGACTGCACTACTTGTGATATCAAGTCAGGAGGGATTGCAAAGGCTTTGGAGGATGAAAATGATCTCGAAAAACCGGGGCAATGGCCTAAAACAAAGAGGGTGCAAACCAGTGTGGAAGAGCAGGCAGTGTGCTCAGGCTTCAATAGGGGCTGCAAAGGGGTTGAGTGGATGACAAATTAGTTTTTCTTCAGTGAAGGAGCTGGGAGCCAGAGCAAACACAAAATGAACATGAGTGAGGAAGGTCAGGTTATTACCAAACCCCCAGACATCATACTGGGTTGTATAAACAATGTTGGCATATGTAAGAAACATGAAATAGTCCTTCTGCTTTCTCACCTCATCTGGAGCACTGGGTCCAGTTTGGGATACTGCATTTCAAGAAAGATGCAAGTCAGTTGGAAAGAGTCCAAGGAGATGAGCATGAGCGATTGAGGGTCTGGAAAACATGACCTGTGAGGAAAGACTCAAGGCAGTGAGGTTGTTTAGTCTAGGAAGAGGCAAACAGAAAGGATATATGTTAAGTCTTCAAATGTTTAAAAGGTAGCTGCAAAGAGGAGAGTAATAAACTGTTGTGAATGTCCAAAAGAAGTAGTGGGCTTAACTTCAGGAAAAGAGATTAGGGGTAGACACGAGGAAATGTTTTCTGTGATAGTATCAGAATTGATTATGTAGGAAGCCTGTACAAACTTCAGTGTATGAGGGCTGATAAACAGGTTAGACAAACGTCTGTCAACAATAATTTAGGAACAGCTGATCCTGACTTGGTGAAGGGGATGGCCTAAATGATCCCTTGAGATGCCTTCCAGGCTTATTTCTGCAGCATTATAGTGAATGGGTAGAAGAAAGCTATGGGTTTAAATGAATTAGGGCAGGTGATGCATGAAAGAGTCTGGGAAAGAAATATGCACTCATAGCACTTACAGAATTTCAAGTTACATGTGAATGATCTTCCCTTCTTAAAAACAAGATGTTCTCATAGGGATAGGGATTGATCTCTGACCCAATTAACATTTCAAGCACAGTAGAATTTGGGGATGTAGCCTCTGTGTTGGACTGTACCAGCTAACCTCTCTGCAAAATTGGGATGTCTCGGATCCCTGTATGAGATACTGATTAACTACTTGTTTGGGTTGTTTGTTTGGTGGGTTGACTGTTTTTTTCCCTTGGCAGTGAGATAGTTGCGTTTAATCAAATATGCTTCTCGATAGGTCAGGACTGCTATAAATGAGCTTACTTAGCAGTACATATATGTTCAAAATCTGATTCCAAAGTAGTACTTATTTTAAATTGTGAGTCTAAAAATATTTTTTAAAAATTTCCCTTCTTTTCATCCAATAATTTATTTCCTAAAAGGGCCATAATATGTACGTGAGTGTTTCATCTTCTTACCTAAGGTAATTTGTAGGAGTCACTTCATAAAAAGAAAACCCTCATGGTATGTGACCATCATTCTGGATCTTTACCTGTCGTTCTGATTTGTGTTTTCCTTGCTGTCTCCTGAAATCTCTAAAGAAGTTCCTCAGTGTGTTCACTGGCTTTCCTCTAATCAATTAAAAAGGTGTTTTGTGAAAATTATGCAGCTTTTTTATAAATAATTTTTAAAGGTTGGCATTAACTCAAAGTTGTTTGATCTTTAGGAAAAAAGTCCCAGTTCCGTATACTCCTTGAAAATTGTAGAAATGCAATGTATGTAATACCTTCAGATTCAGACCCCTGCATGCTATAGATCTCTGCCTATGGCTCACGTTGGATGCTTGTGAAATACTTCTATCAGCTACAGACAGTTACCTTAAAAGGGATCTGCATCCAGGTAGATGGTTTATAGACTGTCAGGCCACACTGCTGGTTTAGATTTGAAAAATTGCTTTGGAAGAACAAGGCAGGTTCTATTTTTGACATTTCAGCAATGAGACCACTTGTACATTATGACCCAATTTGATTTACTGTAAGAAAATAAGAGTGCTGTAATTTGTAAAAGACATTTATTACATGAGTCAAAAAAAGAAAAAAAAGGGGAGGGAAGGGGGAGAGAAAGCAGCTTAACGTCTCTGTCCATCCCCATCTGGTTTTATTTTAATCTCACTCTAGTCACATATGAAATTTTGCTTAGCTGTCTTCATTTTCTTAGTCAATCTTGATTAATGGCCTTCAAAGTAAAAATAATTGGACTGCATCAGGCTTGTTTTATAACTCTTGTTCACAAAGAATGTGAAAGGCTGGAAAATGAGCCTAAACAGAAGGAATGCATTACGTTAGCCTTTGAGAAAGAGCAGTCCTCCAGTTGTGTTTCACTGTGTATTTTTATAACAGGCGCCTCCTTGACTGTCCATGATATTGCAGATACGGAGTGCCAAAAGCTTTTGTGTACTTCATCAGGCTGACCATGTCACCTCGCAATCTCCCTGCAGCCGCATGCGCGTGGGGCAGGAGGCAGAGCCAGCCCTGCCGGGCAAAGCGCCCCAGCACTTGCCCAACCACTGGGCACGACAGGGAGCGGGTTCTCCCTGAAGCTGAGGGGATGCTTTTGGGCAAGGACTCTCTTTACGGCTCTGCTCCCACTCTTCAACAGGGTTGCCATGCAATAGAGGGAGCGCGGATCTCCCCTGAGCACAGAAGAGCAGTCATATATTGATTTTAGCTGAGGTGAATGTGGCCCTGTGGCTTTAGAATAACTTTTATTCTCATCCAGTGAAAGCAGTCCTGGTGGAACAATACACTAAACTGATCGCAAATGTGATGTGTTTAAAAATCTGTTAGGTTATGAAAGATTGCATCAATTTACTAAGTCAATTAACTTTTAAATAAATAGAGTGTACATTTATATTTAAGGAAACAAAACAAAACAAAAAAAAAACCAACAAAAAAAACCAAACAAAAATACCCCACCACCACCACCATCAAAATCCTCACACAAGACAAACAAACAAAAGCCTTTTTCTTTGGTGTAATAGGAAAGGACCTGATACAGGAAGTTTTTTTCTGTTGGGACAAGCATTGTTTCAAAACGTGCACTCTTGCTGTCAGAAATTTCAAGAGATTGAGAGTAGTCCTTCCTTTGTGTAATGCACAAAACAGATTATTGTGCTTGCATGCTTATGGCAAGATTCAGTATTATGTCCTGCTCACCAAAAAGGAAGTCAGCTTTCTGTTGCACTGCTCAGGGGTGAAAACTGTTACTTTGATATTAACCCAAGAGAAAGAAAATTTCTTCTTTTGAATTATGTGTGTTGCGTTAGGAATATTTGAGTAACTCATGACAGTCCTGTGAAGTTATTAGACCATATACTTCCTTCCCTGTACAATTTTGAAATAGGAACAGTTTATGCTTTTCCTGATGCTTTTCATGCAACAGCCTCAACATATGAACTGAACTTCCATTAAGCTTCCTAAGATTTCTCTGGAGTATGCATGTGATATAGTTATAATACTTTTGCCAGATATGGCTGGATCCAAACTTGGTCTGGAGACTAACATTTTCCCAGAGTAGCTGAGACCAGCTGCTGAGTCCTGTATCTTCTCTTCTCCCAGCAAGGCAAGCTGGGGTTATGCAGATGGTATTTTCATGTCAGCGCAGATCAAGCTATGCATTAACCTCATGGCATGGACCAAAATCAATCTGCAGGGCTGCCTGTATTCAGTGGGAGAGGAATGCATATTTTCTTCTTTTCACAAAGTGGCATGCAAAATACAGATATCAAGAGATCCCCCTGCCTGCACCGCAACATTTTATGTGCTGTTCTTCTAAAAAGTTAATGGTATATTGTAACCCAGACATCTGACCTTCAACAAAGCACAGCCCCACCATGACACTGCTCCTGCGTGATGTGTCACCATCTTTTGGAAAGTTGGTCTTATAGCAACTTCTCTTGGGCCCCGGGCAAGTAACCAAGGTCCATGAAAAGCAGAAAAAACTGCACCATCTTCCTTCCTGCTACTGGCTGGAACATGTCGGATTCTTCAGCTGCAAAATCTTCTCAGACCCTAAAATCTTTTCTTCAACAGAATTCTTGGCCGATCTGAAGAGAGGAGAGAGACCTTTGCCAGGCATGAACTTGAGAAAATATCACCAGCTGGAGAAACAGAAGTACTAACTCCAGAAAAACTTTAATTCTGAAGTTTAAAATTTCAGAATTATGGCAGTGCCCTCTTGTTCCTTGGACATATTTTTTGAGAATTAATTGTTCCCTCTCTTAAAAGCTTTGTTTCAGTTTTGGCTTGGGCTACATTATATCATTGTTCCATTAGACAGCTATAGGATGCATCTATATCTATATATCTATATCCATATATATCTATATATAGGATGCATCTACACGAAACTTCTGTGTCAATCTCTTATGGCAGCTGCATTTTTCACATGGAAGAAATCACAAGCTTCAACACTTAGATAGTTACTGTCCATCTTACAGCAACAGTCTGAGTAACCGATCCCTTCCTTGCGCTCTGTTTGCTTTTTTTAGGGTCCACCATGGTACCTTCTCTGCTTGTGCTTTGTCTTGGAAAGACTTGGCCACCAGATGCTGTAGTGTTTGTGGATGATGCCATGTCTGATGATTTTGCCCAAGTGCTACATTTAAATCTTACAGGCATAGGAAGTGGTCTGAGCTTCAACAGCACAATATTGTGTGAGCAGCCCAGTGCTGGCTTTACTGACCTAGACTCTTAATGCTAAATATCAGTGGAGATCTGCCAGGTACATGTCCTAGCTGGCTGTGTCAAAGCAGTAAGAATAACAAATTTATTGATAGTGGTGCTTAGATAAGAGAGGAAAGCCTAGAGCATTCTGGTCTGGTTTATAAGGTCCTGCTTATATCCATTTGCTAATATTGCTCCTTCTTTTCATGATTCACTCCAGCCACCTGTTTTGCCTTAAATTTAAAAAAAAAGTAAGCTTTTTGGGGTAACCTTTCCATAAGTTTTCTTTAAAAACTGCTGAAGTCCTTAGAAGAAAAAGTTTCTCATCTCATCTGGAAATGATAGGGTTTTTTAGAACTAGTTTGTTTGCTTTGCAGAAATAAGTTATTTTTTGGTGTTGTTTGCTTCCCCTTGACTTGAAGTGAAATTTTTCATTTGCATTACTTGTTTCCACTTGACCAGCAACTCTCCCAGTCAATTATTTGTATAGTTCAAGCTGTGACTGCCTATGTGAAACTGAGTTTTCTGTTCCACTTGAAGTGGAAAATGACTGAAAGTATCAATGTATTATCTTATAAATTAGCAGTATATTATGTCTTATATTGTATGCAGAAGGTGTGGTAGAAGTAGGAAAGGTGTCCTAGACAAGGGTAGCAGATATCTGTAGGTATGGTATGCAAAGAGACTGAACAGAGTAGGACTTTTCAGCTTTAAAAAAATATTCAGATTATATGAAAGAGGTACATGAAGTCATGGATATCTCAGAGAATGTAAACAGGGAGTTCCTTGTTTCTCACAATAGAAGAATGAGGAGAATCCAGTGATGCTGCTAAACAACAGGTCTAAAACACAGAAAAAGATTTCTTCTGTAGCAGCCACGGTCTCATTTAGTAACACACTTTGCTGAGGAGGCTTAAGTTTGGAGAGGATCAGTAAGAAATTAGACTTTCCCATGGTCTGATCAGTTGGAAACAAAATTGAAACAAACATCCAAGGGATATGGGAAATTCTTCCCTCCTGCTGCTGCTGCTGCTTCCTCTCAATTGGTTTGGCTTCACAGGCAGGACCTGGCTGGGAGCTGTTGATCCAGTGGGCTGGCCAGAGACACTGGGCAGCCCAACATCAGCAGCTGTTTTCAGATGTCAGAGAAGAAGACTACTGACTCAGTGACACAGGTGTGGTTGCATCCTATGCAGAAATGCTTTACACATGTGTGGTGAACACAAGTGTATCAGAAGCTTTGGAGTAACAAGGGAATAGAAATGCCAGAGAAAAGTTATGTGTAGTTTGTTATGCTTCCACAATATTTGCCTGAAGATGCAAAACAATTATCTAATTATTGGCATTGGGAAAGGAGAAATCATCATGCACAATCTCTGTGAGAGTCCTCAAAGGCTATCCTCCTTATTTAATTTTTCCCAAAAAAAGCTATCTGAAGGGAGCTGGTGCATAATGAAGAATGCTGAGAGTCATATGCATATTTTCATATAATATTTTCACAATTCCAATGTGGTACGTGATCCTGTGATAGAAGTGAGCAGCAGAACAGTGAGAATGTGGCCATTATACATTTTATAATTTATAAATTAGTTTCCTTTCTTCTGTTTTGTTTTTTTTTAAATTCTAATTGGCATATCTTCCTTTCTGAAAATTGATTTTTCAGTTCAAAGCAACATTCAAAGGAAAATGAAGAAACTGAAGGCATTTTGAATGCATTTACATACTTCTAAATAACTAATCCACTTTTTCAGAGAAAATGAGAGACAAGTATTTACATTTACTCACCTCAAAAGAAGCTGTGAAAATATTAACACTTTCATCCAATTTTACTTATGCCAGCAATTCTGTTTTTTCTATGAGAAGACAGCACTTTCTTTACCTCAGTCTAGGACACACATATCTCGAATTCTCAGGTAATAGCATGGGGTATGTAGGTATGTACAAGTAGCTTACAGCTGCTGGACTTAGGAGTTGGCCCTGCCTTGCTCTTTGTTCACAAGAACTTTTTGAATTATTAAAACCTAAGGATTTGCAGTGCTGATATACTTACCTACACTTGAGCAATGAACTTCATGTAAACACTGTTAACAGTGCCAGCAGCCTGTGACATGCAGTCATTTCTAGTTCATTTAAGGTTCAGAAATGAAGTCACCTTCATGCTAACAGTAGATCATTCGCCTCATACAATTTAAAATGTTATTGCTTATGGTGTTGTTGGTATAAAATGTCAATATGATGCTCACCTTGGATGTGGGAATGGTTATTAGTCTGAAACTGCTTTCTCTTCGTTACTCAGGCTGAACGCTACCATGTAAAACTGCATTTGTTCGTTTGTCCAAAAAGATTTAGGATTGCACATCATCTCTATCCATGGTAAACATTTTGTTATATACAGTATACTAATTACTGTTGAACTGAAGTGTTTTTCTGGCCCCAGTGGCATAATGGAAATTATACTTCAAACTACATAATATTCTTGGAAAGGGAATATAGACTTAGTAAAGAACATCATCATTTTGCTATAATGATAACATACCTATTTACATAATGATAATGTACATATTTACTGCCAAGAATGTTTGTTCTGCATTAGTGTTCATAGTGTGGCAGGGAGAATTGCAAAATGGAACTTTAATTTGTGCCTGGTGGCTGTTGTCTTGCAGGGGAGCAGAGAAGGGAGAGCAGGCGATGATATGTTCCTGGAAGAAAGAAAGAAAAAGGAGTAAGGCTATGTTCTTGGCTTGCATTGTGTATGAGATCTGATCCGCATGTGCCCATTTGCTTTCCTTTCTTCTTTTTTTTTTTCTAAGGGACCTTGTCTGTTAAGTAAGTGAAAATCCTTTGTGAGATTCCTGGCAGCAGGCATCAAAAAGATGCTAAAAATCTACATTAGCTATGTGCTCTTTCTTTGAACACATTCTCAAGTAATGCCACTGTTGGAATCATTTAATCTGATACATAAAAAAAAAAAATCTACATTTTTGGTTTCATTTCAAAACCTGTAAATCTTTGTATACATCTAAAGAAATAGGAAATCTTAGTCTTGGAGGAGACAGAAAAAAAGTTAGGAGACACTGTTTGGTGAGCTGTCATATGTTTTCTGAACTTTTTGTAATAGGAAGAAGTCTCTAAAGAGCCCTTTTCTTCACTCCTCTAACAAAGGCATGTCCCAGTTTATTAAAAAATCATACACAACAATGCTGCCTGCCAGGTTTTATAGCCCTAATGAAAATTTGGTCGAGAGCACAAAAAAATATCTGGAAAAATGCCTGAAATTTCCCTGTCGCAGATGTTTCAACAGAAGGTGCTTGCATGCCATTCGTTAATGTAACGCCATACGGGACTCGGTATGACCACTGCAATAACCAGTAAGTAACACACGCAGTGTGCGCATCACTGCGCCAAATTTTCCGTCTGTTGTGTGGGGCTTGTATCCTGTGGATTGAGACGTACCTTGATAAAACTGTATTGTCATTGAATGATAATATTTGTGGATCACTCTGCTAGAAAACATCCTATCAAGAATGTGGGAGGTCTGTGTAAAGTCGGTGCAGCTCATTGGTATTGCAGTCAGTTAGGAAGGATGGGAATGTTCGTATTTATGCCCCATTTTTAGCCTATCTTTCAGATGCCAATTTACAGGAGCAGCACTTCAGATATTAAAGCACTTTCTCTTTGAGAGAGGCTGTTGAATTTTAATCTCAGACATTATGTAATTAAAAGGGGCATGTGAAATACAGTAATTATCGATACAGTGGAAAAAATTACACAGATATAATATTCTCCTGGGATAATTATTTTTTTATTTTGTAAGTTTAAAAGAGGAATGGACTAAAATGAAAAAGAAGAAAATCTGGAGTGCACTGTACTTCATCAGCTCTGGTTTTGTATCCGGACAGGCAGAGAACCACCTAAATAACCGGGTACATATACTTCCCTGTGCACACAGATGAATATTGTCTTCTGCTCTTGGAAGGGAAGATGTGGACTATACTGCTTTGATTTTTGTATGTCTGAGGGAGGTGATGTGGATTTCTCCTATGAGCAGAAGTGGGAGCTGAGCGTACAAATCATCCATGCTCTGGTGAGGATGTACATGAGTGTTTCTCATGGATCAAACCAACACCCACAGAAAAACTTCTGCAAGAGTTGAATCTTCTAAGGACAAGGGGGTTGTGATGCTTTTATGATCTTTCATAGTCTTCCCCTCTGTTCAACAGGAGGATTTCCTGGAGAGTCTGCTGTATCTTTTGTGCCACAATGACCAAAACAGGAATAAGTGCTGAGTCTGACTTACCTAGAAACTGGGTTAGCGTTCAAGATTGAGGAAGGGCTGAGATTCAACAGAAATCAGGCTTTTCCTGTCAGCTGAGAGAATCATAAAGGTACCAACCCATTAGATTAAACATGTCTCTAGGAGATTTCATTCACATTTGAAATGACTCTGGAAAATCATTATGGGCTTGACACAGAGGGAAAATCACTGAAACAGATTCGGAGTATAGGGTTGTGAAGCTACATTCAGAGAACTTGAGTTTATGCTTCATATGAAAGGCAAAGCTTTGCTCTGTAGTGGTCCTACTAGACTAATATCCCACTCCTGTATAACCAGTCAGGCTATTTATGCTCTTTCTTTATTTCAAGTGTCACTTCTTTTCTTGGATAGAACTAAATATAGATGTTTCTAAGAACATGTAAACCATAATAACTAGAAGTGACATCTCCAGACAAATGGAGATCACTATATCATAATAGATAGTACTTTTTGTTTGCAAAGCACTATTTATAGGACAGTGCTACTGTTTTTTTCATTTCATTTCCTATATTCTTTCATGAATAACTTTTCATTCATAGTTCAAACCTTAGAGCTTCAAATTAGATGTCTGCCAGTGGGTTTTTTTTTCATGACATGGATTCAGAAGAGTGCCCAGGACATTCCTATTCAAGAGAGTAATCTATCTTTATCTGTTCCATAGCCGAGTTCACAGTCAGGTTTGCTGCTGTTGCCAGAGAAGGAAGAGTTGAGGTGCCTCCAGTTTTGGCTCCTTGAGGCATCATCAAATGTCCCTGCTGTGATCTCAACAACAAAAACAACCAGGCAGCCCAACTCTCTTGTGCTGGTCTCCATCACAGTTCACCTTCTTTGGACCATTCTTCCTGTGACAGGAGTATCCTGACCATTCTAAAGTTTCTGCCATGTCAGTGTTGAAATACCTTGAGTCTGTTCCACCATCTAAGACAAGGTTTATAGAGTTTAGGAATGCCAAATGCACAGAGTGTTCCTGGGACTTCTGCATGAAAATTGCATAGCAGCCAACATAATCTCATCATGTGGAAAATTTGCTTAATATTGTCTCAGGAAGAGTGGGCAAGTAAGGCACACAGAACTGCCTCTAAAGCCTTTGCAAACTGAACCGCAAGAAACTTGCAAACAAAATGTAATTGTGTGAATGGGAAAAATGTAATTATCCAACCTTTCCTTTGATCTGGGAAGAGATCAGCATTATAAGAGTGGATTAATTTCAATAAGTCAATGGTATCTGTTCGTTCTACAGTCATTATTATCTATTTTTCCTGGATATAGAATTGATTGAATTTGCAAATCAAATTTCCCTGCATAGTATAAACCCTTTTTTGGTAAGTTAAAATAAGTGGCTATTATAGAATTGTTCTAAGGAAAATAAAAGTATGGGGAAGTGGAGCAGGAGCAAGAAAAGAGAAGAATAGGAAGCACTTTGATTAATGCCCACTAGGCTAAAACATGCTGCAAGGATTGTGTTCTAGCCTGGTGTCTCAGAAAAGAGGTGTGCTGTTTTATTCCTCTAACCATGTATTTATTTGTAATTTGTTTTGCCTTTTGTAAGATTTCTTTTTGCTATTGTGAGCACTGACCTCCTCTATTTTCTCACTGGCTTCAGCAGGTAGATTCCTTTTTATATTGCCTCTGGAAGTACATAATTTTTTTCAAGTGTTTTAATGAACTTGGACAGCGTTAAGGATCAGAGTTGGAAATGACACACACCATCCACCCCGACTTCCCAGGAATTACTTGACAAGCAGGATCTTACATCCCTACCCAAAACTGCAGAGCCACTACCTACATCTTCATCTCCCAACCCTGTTTTCAACTAAAGTGTTTGAGGACCTGAGAATGATCCTCTATGGGATTAAGTCTCCTTTATGGCAGAATATGCACACTTAAAGGTGATGAATGTGCAACTACAAGAGTGGGAATTTGCAAAGCAGTTGCAGGAGCCCTCCCCAACCTGGCCATTTGCACAGGAGTGTAAACACAAGGGCAGTGCAGGAAAGTAAACCAAGCAAAATCATCACATAAAGTATGAAATTTCCAGCCTGTCTGACAAAAAGAGGACCCAGACACCTGCAAAATAAGTTTGACCTTGCAAGATTTCAAGTAAAATCTTTCTATGAGCAGAGATGTTAGTGCCATACACCAAAGCAGGGGCCTTTCTCTCCTCTCAGGTGACAGGTTATAGACCCCAAGAACATTTCTCATTCATTGATTTCCTTTCTCTTGGGAATCAATCTTCCCCCCAGTGTCTCTTTCATTTATTTGCATTTTTTTATTATTATGCACAGCTTTTAATAGTGGTAAGGCAGACTTTTAATTGTGATAGGGCAGTGTAGTTCATTAGGATATGTTTTTTTTGGAAGGAGTGAGTCTCCTGAAACCTCTGTACTTTTCTTTGGTACCTGTGTAGGGCAGGTATGTTGATTTTCTTGGATGTTTCTCATTAGCACCACCATAAGTGAGATTTTTTTGTACAAGCTTGGTGTGCATTTGTGTGTGCGTGAGAAAGTAAAACAAGGAAAGAGCAAGGGAGGATTAGTTTCATTCATTAACCCTGAAATTTCCATTAAATTTGCAAAGTCAGAGGCCAGCTGTGTTACTGTTAATCAACATAAAAAATATTTACTCTGTGGCAGCAATTTTCTCAAATACACTGCACTGTGGCAAAGTCCCTATGAGTCATTTTGACACATCATAATTCATTTGCTGAAAGACCATTTTGTATCTAAGAACGACCATATACACACTGCAAATTTCCAGTTTTATGGGACACTCATCTTCAAGAGCATATAAAGAACCTCATCCATCTCTTTGCTAGCACAAGGCTGTTCCTTTTACAGTAATCAATACTGTCCTGTACGTTTCTGCAGAATTCAAGATATGATGCTCTCGCGATTTATTATGAAACTGGAGATGAGAACATTTATAGATTTTTATTCTGTTTCATCTACCCTGCACTCAAAAATGTCCACAAAGTGGTTTTTTGTGTCTGTATTTTGCCTACTTCACTCTCTGCACCCAACAAGATTTCTTTTAGAACTCCTCATCATAGCTCAGAACTTCCATCTGTAAGAATGTCTTGTTTTTCTACAAACAGGTGGTCAACTTCTCTAATTTAGCCGAACTGAACATCTAAAGCTGTTATTCTTGGAAAATAATATGGAATGCAAAGGGTTTACTTTTTGGACAAGAAATGACTGGCAAGGAAATGGGATAGCTAAAATAAAATTAGTTTTACCTTGTCAACCCTCCAAAACCATTACAGATTGGTACTGCTCTTCCTTGCCTTGTGTTGTGGTTTGACACTGGCCCAACGCCAGGCACCCATGAGAGTCACTCACCCTCCCCTGCCACAGCTGGGCAAAAGGAGGGAAAAAAGGGTTAACACAGACTTCATGGGTGAGATAAGGAGACGGGAGAAATATTTCAAGGGCAAAACAGGCTCAACCTTAATTACTAAGTGAAATTTATTATTAACAGAATCAGAGGAGGGTAACGAGAAATAAAATAAGCCCTTAAAACATCTTCCCCCTCCAGGCCCTCCCTCCTTCCCACCAACAACACAGGGAGGCAAGGCAGGGGGGTTTTGGTCAGTTCATCACCCAGATTTCCTTCTGCTGCTCCGGGAGAGGAGTCCTTCCCTGTGAGGCCGTGGGGTCCCTCCCACGGGAGACAGTTCTCCGGGAACTTCCCGGCGTGGGTCCCCTCTCACGAGCAGCAGCCAAACCGCACCTGCTGCAGCGTGAGTCCCTCCCANGCTGTGCCAAACCAATACACCTTGATTCTCCGCAGTACAGCAGCAAAATCCTATTGGTATTGGTTATTATGAAATGGCCTTACAGAACTAACAGATCTTTCAGACTAGCTTATAATTATCTCTTAACAAATCACATGATCAATTGTCATTATTCTCTATGTGTATTTTCCTTCCACTGTCTCATTTTATATATTTTTTATTTCATAACTTCAGAGCATCTCACTATAGGTAGAAACTATCTGGGAGCCATAGTATTACTTATTTATTGTAGGTCCAAGGCCTTGGAAAACATCATTTTTAAGTCATTTTCCTAAAATCCTTTTGAAATATCTTCTTTACTGTTCAAATACTGTTATTAAAAGATTGGTAACTGAAAGGTAAAATATGAGAAAGTATGAGGGAAGAAGCAATGGAAAAATGAACTCTTCAAATACAATGTATATGTATGTATATGGTAGAAATATGAACAAGTTCTTTCCATAGGACAGGAAACAAGAATAATAAAAATACTTTTTAAGAATAAGAAAAGTTTTGAAGGTTGTGTGTACTGTCTGAACAGTCAAGAATTTTTATTTGCAATTTTCCAGATGATATTGCCTATCTGATCTAGCAGTATTGGCATTATTCCGTGTTTCACTGCTGGAAGGGAGCAGTTCAGAACTTCTCTGTTCATTTGGCTTCTCAAACATAAGGTAATGCAACATGCACAACTGCTCAGCATATTTACCCCATCTGTATATTGTATTCCAGCTTGCTAGTTAACACATGGAATATCACAAAATCACAGAATAAGCTGAGTTGGAAGGGACCCACAAGGATCATCAAGTCCAACTCCTGGCCCTGCCCAGGACACCCCAAGAGTCACACCATGTTCCTGAGAGCATTGTCCAAATGCTTCTTGAACTCTGTCAGGCTGGTGCTGTAACCCCTTCCCTGGGGAGCCTGTTCCAGTGCCCAACCACCCTCTGGGTGAAGAACTTTTTCCTAATATCCAACTAAACCTCCCCTGGCACAACTTCAGGCCATTTTCTCAAGTCCTGTCACCAGTGATAATTATATACCATTTCATACCATAGTAGAAAAGTTACACCCCTTAAAGAAATTTATGCACAATATTAAGGTTCAACCTGTTAGTATTTCTGTATGTGTTGTAAGGTTGTACAGCTCTGTAAACAGTTAAAACATTTTAAAATTTTAAGACTGTTTGTTTGATTGATGGAGCTGTAACTTAGGTAGCCTTCATTTATTTGGGAAAGGTAATCTTCTCTAATGAGATTTTGAATGTATTTCCTAAAGATGTGAGTTATGCTGCACTGGAAAGAAACCTTAAGGCATCAAGTCCACGGTCTTTGTGCTGCAATACACCAATGGACCATATAGGCAAGTCTTTGTACTCTTCTTATTTACCTTTTTGAGGTGGCCATGCACCAGCATACCAGAGGGATATAATTTCTGCTGTTTTAAGCATGATAATACCCTCATACCATGTTTGCTTCTTTTTTTATGTTGTTTTTCTTCAGGATCATATTGATAGCTCATAGTCATCCTGTGGCTGACTCACACTGCCAAGTCCATTTCTTCTGTCATCTCCCACTGGTGACTTTACATGTCCTAGCAAGCTGTTGTCAGAAGCAGATGAGCTGCTGTGCATTCAAACCTGTGCAAACATATTGGTTATTGCATTGTGCATGCCTCCTTCCATCCAGCATCAGAGCTCACTGGTCTTATCCTGAAACTTAGCTTTATGTCTGCATCCTAAGGGAGCACTAAATGAGACACCATGAAATATCATCTTGCCCTCAGATCAAAAATGGAGATGAGCCTTTCCTGAAGAGGTGGACAAGGTGTGCTTCACTTACTCCTGAGAAGTGCTGTACCATAAGTGACAATGTTTATGAGTGGAAACCAGCCACCCAGCACTGGCAGTGTCCCAAACTGTTCCTATTCCAACCAGCCACACGCCTTACTTGTCACTGACGGATTCACGGTGTGTGTGCAGTGGATGACTAGTGGTGGCTTTGTGTTGCCAGGGCACGATGCCACAGAGCTGCATTTCCCCTCCGCATGGCCTCCATTTGCCTTTTTCCGCATGATTATCACCCATCTGTTGCCCTCTGCCTTGTGTGGGAGGGCAGCAGATGGGCCAGAAAACTGGAACACAGGAAAGCAAGTTCTTCTGAGAGACAAGGAGAGAAAGCGTAAGGTCAGAAGAGAAATCCTTAGACTAGCTCCAGGAAAAGGAGCACTCCATGAGTGGGTACCTTACCACCAATGGAAACCCCAGAAAGAGAAATTAGACAAAAATGACACCAGTCAGAAGGAAATAATAAGGATTTAATGCCTTTTGCTTCTCACCTACAGAACCATCAGTTTATTCAGTTTGTTGACTTACCTGTAAGGACCATAGTATTTATTTACCTACATTAATACATCATTGCAAACACCATGGAGTTAGACGTGTACAATACAGCTATTTCCAGTCTCCAGCTGTGGCACTTTAGCTTAGAGGCCACATGATGTGGATCAGAGACCAAGATGACCTCTACAGAGCCATCACAGTGCCCTCAGCATTTGCAGCCTCTCTAATAGATTGGTAAGAAAAAGAACAGTCAAAGTAAGTGTTTCCTAACTAATGTTTTCTTTACCTGCAGGAAAAATAACATTTCATGAATGCATGTCACCAAGGTAGCAGAGATCCTACATGTAGTAAACCAAGTCATGTTTCTTCAGCACTAATTCTACTAACAGATGCTTGTTGATGTTCCCATTGGTCATAAACATACTCATTAAAAAGAGTGTAGGCTTTCTCTTTTAATTAATTTATTTTTAACTGACAATACCAAGAATTACTTTGAAGCAATTGATGTTTTTAGCAGGGGTAGCTTGTGAGTCTGTATCTCTTTTATTTGTAGTTGTCAGTGTCATTCCATTTGATTCCAGTGAGAAATTAAAGTTTATGCTCTCAAATCCACTGATGTTAGATGCTGATTAAATGAATATTTCAATGTCCCTCCAGCATCAGGTAGAAATAATGTATGCAACTCCCAAATCCCCTCAGAAAGAAGTCTCAGGAAGTTTTTCTCAGAATATGTAAACACTTTGCTCATCTTTACCTCCACCTCTTCCACTGGCCCAGCCACAATGCAGATAGAAGTAAAAAATTGTGCCTTAAACAGTATTTCTGAGTTTTCTCCCTAATTATCACGATTTCCTAAATACCATAATATTTGATACTTGTGAAGCTGAGCATCAGAGTTGTGCAGAGCTGAGTATTCAGCAAGTGCTCAGCACATGTACAGCATTTCAGAGATTCAAGTCCTCACTCAAAAGAAAGTAAATGCGAGGGGAATTATGAATTACATTGGAGGGGAACTTAAGATACAGGTGGCAGGAATCTAATGAGGAGAAATAAAGTAGTGTTCAATGAAAGAAAAGAAGATACAATTTTAATATGTTTGGAAGCATCCAATTAAAATTAGTGACATTTTCTTCAATGGCTACATGTGTATGAGTATGATATTTGTAATTATCATTGATTAATGCCTAACACTTACTTGTGATTAAGGGTTGAGGATCTGAGGCCTTCAGCATGGCACAGGATCATGCATTTTTAGGTACAAATGAACTGCAAGCTACCTTCAAATAATATCAGATGCTAAACTCAAAGTGTGCCCTGATTTATTCCTACAAAATGCTTGTCAACAAGCTTTATTCTTTCATCATGAGCAATAACCAGTGGTATAACACTAAGCTACAACAGAGCTCTGGGTAATTTGCAGAGAAGAGAACAAAGGGAAGTCCTAGTAATCTCTCAGGGGGTAGAGTAATGTCTCATCTTTCATACTCTTAATCTGGCAGAACAGGAACTTGAATTTAGGTTTTCCTTGTTCATGGCTAACCAGTTCTCTATGTCCTCTCAGGTAGGAGCCAAAAAGAACATTTTCAGTGAGGTGTCACTACCAGAGGTGTTGGAATTGGACTCAGAGGCTCCAGGCATAAGAGGTGAAGAAAGACATGAAGCAAATGTTGGCAGTCAGCCGGGCAGGGGCCCCATTTCTGGTTTGGGGTCACTACAATTTGTTGACACAAGCCATTTTTAAGTTATTGAAAAAATTATTTTTCCACTGCAAAAAAAGAAAAAAAAATTGAAACTCTGAAGGCTGTGAGAAAGTGGAACTGCTGTCCCCTCCTCAGCTCCTTGAGTGGTTTCTGGTTGCTAAAAAGTTGACCATCCTTTGGGCCATCTTGCCATGCAAGCCTCTGCAGTAATGAGTGGCGGGTTTGTAATCAGTACTAAGATACAAAAGAGAAATCTCTGGCTCCTTCCCATTCTTTGCAGTCAACAAAAATCTATTCATAGGTTTGAGTTTCCATGCAAATAATCCCCTCATCTGCAATAGTCGAAGGAGTGGAAAATACGGGAGAGTCTTTGGAGAGTTAACACCCAGACCCTGTGAACATGAAGATGATTATTTTCCTCTACAAGGCTTTTTCACATGTGATAAGCTTGGCATGTTGCCTTGGTTAAGTGTCAAGCCCTGAATGTTTTTGGTTTTGCCCTGGTGGTCCTGAGGAGTTACTGGAATACTTGTTGGACCTGTTTTATATCACTGTGTGCACTGATAGTGACATTGAGAAGAAACAGGTAGAGGAATGGAAGGGGGATCTGGATTTTCTCTTGTTCAATTCTGATAGCAGTCTCCCTGTCTGCCCAGGCAGCCCTACAGCTTCCTCCAGTCTTTCTTTGGCTCTTTGACTGTGCTTTTTACATTATTATATTGTAATCTCTTCTTGCTTTTTTTTTTCCTCACTAGCTCCCAAGGGATAGTTGTCAAAACTCCTTATCTATTGATGAATGAAAGGAATTTTTGTCTCCACTGCCTGGAACTGGTTAATGCAATTCTGGACAATACTGCTGGGTCACTGAGTCAAGTGAACAGCAAAAGTTTAAATACATAGAAAGATTTTGTTTGGTGCCAGTTTGTATCATCATCTGAAGATATTTTCTGCCATGCAAGAAAGTGAAAAAGACAAGACTGAAGGCAGTTGTAGAGTTTCTAGAATTGAAGAATAAACATTACCAAATTCTGCAACTTAAGTGTTGGCAGTGGAAATCAAAAAAGAGATGCTTTAACATTTGCACTAAAAGGCATTTTCATTCTGTTGTTGGAACACTTTTTCTCATTACTGTTCATTAGAGTCTGATGCCAATCATGTTGTTGTGTGTCTGGTGTGAGAAATGGTACTTCTGGTCAAAACCTGCTTATCTGGGTAAAGACAATAGACATTGTCTATGAATACAAGACTGAACAATAACAGCTATGCTCTTTGGCAGTAACCCAAACCCAATTCTGTAAGGTCCTGTGAGTTTAACATCCATTGAAATGACACCTTGCAGAGCTGAAATTTAAAGTAATAAGAAAATACTTAACTCTGAAACCTGAAGCCCAAATTAATTTCTATTTTCAGCATTTTTTGTTAAGTTACAGTGCTGAGAACAATCTTGAACCTGCCTTTGTTGAAGCCAGTGACAAACATGTTATTGCTTTCAGGCAGCACGAGGCCAAGCTCTACCTGTTTGCTACAGACACAGTACTACTGTTTCCTAATCTTGGACTGACAGCTCTGTTTGGGACAGAAAAATCTTTGTTTGAAAAAATAGATAAAATGCATGTGTCTGTGACTCCTGAACTCTCCGTTGTTCATTGAAATCATTATTAAAAATGATTACTCATAGATTCTTGTGTTGATAACACTTCCATATGACCATATGTAGTCATAGAGAAAATTCATGTATTTGTGCAGAAATGTGCGTTACCATGAGTAGAAGCTTCGTCCCAGTATTTGCACAAACAAAGCTCTGCCTGGATAAACATGAACAACAGACAATCAGCAAGCAAATATTCCTTTGAATGGAAAGTCTTGGCTTGGAGCTGGAGCCAGACTCCTGGAAGCCAACAGGAGTCATCCCATGGATTGCAATGAGCTTTGTATCATGCCCTTTATTCATAGCAGTGTTTGCAAATCATCTTTTGCAGTATTCACCCAGCTGAAATCATACTGCAAGCATATTCATATGGTATATTCACATAAATATGTGCTGTGATTCATAAACAAATTACATTTGCATCTGTCGAGTATGGCTGGGGAGCAACAATAAAGAAAATAACAACAGAGAGGGAAGACAGAACAAAGTGATAATTGTGTGATAGTTAAAGGAAGAAACTCAACTACATTTCTTTATCATCCCAGGTATCAGGTAGCAAGGGCTTAAAAGGTTGACTTAGAACTTTCAAGAGAGTTCTATGCAGAAAAAAGCTATTTAATTCTTAGAGACTAAAAATGCCATTGTTTAGTTCAGACCATTTCAGGAAAATGTTTATACAGTAACTCTTGCACTTTCAGTCTTGTCTTGACTTTTCAAGAATGTCCTTTTTATACATCCGAATTTTAGCTTGAAAAGCCAAAATGAATGACAGGAGAATTCAATGACAGACGGATTCAACACCAAATTTAAGGTTCTCTGGGGACAGCTGTTGCCTTACAGTAAAAAATTGCATATTAGGAAAAATAAAAGGCTTTCTTTGGTGTGTGTATGCACACGTATGCTCACACTCTAGAAAAGCCAGTTTTAACTTGAAAACAGTAATTTTTATTTCTGTTTCCTTAGGAGTGTGCCAGCATTTGTTTTTATTAATTCTTTCTGTAACACTCTCTTCTAAGCTGAGAAAATGACCTCTCAGCTGATTCTACCACCTCTGGTTTATGAAAAAGTGTCAGTACATATGATTAAAGAAACACCTACTTAATCATCCTCCTAGGTATGCCAGGACTTGTAGGGAACCAAGCAAGATCCTTGTCACCCACCCACCCAGACGTGTGTCCATGCAATGCACTGAGCTGGCTTATATGCAGTGTTATAATGCTGTTTCTTCCCAAGCCTTGAGCCAGGCTTTGAAATGCATTACATATTTTCCCTTGTTCCTGAATCCCATCCCCTCTGTACAGACTATCTATAAAAGCAGGAATCAGCATTCTCAAAGCAGGCTAATTGTGTTGGATGCCCAATTAAGGCCAAATTAAATGGGCCTGATTTCAGAAGGTGTCGAAACACACCATGGTAAGACATCTTGATTTAGATTTCCAAAACAATCTTCTGAAAATTTTATTCCAGATTTTTATAAGCCCTTGGCTGTAAGGACCAAAGAAACCTTCACCATAAGACAGATTCTCATGACACAGTGAGAATCTGTGTGAAACCTCATGTTGCCTGTCTTTGGTTTAAGAAATAAATGAGTTAATCATGAAAGCACATATCTGGGGAGTTTCAAACTATAGAATCATGCAGGCTTTGTACAGCTGGGCACTCATAATCAGTTATAGCACAAAAAGCAGAAAGGTCCTTATTACTTTCCATATAATTTTTTATTTCTCTCCAAATATCAATGTTATATTGACTGTTAATCTGAAAAACCTCATTTAATGTCAGCTTGCTCGCAGTTATGAAAATTCAGGTAATGTATTCCTGCTACTAATTGTATTTGAGAAAGTGTTATTAATTTCATATATCAAGTTCGTAGTGGCCATCTGTTCCCTCCGAACTGCTGCGTCTCCCTCCATCTGCCCTGTTTTTCTTCTGCTAATCGGGTGGCAAGGGCTCAGATGATTGGGAAGTTTCACTCTGACTTTTGATTTGTCACTCATCATCAAGCCAGCTGTGCATTTTTAAACAGACTCTTGCAACGGGTGGTGCTGAATTTAAATCTTACTGTCTGATTTTTTTTTAAATAAAACTTTTTTATTAAAAAAAAATCAAAAAGAAGACAGATTGTATTTTCTACTGTGTAAAATGTGCTTTGCTGCCACTAATTTGGCTGCATCTGCACTCTCATGAATAAAGATGAAGGTACATGTCCAGGATATTATTAGGGACTGTGGAGAGTGGGGAAGAATTTCAAGTGTGGAAAGACACCACAAGTTTCTAGTGCTCAGAGTAGTGAGCAAGCACATGTCATGGTTCTGACTTCAGCTGGCACTGACTGAAGTTAGAGCAGACCTTTTCAGGTCTACAAATAGTAGAAAATGTTAATGCTTTAAGTAGAGAAAATTGTTAAAGAAAGGTAGAATGGTCTTTAAATGCTTTTCCCTCCTTTTTTCCCCATGAATCCGGACACAACAAATAAGGGTTACTGGTGATCACTGAAAGACTTTTAGCATCTGTTTTGTATTGCTGTGAAATTCACATTTCCCTGTCTTAAGAATGAGGGAATTATCAGACAGTTGCAGGCTTTGAAGTTCTTGTAAACCCCAAATTCACAGAATACTCCAAGCATTCCATCTCCAAGGCTGGGCTGTAGCAGGTGCTGGGAACAGGGAGACCTGTAGAAGATCAGAACAATCAGACAAGATGAACTCCGCACTCAATAAAGTAATTTTATAATTCCTGGTAGTAAAAAGGTGGTCAAAATTCTCAAACATAGCTTTTATCTCCTTTCCAAAATCCACGTTGTTTTTAGCTATAATGATGCTAGATATTTCTGTTATTCATGCAAATGCTCAATTCTTTTTGACTGTTGTTGAAACGATTCAAACTTCAAGTGAAAGATTAAATATTTATGCCTAGCGCAGAGGGGATATTGCAAGAAATGATTGGCTGAAATTAAAGCAGACACACTTCAAGCTGTACAAGAGGAGGAAATTCCCAGACAATGAGATGTATTAAAGTATGGAATAAAATTGTAAGGGATATTATGAAAGCCTCACCACTTGGCCCATTTGAAACATAGGCTGACAAAACAGCCTAAAACATGCAGCAGTGGAAATGAGGTGAACAGGACAGTTCATCAGGCTCTTTCTACATCAAATTTCTATTGTTCTACAATTTGATTTATGAAACCCAGACAGCACAAGGACATTTGCAAGTGGGATTATATCATAGTACCTGAAGCATATGATACTGTTTTACAACTCAGAGGTGAAGTTTGATGGCTTCTCTTTGCAAGGGTTCATGAGAACATTTCCTCTACTTTGTGTTTATGAGAGGTCTGAAAAAAAGATCACATGTGGAATCCTGCTTGCATTAGGCAGAAACAAAAAAGAGAGACTTGCCAAATCTATCACCTACTCTTTGCAGTGTATTCTCAACACAGAGATATGCTTACCTTGGCTCTTTGGGGCAGCTCTGTACAGGAATAGGAATATTTTCTGTACTGAAAAGTATTTCTGTTAAAGCTACTTCTGAATAAAAGTACATGCAAATTTTGTATGTATCTATTGCAATATTACAAACATCTCTGTTTTGTTTGATTTTCCCCTTTCAACAGTCCCAGCGTTCTGATAAAAATATAATCAAAATTGCCATATTTCACCTGGGTCATATCTGCTGCCAAGGAACATCACAAATATTACCTGTTCCTGTTGTGAAAATGTAAGTGCAGGCCAACCTGCTCTGAAGTTTTGAGAATCTAATCAAACATCTCGCTTATCTTGGTAGCACAATCCAAGAGGTAAAATGTTCTACCTGGTTTCAATGGCTGGGAGCAGAAGGAGGCAGGAGCAAGAGGAAGACTGTCACAATGTCCCCTGTCTAACAGTATTACCAGGATTTTTACAACCCTGTATGCATTCTTTCATCTCATTTTATTCACAGCAAACATAATTTTTGTACATCATTATAATGCATTGCATTCACAGGTCACAGCATTTGTATGCGCAGGGGACCAGTTAAGCTTGTGGTTGATCATTTCCAGGTAGACTTGATACACTTGTGGGTGTAACCGTGGTAACTGTGTCACTTTTTTGGAACTTTTCCAAAGACATGTACCCAAATACTAGATTGGCAGTGTGGAATGAATCTCTAATTAATTTAAAAATAAACCGAGTTACAGTCCAAGCTTTGCAAGGTAGCAAAAAATCCCTTTGGATTTCAATTCTTGCCAAAAGGGCCCTGTGAACTAAAACTGAAACGTGACTCTCTTTTATCACTGAACATTTTTATGTTACCAGAGTTTTCTTTCTATAAAAAGAAATTATTTGAGAAGAAAAATCAGAAGTCAAAGCACAATAAGAAGCTATCCAGTTTTAGTAAGGATCATAATGTAGCTCCTTTAATTACCTTGTATTTGTCCGTTTGTTCAAGTATACAGCATTTTAATGCATCCTGTGAAGAGAAGCATTTCAATGTTGATACAAAATCATGGAAAAAAGTCGTATCATGTTGTTGTTTCCTGGGTCCTCTGCAATATGAGGTCTAACTTACCCTTAGGCTTGAATTTTTCAAGTTGCAAATGTATCTTTTTTAAGGTCTTACATGTGTTTGCTTTTGCTGAAGTGAAGGGAACTCCATAATTGCCATTATTAATAGTAGTGACAAAATATTTACCTGGCATCATTACTTTGACTATAGTTCACACATGTAATCTCATTCTTCTGTTTATCAGGTAAACAACCCTGAGACAATTAGTGACATAACAAGTAAAAAGCTGGAGTAAGATCAATATCTCCTGTAACAGCTCCCAGCTCATTACACTTCAGCACAGCTATACCTTGTTGTGCAAAAGGAGTTCATCTGTCTTTCCAAAAATCCAGTTAGAAGTCACAAATGCAATGATTACACAATATATTAATACAGCTACTGGCATACAAAAGTAGGTGGAAGCAGCAGATGAAAAACATTGGGTAAGAACGTTTGTAATAAAATTAGCCCTTGTAGAGCACACTAACTCATTATCTTGTGGAAATTTTCAAACCAGGGAAGATGTACAGCAGAAAGACCCAGATATAAACCTGTCACAGAAAAGGTAGTTTTGCTTTTCACACTTGACTTGGAATCCGGAAAGGAAGGGGTTGCAGTACTGATCAAGGCATGTCTCAAAGTGATTTGAACATAGATGGTGCGCAGGAAAAGAAGGTTAAATAAAACCAATATATTTTCTTTGTTTCTGAGTCACATACCAACCTCAGAAGTGGTGTAGTTGCCCTAAATATTCTAAGTGGCACAATGTTCTAGACAAGATGAGGCCACTACTGCCCTGAGGAGTCCCTCTTGCAACAGAAGAGGCATGCCAGTATGCAGTGATGTTCTGCTATCTTGGGGGCTTCTAGTTCATCTGTGACTTTTCATTGTTTTTTATCTGTGATTTGTCATTGTTGAATCCCTGAAGAAGGTGATCAAATGGCGATGGAGACCAAATAAAAGCAAGCCATGCCCTAAGCCTTTCATAGTCACAAGGATAAGAGTCAGAATTTTATAGGAATGTGTCTAAATTCATTGATGTCAATGAATATTAAATGTCTAAACACCTTTAAGTATCCAGTTTCAAAGGACTAGCCTAGAGGTCATTTGTCTGTAAAGAATATGTTTGCCACAGGAATAAGCTGATACATCTACTAAGAGGTCTTGATTAATCCAATTCCATGCTTCCCAAAGGAGCACAGCATTACTTTCCTTTCCAATGTCTATGGCTGAGGACAACTGATGAATCTGGCACCATCAATAATGTGGCATACAATCTGTAAAATTCCTGTATATGAGAAATCCAGGCTCACAATGGCTCTTTCACTGCTTTCTTGCCAACATACAGCCTGTAGATTACCATAGACTGCTATGAAAAAACACTGTAGGACAATGAGCCTGAGAGACAACCCAGTCAAGGCAGTGATCAGAGCTTTTAGAGACCAGAAAAATCAGATTTCCCTTCTTGAAGTCTGCCTGTGGGAAAGATAATTTGCAATGGCTACAGAGACAAGACAGAAGTGTACAAAGCCTTTATATAAACTTCTTTATCCCTACTTTACAAGAAAATCTTTCCTGAGGAAGAGTTCTTAATTTTCCAGACAGGAACAGTGAAGTACAGTATATGCTAGGTTAAATTACAGACCAAAGTAATTGAATAGTTTTTGTAATGCCAAAAATTGGAATAGAAATTGGGCTCTGGCCATGTACATACCATCACAGTAATAATTTCTTTTCCAAGTCTAGTCCTATGCCTTTTCAAATCAATTGTTAAGCTGCTAGATCAGATAATTAATGACTAACAATAAAACATGTTTCCCTCTTCTGATTTCTTTCCTATCCTTGTAACCAATGGAAAAAAAAGTTATGCTGTGTTTTGGGAATTTATATGTACATTTGTCAATAAGAGCAGACTTAAGGAAAAAGTCATGTCCCCAAGCTAAAATACTGCTATCCCCTCTCTGCATGGGTAATGGAACTTACTAATGAGTAAGACTCACCTTCACCGTAACATTGGGCTGAATTACATGCTATAGTCCTTGACATGCTTTGACATGACTAATGTGACCCAGCTGGTGTCTGCCGTAGAAAAATGTGAACATAGAATGTGTGTTTTATGAGACACACATATAAGTTGACAACAAAAAACACCCATGGTTTTGTTTGTGTGATTCAACCAAAAAAAAAAATAAGAAGAGAGAAATCCATGAGCTTATAACGCTCTGCAAATACACAAGCTGTCATATTTCAGTATTTACAAGTATTGAAAGGTAGTGGGTAACAGTGTGTTTGTAGACTGTGGGTTTCCAAGTGTACGTGTGTAAACTGTTCCCTCTGTCGTTTAGAGGATGACCATATAGCCAGCTTATTTTACTGCAGTGTTTAAGCAGGAACCATATGATAGTATGTTTTATTTAAAATTGGGCTTGTACTACTGAGGCTGGAAACTTGTATCTTTAGAACAATTTCATATTGCACAGTGCCACCATATGTTGCCTACTTTAGTGTTTTTAAAGAGATTGCTTACTGCCTAAAGGTAGCATGTCTCAAATTTACAAATCACATATTGCTTGAGGGCACAAGTGAAACCATTGATTTAAGAGAATGCAATATGCTTAGTTTAAAGGTGTTAATTCAACTCTATCATCTTCCAGCTTTCCTTACATTGAAATATATATTAGTATGGGGCCAGGGAAATTAAAAGATTGGCACTACAGGTTCTGTAATTGTGTTTCAGTCTTTAAAGGGAAGAAGAAACTGGCTGATTAGGTAGACAGACACATTTAGCATAAGTGTTCTTGGAACCTCTTGAAATGAACACCCTGAATTATGAAGCTGGCCTTTTACATTTCTCATTGTTAGTGTAAATGGAAAAGTAGCCACCAGTATCTGGCAACTAGTTTAGCAGATGGACTTGTTCTAACATTTTCTCTGAATTACCTTGTGCATATTTTAAAGGGGAAACTTGTCATTTATTTATATATTTTAATATTTAACTTTCTTAAAAAATATGGATTGCTCACAGTAATTTAATATATTTCTATTCAGTGTTTGCCTTCAGATAGTTGCTGCAAATTTGAAGGTAGAAAAGTCCTAATCCTTCCAGAGGTAAAATCATTACCCTATTCTCTACTGCTTTATCAATTTGAAATTAAAACATTTCAAGTGATGAAACTTCCAGTATTTTCCTTAAATATATACCGTACCAAAATAATTCTCTCTGGTTTCATAGCCTAAGGGTGATGAGCAGCTCTTACAATATTGTCATTATTATTTTATTTTGCTATATTTCTATTAATGTACCTGATGGGGACTGATGCCAAAAAAATAAAAAATTGGAGTCCCATTGTAGTGCAGTGACCCATAACAAAAATGAGTCTGTCTCCAAGAGCTCACTGTGTAGCCCTCGGGCATAAATACACAGGTGGACAAAAAAAGCAAATAAACAGTACAGAGTGCTGATGGAACAAAGTGTCTGTGCTCACGGGTTCAGACACAGGGGGATCTTGCTTTCTTACTGCTTGTAAGAAGGAGATTGTATGTAAACAGCCTTGCCCTCAGTTTCCAGCATCACCTGTGCAGGTCGGGACCAGCGATCCTGTCCAGCACAGTGTGAGCGTGGAATGTCAGAGGCTTTGAGCTACTATAGAATGATGTCCCACAATACTGTGGAACCAGGGGGTTCCCTAGGAGAGAGTAAGGTGCCAACTTTCTACATTTAATGGGGAAAAACACTCAGAAAAAGCTCAGACGTGCTTCGTAAAGAAGCCAAGATTTGATTCTGCTGGTACTGTGGCCTAATGGAAATAAGGGTGCTCTGCAAGAAGGGCTCAGGACAAGGGTCAGTGCTGGCAGGTTTTCTTTTCACTCCTTTTATTGCCTTACTGTGAAATGGAAAATACGTCAAAAATGAACACCGAAGCAGAGCCTGCATAGGTCGTGCAATTATATGTCCTAGTTTCTGCAGTATTTCATTGTGGCTTAGAGATTGGAATGTGAAGTTTCTGAAATAACCTTTATTTTTGCATAAATCCTGTCCATGTTTCATGTATTTCTTGTTTTCTTATAAATTTGTTAATAAAGGCCTTTTTAAGCACTTTGGTGACAGGTTCCAGATAGAGTGTATTTTTTGGGAAGTGCTGACACCGGCTGCTGGGACTCAAACCAGCAAGTCAGGTAATTCTTTATAGGAAACGGCTGTGGCGTGTGCTGAACAGAGTCTCCCGTTTCCAAAGCAAGTGTTCAGTCTATGCAGCTCACAAGTCATCCCCATTAGTAAGGACCAGCACTGGCGGTGCCTTTACAATGCTTACACATCACTAAATAGTCTTCAAAAATACCACTGTGGCTTAATTTACTTAATATTAGTATACATGTTAACTTAATACCTTTCTTTCTTTTTAAAAAAAGGGCAGTTTGCAGGACGCTTTCTTGTCAGGTAATAGCTCTCTGGATTAATTTAGAGAGCCCTTTCTTGTCAGCACAGGCAGCAGCCCCCCACCATGGCCAGAGATTAGGTGCCCCCCAAGGCTGAGTCGAGCCGGTTGGCGCCTTTATGCAGGCGACCTTTGTGTGGCCCACGCTGTGGCTGCCGGTTTGAAGCCTGTGAGGAGGAGATTAGGCTGTCCCCAGTCGGCCAGCCGGCGCTGGGTGTGGCTCGTTCCCATTTTGGCGAGCAGATGGTGGCAGGCCAACAGGTGCACCCCGATGGCAGCAGCGGGCCCAGCGCATCTGCTCGCTGGGCAAGGGGGAGGCTGCGCCCCAGCCCCACACCAGCTGCACTGTACAGGGCAGGGCACAGGCAAGGTGCTGAGAGATAAAGGCTGATGACCTTCAACTATTAACCTTTTTACATTACACTCTGGAAAGGGATGGTATGGTAAGAATGCTTTGATCTGAATATTATGGGATGAAAAATCACCAGAGACTAGGAGGTGATTGATTAGAGGGTGTAGGAAGTCGTGGGCAGTTTCATTTTAGGCTTTCCAGCAAGTGGCAGGGTCTCTCAGCCACTAAAATCCACCATCTCTTCCTTTGCAGCAGTTGTTTCTCAGAGCATCAATGAATGGAGACTGGACTGGCTCTGCATTATTTTGGTCTTCTACTCAGAAACAGAAGTAGAGCAACCAGACTGGGATTTTTGAAGCCCTTCATGCTTAATCTCCCCCCTCTCCCCACCAAAAAACCCTATCCCTTTTATGCAAAGAACACAGTTCCTGCACTTGGGGTAACATCATATATCTATTAGTTACAAGCAGCACAGGAAGGAGTAGACTCAAAATGAAAATGATACTCCATTTCTAAGAATGTTTGTCTTAGCTTCTAAAGTTTATGCTCTGTATTACATTCTCACTTTATACATGTCTGTATTCAACCCTTTCCTTCCCAACCTGACCAGATCCATACTCTTCTGCCTCACCCTTGCTTTAGTCCGGCCCTAGACTACCTCAGCTATCACCCTTGCACAAACAAGCAACTCTCTGGCTGATCTTCTTGGCTTAGATTTAGACTTTTTAGCTGTTCTCACTCTAACTCTTCTCCCTTCCTGTTTCCCCTCTTCCTCTGCTTTTGGTCTCACTTCAGGCAAGGTCTGCTCTCCCCCCAGGGCCCTTTAATTCTGCTGATGTTCTGAGTCCCTTGCAAGGTCTTCGCAAACCTGGCAGTTTCTGCTAGACTAACAGCTGTCTCCATCTCTTGTAGCTCTGGGGCTTTCCAGGATCAGAAACACATCATGAAGTAATGAATTTCATGACTCTCATGTGGAAAAAATATTGGCTCGTGTAAGCTCAGAAGAAGCCTTCTGGTCCAGAGGATACAAGACAGCCTGATGGAGTCCCACAAAAAGGAGCTGCTAAAATGCAGCCAAAGATGGGAAAGGGCACTGGATGCATTTGAGGTGGGGTAAAAGGGTGGGTTATTGATCTACACCTTCAAGTTTTCAGAAAATCTTAATGGCTGGGCTAACTTGCAAGCAGTGGCTTCTTTCTGTTGGACAGCCTGAGTTCCTCCCATGGCTGGAGAAGGGAGACACAGATGCAGTGAGAAATGTTTCCATCAAAGCAAAAGTTGAACTACACGATGTCTGGAAAGATGAGTGGTGGTGTCCAGGCTTGTCTGGGTGCCTATTTGGGGAACTGGAGAACAGCTCTACTTGCAGTTACATGAATCCTGCGTGTCCTTTAGATGGTTCATTTGGAAGACAACATAACTAATATTAAGCAGATTGCAGTCTCACACCAGAATTGCCAGGAAAGGGTACAACAGCCTTCCAAAGAGGAAATTATTTGGTGGGACCACGAGCTGGCTACAGTGATGGAGAAGTAACTTTATTAATTGAAACCAACCTGAAGAAATAGGAGATAACAGGTTACTGGATCTATAATTATAGTAAATTCTTAAGTTCGTAGGTCTTATTTCTTTAAACTCCATTATCCCTTTTTCATCTTTAAAAGGTATTGGTAGTTGCTCTGCACTTAAAGATATCAAAAACCACTTTATTTTGAAAGAGGGAAGGACTCTCCTCAAATATATTTTATTCAAATACCGTTACTCCTAATTTCAAATGATTATTCAGAAGTTTCAATTGGTGAAGAAATAGTCAGTGTAAAATTTTTAAAGAATTTCTGACTGCAAATACAGTTAAATTCATGCATAGGCATTTTTGAAAGATCTACTCATGTTTAATTTTTGTGATTTTCTCCAGCAGGTAATAAATACTTCAGCCATCACAAATACCTATATAATATTGACTTATTGTTTCTAAGGATTTTGCAAGCCCTAAGAATAAACCCTTGTGAATATGGGCTCCATCTAGATGCTTTTTAACCACTACACAACATGCTTTAAAAGTGACAGCATACCAGTAGAGTATTTTACAAAATAATTAAGGTAGTTATAGGGCAGAGATCATTCCACACCAAACTCAACAACTTATAAATATTGTCCATAAGTCCTTAATACACTTGTGTATGGCATTATTCTTTTCAAGTCTACTTAATTCTCTCACATCCTTGTCTCTAAGCTCTATAAAGAGTTAGGCTTACTACACTACATAAAAGTCTTTTCAGACCATGGCAAGCTTTTCTCCCCAGATTAAAACCTATACTGTCTTTGCTGGTAGGGATACTCCTATTACAAGCCCTGGGAAAGTCCTGGAAAGCTGACAATGCTGTTTTCCTTTGCAGGGTTGTGGAACTAGCTCAGAAGGGGTTAAGTGGCTGCAGACCAGCTGGGCTCTGTTAATCTGCAGGGACCAGCTGCTTTGTATAAAAAGGAAGACAAGAAACAGAGTGGCTAGTGCTGAGGGAAAGCTGAGGGTATTGAATTGCTAAGTTTGGGAAAGGGGGAGTGAGCACTTGTGTATCAGTCTTTTGGTGTGCTGGAAAAGGAAGAAGAGCTCTGTAGGTATTTTGGTTTGCTTGAGGAGTTGCTATTGCTGGTGATGGTTGGCAGCCCACCCAGGATACTGACTTTTTGTTCTTAGGCACTCCTAAAATGATGGCCCTGCAGGGTAGAAGCTGGTAACTGAGCAAGCCAGGGTTAGTAAGTCCCAAATTGTCTCTGATTTCAACTGAATGCTTTCCAAAAGTGAAAAAAAAAAAAAAAAGCAGTGGAAGCTTTTGGTGTCTTCTAGAGACCTGAAGTAAGAGCCAGTGCCCTCTCTTTTGGCTGTCCCAGCAAGTTGTCTGATAAATACAACTTGTATTTCTGAAATGTGACAAAGGCTTTCATCTGCCCCAATGCGCATTGACTGTACTTGTCTATATCATGACTTCACCTCCTGTAACACTTGGTCTGTGACAAATAGGCTGCAGAAGGGAAATCCTTCAATAGTTTTTACTACTTATCTTTACATATGACCTCTGAGAGACTTTAGTGTTTATTTTACTGAAGCTGCTTTGAATGAAGAAACTCTGTAAGCAGAAGTTGAATTGCATAATACAAAGCTATTAAGCTATATTTAGTGATTCCATTAGAAATCTGCTGTTGAGCAAGGCAGAGCATATGGAGAGAAGTTGGTGAAAACCTGATTAAACATTTATATGGGGCATATTTTGATTTTACTTGCATAAATAATTCTTTTTTTGTTGTTGTTGGTTCTTTTTGTTTTCTTTCCTTCAAAACCACCCTTTTCTACACCTGCTCTGCTAAAAATAATGCTACTGTAGCTGCACTGAAGTAGTAGCAGGTATGAGTGGGTATCTCATACCTATCCATTTGCCATTTAAGGCTATTCTCTTTCTCAGGTTTGATAGGCCTGTATCCTTTTGAGAAACAAAAAACTTTATTCCTATAAAATCTGCAGTAGTTTTCTTTTGTCCTTACAAATAATAAAGTAGTGATGTTCCAAGGGCAGTAATTATTATGCAGAAGTTAAGTTGTGCTAGGAGTCCAGATCAATAGGAGAATTTCCCCAAAGCTAATGGGAATTACAGCTCACATATCAGATGAATGATCTATTTTCTAAAGTCAGTAATAGTTTTAAAGGGAGATTCATTTCTGAACTTTACCAAAGTCTGGGTTTGATATTCTAGTGCAGACTCGTTTTTTGTACTCGGTTGGGATTCAAAGTCCGATTTGCAATAACAATAAAGGTCTTTTATGACTTCTTGATATTAATAGTGTGATATAAAGTAGGTCTAAATCCTGCCCCTCTTGCCACTAAATATATGAGGGAATTCAATCTTTTTCTTTAAGAGTTGATCTGAGTGAGCATTCAGGTGCCCCAAAGCATGGATTTTTCTCTGAATCTCCTGAGAACAAGGTATTTCAACAAAAACTGTATCTCTTTTCCCTCCCACTGAGTTTCAGAGTTCAAACACTGGCAATTTCCAGTACCATCTTTTCTTTTCTCCTTGTTACAAGTAAGATTTCATTACCTGCAGAACAACCAGTGCCCACTTTCCAGCATCAGCATTGTCCCAAGATCTTTTCTCTGACTGCCATCACTCATTACAGCAATGTGCTGCTCTTTCATGGTGGCCCAGCAGATCGCAGAAACATGGGGCTCTGGATCATTACCAGGGAACAGAGTCACTTTGGGGTCATTATCAGAGAAAAGTATTACCTTTTTTTTTTTTTTTTTTAAAGGCATATTCTCTCCAGCTCTGTGTGGCAGCTGTTGTCTTCTGAATCCCATCTAACTTCTGCAACCCAGTGGTTTCAGCTGACGTGTTTCAGCAGGGAATTAAATTATGAAATTTTTTTGGAAAGAAGCTAACCTCTTTTGAAACGGAAATATTATCTCCTGGGTGGAACACACTATGTCGAGTACTCAAGGGCCTTATGAAGCTGCTCAGATAAAAGCTTCTGATAGTGTGTGTTTGGCAAGGTATTAATCATAGTGTGGTGAAGCAAAAATCCACCCCAAACTCAGAGAGGCTGTGCAGAGTAATTCCTCTAATATTTTGGCCAGTCCATGGACGATTGCTTTTGGCTTATGTGAAAGCTCACTGTCTGTTAGACTGCAAAAGTGAGCTCTAATGAAAAATACTACTCTGGGCCTGTGGCTTTAACAGTTGTATCTCATTCCTGCACTTTTCAGCCCGGTGAGAAGTTTAGCACTGCAGACCAGAGCTTGAGGAGTCCTTACAGCCCAGTGTGTGCAGGGAGAGCGCACAGGTAGCGCTCAGCCAGGGTCACGCACACCGAGAGCTGCCGATGCTGCAGTAGCAGCGAGTGTGTGGGGGGAAGCTATGTTGGTTTCTGAATTTCATTAAAAATCTGAGATGTCTATGCACACAGCCTTATTCACAGTTTTTTCTGTATTGTGATTTTAGGATATAACAAGGTGTTAACAAGAAAAACATGTTTTCATTAAAGCTGTATACAAAATGTATCTTTGCCCTGAGCCCTTCTGTGTGTTTATTTTTCTGAAACAGTCTGTTACTTAAAGAAACAAACAAAAACTGAAGCGGGGAAAGAAACTTTTTCCTTTCTCAGTGAAGGTCCATTTTTAACCATCCCTTTGATTTCCAGACGTCGAGGGTTGTGAGCTGCTGGGTGGGCTGTACTGGCCCAGGTGAGGGCCACACCTCACCTGTTGAACTTATTTAGTTAAGCTGTTGTAAACATTTACTCTGTTTTCTTTCTCAAAGTGAAAACACTGTAAAAATAATGGCTGCCATAAAGACTGCATTAAACACTTTCTAAAAGGTTACAGTTTGCAGCTGTGAGGTCGCTGCCCTCTGATTACACTGCAGCACTGCCTTTCCCCGGCACTCTCTGCAGAGCCTGGGAAAGAACTGCCCTGCCTTCCATGCCGGAGGCATTTGGCCTTCAGGGTGTGGAGCATTTCCTGGGGCTCAGGATGGGGATGAGAACCAGGTTGTGGAGGCCTGTTGGCAATCTGCTCTCACCTGCTGTGTGCTGTGGGTTTGTCCATACATCCCATCAGTGCCCATCCATGAGCTGAGGGTAGCAGCAGCAAAGGGAATCTTACTGATAAGGGTGGGTAGAGATACAAGAGAAGAGAGCAGAAGATGAGGTGAGAAGATGACATACAAAACTACAGAAACTGCAACTCCCATAGGAGACCAAGACAAGGAGTGTTCTGCTTTGTGGGGGGCAGAGCAGGACATGAAAACTGGAAGCTTCAGTCATTTTAATAATTCTGATTAAAAGAGGTGTGGGCTGCAGGTACAGACCTAGGTAAGGAAAACTCACTGGTCCAAGCTGGAGTTCATAAAGAGTCAAGTAAACACCTGCCAATGAGGAATGACTGGTTATGAGCAAGGCCTTAACCCTACTTCCCCGGAGTCTCCCTTGTCTGCCTCTCTCCTCTGCCTCCCTCCTCATCTGTACACGTAACGCAGCAACAAAACCAGGCTCCTGATTCAGGTGTTTTGGAACTTGAAGTAGGAGCTATGGGCTATGGAAAAAGAGGAATAAGCTTGGACCTGAGAGTGTGCTGTTTGTTGTTCTTCATATTTGTATGTTCTGTTCTTACAACTGTGCACAAATTCACTTTTATGATGTGACAGAAGATAAAACAGCCTGTTTTGTCCCATACTCCCAAAGCATTAAGGATCCTTCTGGCATATATGCTGTGCTCAGTCTGCTACAGGAAGGATTTTCCATTTTTCAGTTATTTTTTAAAAGTAGGGACATCAGATTTAGGCAGACCTTTCCATTTTGTCCTTAGCCTTAGAGTCCTTGTCCCGATTTTGAGACAAATTCAGAGGAACATCCAAATTTGAATGTCCTCTAATACCCCTCCCCCACCCCTCCCCCACCAGGTTTGGGAAAGAAACGACCCCAAGACAGTCCTTTTTGCTGTTGTGGTTGTTTTGCACTGTGGTATTCCTCACATTTTAGAAGCAGGCAGCTAAAATCATGATGGGTTTTAAAAAACAAACAAACCTCAAATCTCTCTTAACTAAAGCATGTGGATTGACTAGAGAAACCAAACAGGTACTCTGGGGCAGATCCTTAGTTAGGTGTGTTGTCATGTCAGACCTAGTGGAGCTATGACCTCTCTGGGGGGGTCTGCAAGTTCACATTCCAGCAAGATAAAGTCCGGTCCACCAGGAATAAGGAACATAACAGACAGCCACATGCTGAGATCAGTCTGTTGAGGACTGGAGATATTGAATTGGTTCTCTAAGTTAACAAGCCCTCGTGTTGGTCCCTGATCACTTATCCCTCTACCTTCTAGCTGTCATGCTTTTTTTCTCCCATACCATGGACTTGGAGCTTGGGAGAAGTAAAGAACAACCTTTTGGCCAGTATAGTCACTGTGGAACTAACTGGAACTGGGGGAGCCGCACTCTCCGTCCCAGCCAAGAAATGCATCCTGGAAGGAATTTTATACTTAAATTGAAAATTAATTTAGCACTCACATTTTTGCCTACACTACCCGTTTGGGCAGAGAAAGAAAAGGAATACTTGTTGGCAAGTAACTATTGTAGCTGGGCACATGAAAAGCAGTTTTAATCTACACTCAGTTTAGCTGGCAACTGTCCTTGTCATCTGCTTGGAAGGTGCTTAATGAACGCAAGGAAAAGAGCAGCCCCTTGTACCTGCTGCTACAAGGAAATGCAGAACTGAAGGGTACATTACTGCTCTCATCTGAAATATGTGGGGTGAAGCTGCATAAAATTTATACCAGTCAATGTGCAAGATGTTCTGTGCACTTGAGGACACATGGTGCTACATTGCTACTTTGTGCTTATTTCTTGAAATCCATTAGCGCTGCACTTTCTTGGAATGTTTTATTCAAGAATTGAGGGAATAGTTTCTCTCTGCTTTGTATTTATTACTTAACCTTTATATTCAGAACTTTTATTGCTTTGCCTGAGGAAACCAGATTGGTTATACCTTCTACAAGTAGGTAACCGCAATGTGGGAGGCACACAGCTGTCGTCAGTCTGTCTGTCTGCACAGGGCTCTAGCACTATTAAGGCTCTCAGACCTTTCTCTCCTGTGCCACCTTGGAAAGGAGGTGTGTGGTGATGCTACTCTAACTTTGCCCAGCACCAGAAACAGCAGAATGACTTAGCTTTGCTCAGGACAACTGAAGAAGAGTTTTAACCTTCAGCTTTTCATCCCCCAATTAGGTGTGTATAAGTAAGTCTTTACAGAGAAATTATTGGTGCTGTTTGAGCCCATATATTGCTTTACTACTATTTATGAGACTGCAGATGTCTTTTTGCATCTGACAGTAATCATTCAAATACCAAGAGAAGGGTTCACTCTTGCCAGCATCTGTCAGATCTCTACCATGATGTCATAAGAAGCTGGTTTAGACTGACAAGAGCAGACTTTATACCTAGCTTTGCTTACTTGTGCCCAAAGGATCTGTTGCCTTTCTCTCACCATGCTCAATTTTCTACTGTCCAAATGATGTCAGGCAGAGAGTGGGAGAACCAGCCCATGGTACAATGAACCCTGAGCACTATCAGCTGGTGCTGGCTCTGGGAAACGCTGGCAGCCAGTATATTGTGCAGCAACATGGAATCTGTAATCCACTATGTGTGCAGAACATCCCACACAGGTGCACCTATTCCAGAGGGATGGAAAGACAGTATGGCCTATGGTCCTTGAAACATTGGATAAAAGGACTCATGTAAAGCTTTACAGCAAACGAGAGGCTCAATTTTCTTCTGCAGTATATTTTCTGTCTGGAGGAAACTTCAACCTAAGAATGTTGTTACTCTTGCCTAATATCAGCCAGGTAAAATGTCAGTGTTAGGCATGTGGCTACTTAATCTGCCTCCCACTTATACTCTTTCCGTAGATGTTGGAGAGACACAGACACCTCCAGAGAGACACAGACACCTCCAGGACTAACTGATTCTTTAAAATGGAGTAGACCTTGCAAAGTGCCTGAAAGAGAGCCCCTCCAGTGGACTGGAGTGGATGGGCCATACCTTTAGACAGCTGGTCTGAGGCGAGCTCTTAGAGCTTATCTCATTAGAAGATATGTCCTGTGCAGTTATAATCTCTTCTCCTGGTTTACTTCTTTATCACTTTTTTCTTAGAATATTTTGAGAAAAAAACAGTGGAAAAAGCGCACGGAAAATGTTGAGAGTGAGACCACAGGGGCTGGAGGTTCTGTAGATATACATCCAATAAGTCCCATGCTCATACAAATATCTTGTCTGAGCTTGGCCTGTCAGCATCTATCAGTGTTATTCCGAACAATGCTGTCTGTTTTGAGCTGACTGGGAAGAACTCATTCTCCATGAACCTTTTTTTAATCCGAATGCCTGAAAGTGGGTACCTTCACATATTCCCTCTTATAATACACCTTGTTTATATGAAATGCCTGCAGTTTTTATTGCAAAGGCTGGATATTGCAAGCCAACCTTTTTTAATGGACATCATTTTTTCAATAGATTTTTCATGAGATTACCCCCCTTTCTAGAATTCAAAATAAAACATAAATCCTTCCTGTGGGCTGTTTTTTCATTGTCTTTGGCAAACTTTCTGTCATATATATCCTTTCATTAGATAAAGAACTAATGACAAATAGCATTCAATAAATGTCAAAAAAGAAAACATTTTATTGTTCTCTTCTTCAAGTATAACCAACATTTCTTTATAATCAACTAAATAAATTACGTTTGTTGCAGGAGTCATTACTGGGGCAATTCCCGCACACTGCTTGTTACAAATAGACTAACCCGATGCCTACAATTAGAATAAATCAAGCCAGCTGAGAAGGTTCAAATACATGACACAAACTTGACTAAATAGCAACATGACATAAAGGGATGCTGTAATGCCTCCATGATAATAGTATGCAAAATGTAAAAGACCGCTTTTCTGTATGCTGCCATATGTCCACTGCAGTTTGTGGACATATGGACGTAGGACTCTCTCATGTGTAATGTATATCACACAGACAAAAATAAAACAGGAGTAAAGGGCTGATATCATGAACACTGTTTAGAGGACAAATTAAAATGTTTGTTGTGGCAAAAACATGGGTGTACTAATTAATAGCTCTAGATTGCTTACTGGCACCGGCTGCGACAGCCTCAGGTTTTTGATATGTTTCAATAAAAGACAGGGCTGAATACAACTAAGTCTCTGACTGTAAATGTAATTGCTTGGATAAGGTCTCCTTTTTGGGGAGACACTTTGCTTGATCTTTCAAATTGCAGTTTACAGTATGAATTAATGTATCTGCAAATTTACTTATAATGCTAATGTATTTATTGCTTTCTACTGTTGCTCACTGGATGCAAAAGTGGAGCTTGAAACAAACAAGGAATAAGAAAGCTCACAAGAAGTTTTCATATTGATGAAAACATTTGGAACATAAAGTTTAGTTCTTAGCCAACAAGAAAGTGATAATGTACATTGAGTGATACGTGCATGCTGTGCTTTCATTCCTCTCAGAGACAGAAGCTGCCTGTTAAATATTTTCTTGCCAGCAATCAAAATGGTAGAGGCTTAAACCTTGGCTCTTTGAGAATCTGCGGAGCTGGTCTAAATTAAAACGGATGCCCTCTTCACTTAATAAAGCCAGCTATTTGCATCCTTTTGTGAAGAGCTACAGGCTAAAGAAAAGCATGAGTAAGACTACCTGGCACCTACAATGAACGACAAACGGAATTACAAGTTAAAAATGAATTGTATGTTATTTCACTGTACTATTTTAATGGTTAATTTTAAATTTTCCCTTTTGTTTTGCAAGCATGGCTGGAAAAGGACATCAAGTTGTGGAAAGATGAAAGGGTTTTTATGGCAGATAGAAGCTGTACCCTGAATATTAAGAACACAAGTGAGATCAGCAGCTAATGTGCACATAGCAACTTGCTTTCATAGGAGAGACACCAACTTCTCCCCCAGAGAGATTAATCTCCTCATACATGAGTCATTCAAGCATGAAGAAATATTCTTTGGACATGGTGCACCAAATGGAAGCCCATACATCAGACAATGATGGTGTATTATATTGAGACATTTATAGGACTGGGACATGCCAGCTGGGATGTGCAGCTTTAAGGGAATAAAAAAAAAATTTCATTTTAAGGTGGATCTGCAGAGAAAATCAAGCAGCCAACACTGTAAATGGGTGTACATTCACTTCTCCCTTCAAATGTATTTCAGGCATGAGGGGAGTCCTTTCTCATGGAAAGTGTTCACTCATATTTGTGTCTTGGATTTTTTCAGCTACATGTCCCAGTCTTCATGACAAAATGCTGGGATTCTTGCCCCTTGTGAGAGCTGTACTCTTGCCTGGTCTCACATCCATGCTATAACTCTGGTTCTTTCTGAGTTATAGCCGTACTAAGGGGTTTGATATATCCTGCAAAGGCCCTGAACAATGGCAATCTGAGATTTCCTGAATACATTTTGGAGTGTTGGATACAAAGTGTTCAGAAACACGTTTTGTTAACTTTTGAACTGGAGATGGCAAGGCAAATGTGGGTTTTCCTACTTTTACCAAGGAAGACTTTTGCTCAGCATTTGGCTGAGCAAACACTGCTGGGCTCCCTGCAATGCAGAGCCTGTCTGACTTCTGTCAAACAATGTAAACCTATGTGTTTATTATTAAAACACAATTGACTCATAAATCTTCACCTACAAGTCAATGTAGGCAAATACTGCTCGGTGGCCATGTTTTTTCATCTGACAAAATTCCCATCTGCAAAATCTTCCCTGGATTGACAGCCCAGGAAAAGAAAAGCACTGGTAAAAGCTGGCACTCTCAAACCAATGGGAGCACTTCAGATGCAATTTCTGTTTTTGCAAGTAAGTATACAGATGCACTAAGTAAATTGCTATTAATTATTCTGTACATAATTAACTTTCTCTGCACTTAGGCAGCATTCTTCCTTAGGCAGACACATACAAGTCCTGGTAAGCTGACTGATGTATTTCAGAAAATATGATACTCAAAGGCTTTCTCAAACTGATAGAGGACAAATGTGCTTGAGTTATGGCTCCATCATCAAGGAGTTCACTCCAAGAAGGGGCAGGCAAGTGGCTGTGTGCTTACCTGTTGCAGTGCACGTGGCTGTCTTAAAGGCAGACCAAAGTCCAGAGTCCTGGTGGACGGGCACCAAGATCTAAGGATCAGCCCGTTACCTGTTTTGGGCTCCCATAGCCCAATATGTCCTGCACTTGAATATTGGTTGGTGATTGGTTCACATGGTGGACACCCAGTTTATGCATGAGGTCCTGTTTATTCATTACTCCTGTTAAATATGCATAAGTTCTAGAAATTTCTTCTGTATTCAATGCCCCATTGGCTCCCTGTCCTGGTTTCCTCCTCCTTGTTATCCCCACTGGTTGTTGTATTGTGGACTCCTCCCCCTTAGTCGATCCCCACTGGTTGTTTCCCTTTGCTCCACCCCATGTAAGAACCTTGGACCCTTCCCTTTTCCTGTCTTTTACCCCCGGGCTGCTTCAGGGAATAAACTGGCTGGAACCCATACGAAAGATCCCTCTCTCATCCTTCACCTCTGCTGACGCTTCTTCACCACCTGTGTTTGGGGCTCGCTCCTTGCGAAGAGCCAGCCTTCTCCGTGTGCCGCAGCTGCCAAGGACGTCTGCAGCTGGATGCTGTGCGGCCTCGGGCAGCCCCCAAAGGTGTCACTTACCCATCTAAGACAGCACTGAGGGGGACTCAAGAGTCACAGGTAACCCCAGAAGTACACCTGCTCTGTGGACTGGGAGAAAAGAGCTGTGGGATTGCTGTGGTAAATATTTCATGTTTGGAAGAACTTGGTAGAAATATCTGGTATAAGGCATGGTTCAGTCTTTTTTTCAGAGTTCAAAGAGTATCTGGATAATGCTTTTAGCCATATGTTTTAGTTTTAGGTACTCCTGTAATGAGCAGGGATGATCCTCGTGGGTCTCTTCCAACTTGAGATACTTTGTGATTCAGCAACTGGAAGGGAAATATGAGAAAATGGACTTGCCTGTTCCTAGTTTCTGCCATTCACTTGTGGGCACTTCAATTATTCCTGTTCCTACTTGTCTTGGACTAGTTTCTGATTCTTTTATTTTCTGCATGCTTGTCCCGCACTGCAGAGATGGATGGTAGAGCCCACTCGTAAGAAATATCTTTCAGACCGTATTTGCGCTTGCTTTTGGGATAAGGATTTTCTTAGGGCAACTTCTCTGTCTTCTCTGGCTTAGAGTTTGAATCCTGACTTTACAAGAGGCACAGTTCTCCCTTTGCAGCACTTGTATCTGTTTAGAACGGATGCCAGCGCAGCCCTCAGGATAAAATACAGCAGCTAAGGCATTGCCTGTGCTCACTCATGGCTCTGTCAGCTCCCTGCAGCCCAGCTTCCAGTACGATTTCTGCCCTGAAGGTGTAGCGTGAGATGGGCATGCACTGATCCTGCACACGGCGTGAATGACTGCTCTCCCCACTCCCAGACTCCACCAGAGTGGGAAGCAAAAAAAAACAGATCAGCCCTCAAGAAAGTTTAATTTTAATAAAAACAACAAAAAGAAACCTTCACAATCACAAAATGCTGATCAAACTTTACCAAGTCTGTGTCCTTTTCACTTCCTATTATTCTCCCTCTTACAGAATTGTACTTCCATTAAAAAAAACCAACAAACTTGCAGGTTTTTTAGACTGTCTGCTCTCTTTGAGACTTGAGGTTGTGAGTGTTTACCTTTCAAAGTATCATCTTTTCATGTCATAAAAAATTCTATTGGTAGATAGTGTCTATCAGGCAAGCTTCCTGCTTGCGATATTTAATTCTACTTCATTTCCCTGGCAGGAAATCTGGATTCTAAGAATGTTTCAAAGTGTGCTTTAATGGATGGTTGTGAAACATTTTCAATTTTAAATTCCACTTACCTATATCAGGAAAAATGTGTGTTTTTTCAATAAAATATTTCATTTTAAATTCATTTGTGCCTCAGAAACACATTATATTTTGATATACAGTAAGAAGAAATCATACATATTTTATGTGCAACACATTGAATTTGTAATATGTGTCTGATAATGACTTTACACTAAGCTCCTATTCCTTTACAGTTGTAGAGAAATAGCAATGTAATTGCTGTCCTGAGCTAGACAGAGTCTCCTTTACTGCTGCTCACTTGCTTATACAGTTGTGGGAAACCTATAAATCTGATTTGAGTCTCTAATGAGACTTTCATACACCAAGGAGAAAAATGATATATTGTGATAAAATAGAATCCAGGACTTGTTTTCTTCTGGATGATTCTTCTCTTTTAGTGTTTGGAGACTTCATTCAGGCTTAAGTACTTTTCTGTGTATGTTTTGTTTTAGATATATTAGGAAAAGTTTTTCACTAAACATGGCTTCACTTGGCAGAGAGACTTTTTTAATGATTTCAGCAGACTGAGTTGGAACAAGTGCTCAAGCAGCCATAAGGAGAACTAATTATTAGATTTGAGGGTTTATGTATGTATATTTATACATGTATCTGTAAAAACATAAGGGAATAAATGCAATGGACTCCTGATATCCTCTGCAAGTCCTGCATGAAATAAAAGCATAGCAAAAGCATGAAGGTAGGACAGCATCAGGAAAAATGAGACTGAGAGGTAGGAGTTACTCATTTTCCCACAAGATGGTTCTGACTTCCTGCCAGAAGGTCAGCATCTGATAAAGCATTTTACACTGTGCCTTTCTTTTTTTTCATGATCTTTAAGAAAGTGAAGCATGTGGGCTTAAGCTGGTAGAAGACAGTCATAGATTTCAATTTCAGCATAACACCATTGAGAGAGTGGTGGATAATAGATAATATTTCCAGTTGTGCAATAGGAGATGTAAAGTCTTTGTTAAGGCTACGCAATAAATAGTGGTGGCATTTTTATGGCACATTTTTAGAATTAAAAAGGGAATCCTCTTATATCAAAATTCAGCATCAAAACATGATGTTATTAACATCTTCAAAGCGAGAGCCAGTAGCTCCTCTTCCCTTTTCTCCTCTCCTCCTCCCCTCAATTCTCAGCTTTTAGTCAAGGAAAAGAAGTTATATTTAGGAAACGTATCTCTTCCCTCACAGAGATCCACCACAGCTGGACTTCACTCCTGCCATGCAGGGCAGGATATCACTGTACATTGCCTTGCTCTGTTTTACTGGAAACACACATTGAAGCATTTCTCTCAATCAGAGCCTGTGGTCTGGAAAATAGGTGATTTCTACTGACATCTCCTACTCCTGATACTTAGTGAGATGTTCAGGGGCTGGCATAAGGACGGGACCTTCTCCAAGCCACTTGCTCAGAAAATGGGAGAAAATGTATGCTGAGTGGTCTGAGGGGAGTCCCCTCCAGAATGTCCCCAGAATTGAGAATTTCTGGGTCTATCCTTGAAGATGTTCCAGTAAAATGCCAAGCATTCCTAGGCCACCCAAATAAAAGAGTCAATCAATTGGTCCAGAACAGGAGGTTGTCAAGACTATTACTTAAATAGTATCTTTTGCATTTAAATGAAGATGAGTGAAGGTGGAGATTATTCCTCCTGTAAGTTTGCACCATTTCCAGATCAGGGCTCTGATTCCTGTAGGTATTGATGTTGCTCCAATATTCCTGATCATCATCACTTCTTTACTTCTGTTCCTTTGCTCAAACTCATCACCTGCACCACTCCTGGGCAGTGATCTCTCCTTCTGGGTGCCTTTCTTGCAGCTACCTGCACACAAGCAATCTTCATCCTTCTGGATATCAAGGCAATTTCTGGGAGAAAAAAAGAAAAAGGAAATGTTTGGAAAGTGAGGATCTGTGCTTTTACTGCTTTTCAGTGGTTGAATGAGGCAGACTGGGTCCTCTATATAGACACAGGCAGCAGGAGTAAATTTTTCCATGGATGTGTCAAAGCTGGGACTTTCCTGGGGAGCAAATGAATTCTTGCTGTCTGCTTTGTACCTAATGTTAGAGCAATCATCAGGTGAGACTGGAAGGGGAACTGCCAGGTCACCATAATGATATGTTAACCAGAAGACTTCCATCAGGCTACAGGGAGAGCCCATGTGAGATCCTGACTGCAAACTAAACCCCCAGCTGTGGCAGAGGTGATGGTACTTGGCTGGCATTATTCCAGGTCTAAGTGGAATCTTCACCCATAGGCATGGGTTACCACATGGGAATTCACACTCTATGCAAACATCAGCTGATATTCTTTTATCCTGGCCAGAGTTTCTGGGTGGGAGGTCTAAGGTGGGAACTACATGACTGTTATCTGAGAAGTAGCTTTTAAATAAGCCTGAGCTGTGTCAGTGGTGAGCATATAAACTGCTATGTCATTACCCATAGAATGTGGGAATTTCTTTCCCAAAACAGGTTGATGTGTGTCAGAGCTAGCAGAGCTTGGTTTCCTACAGGTGTGCATCCCTCAGACTGGTCTCTGTTGTCTAATCAGGTGTTGCTTTTGGCAAATCCTTGTCTGTGTTTTCTGTGTGAACTTGATGTGAATTCTCTCTGTGAAAAAGGAAGAGCTCATCCTGCAGCCCCTCCTGCAGTGGGCGATAAGTAGGGTGTCTCTTTCCTACCTGGCCACCTAATTTTCTGGAAGCTGTTGTAAAACAACTTGTTTGAAACACAGCTCCACCCAATTTGGTTGAAAATGGCCAAACAGTTCAAAATTTACGAGCAGGAAGAAATTCATCCCAGCTGTGTGAACATTCAAAACTCATTTGTAACCAGGATGAAAAAGGACTTTGGTATCTCAAGCCATCAGGTACCAGTCAATCAGACAAAGTAACAATAGAAAAATGACATCAGGAAAAATACAAATGATTAATAAAATATTTAAAACTTGATTCTTCCTCAGTTTGAAAAAGTGAATTAATGAATGCATCAATCAAACTCCTGAAATTCTGAAAACCTTAAATTTACTCTTATTGTCAGTGCATGGCAGGAAAATAGCCTTCACCCAGAGATACCCACTAAAATGTAATTAACCTTTTGTTTCTGGAAGAACTTTCTTGGGGAATTTCAGATGCTTGTTTGGAGCTCTCGAGGGGTATTGAATCTTTAACAAAGACATCATTTCTCTTCAGTGTTCATTTGTTACTGGAGTTAAATGAGTGTTAAGAAAAGTAGGGAATCTAGAGAATATAGCTAAAAACATCTGGTTTCTGAGTTGCTCAGATTTCTTCATTCTCTTGGGAGGTAACTGACTAGTTCTGCAGCTAACATGCTGTCCTCTAGGGTAGAGAAGACATGGATTTTTAACATTAAACCCCTTTAAAACTGGCAAAAAAACCCCACCATTACCTTGATTTGTTAAGGATGTGTTTTGGCCTCAGAAAATTTTCAAGGCTTTCATATATATCTGTCATAATCATGACCACAAATACACAGAAAAAATGAAGACAAACTCCTTATTCTCTTCCCTCCAGATGACCTTCGAAATTCTTTAACTCCGAAAATCCATACAGCCTCTACTGTGACCTGTTCTGTGTATCTGAGAAAAAAGGGAAGCTCTGAGATAATTATGTAGAAATACAACATGAATTCATGGAGCAACAAGCATTTGTGAAGTACCTACACTAGTCTTCACAAATTATTTACCTAGCATGAATTACATGAAAATCAATTAACTTGGGTTAAGAACTCTAATATTGATGAATCTGTAAGAAATTTGGGGGAGGTAGATCAGCAGAGCTCCAGTCTCCAATGTATTAGAACCATATTGCATGCACTAGGCGAGAAATGTTCTCATGCATACTAATGTAATTTGATTTTAGCTATGGGATTTATAAAAAGGTGATAATGACATGTACATATCTTTATAAAGAGATCTACAGGTGAAAGCAAGAAACATGTTAATAGCTCTACTTTACAATGAGCAGTACTGATTCTTAGCTGAATGTCTTTGAGGATTCAGCAGAGAGATGCTCTGAATAATATGCAGGAGGCCTAGCTCAGAGGTCTGAAAGCAATTCTGATTTGATTGTTATTGTAGTAATAACAATTCTTATCAGGATGGATTTTGTTATAGATTTTTGGACAATATTTTGTTTCTACCTGTGTCACAGTGTCATATCATGCATTGTTAGTTTATACTTTGTTAAGATACAATATTAAGTAGTGTAATTTTTCCCATTTTAATGTAGAAACATAAATGTTCATGTTTCTGGAATCAAGCTGTGACACTGGTAGCTTGCAGGAAAGAGTAGATACTTTCTTAACATCACCCACTTCAGCTGGCCAACCCAGGGTATTATCTGGATGTGAAGAACAAAGAATGGTGTGCTGCAAACACAGTGAGGAGTTACACTCGTACTCCTTCCCCAGAGCAAGATGAGGGCATGTGCAGAGCTGTGCTTCCCAGCACACCGTGTATGTCTACATGGATAGCAGGGGTGGGCCACTGATGGTCTCCCCCAAACTCTCCACGGAGTGTCAGCAACCAGCCCCAACCTTGAATCTGCCCAAATGACTCCTGAAAAAGCTTGGCTTTGCAAAAGGTGACTGAATATACACAGGATTTTCACTGCCTTCTCATTTTGGAAGACTGATCCACACTCCATCATGCACTCAGTGTTGTGGCTGCTGGATATAGCTTGGTTTTGCATTGCCTGGATTAGAGTGACATTTGACCTTGGCTGTCAGAAAAGTCACACTGATAGTAATAATTTAGGACCTAATTTTGCCAAATGCCCCCTCAACCAAATGAAGGCTCATTACATAAGGGAAGATTACAGGACTGGTCCTCTATGATACAGCAATGTAAAAAATCCACTTGTCTCTAGAGTTCAGTTGTTTCCCAGAAAGCTGCTAAACTGCACCTCTCAATTCATCTTGTTAATTCACTGTCATGCTCATTATCTAAGTAATAGCATCAAATGTGTGTCCGGAAGGTTGTAGCCAAAGCACATTGGTAGAACAGGGTAACATGTGTAGCATCACAGCTTCAGGTGGCCAGGGCAAGAGACCTACCATAGGGTAGTTGCATTTTCTTAAATCTCTGAAAAAAACATTTTTAATTCTTTATAATGCAGTCCTTGTATACTGTTTCATGCATTCCTAACACATCAAGCCCCGTCTCTGTTTGCTCACACAGATCTCCCATTTTTGAAACAAGGCTTGCAATATTTGGGCAAGATGGAATTTTGTTGCTTTCATTTATAGTTCCAGGTTTCATACCAGAGTTTCACAGGATCAGCAAGGAGCCGACATATATGGATAGTAAATTCTCTACACAGAGAATTTTTTTTTCTCTTTCTAGGTGCTGTTAGAGGTCTTCAAATAATGCGTTGTTCTGTTTAATTTTTACTAATGTAATCCTCTCTGATGAAAGGAAAGCTCATTTTCATTACTAGGTGAGCAGGGTGGTTGCATTAGTAGTCAAGTCCCATTCTCCTTTACACTGATGGAAATCCAGACAGTGATGCTGAAAGCAAAATTCAGCCTAATGGAGACAAGGTAAAGTATGATTTTGAGAAACCATTTTTCCTTAAAACAGCACAATTCATGTGGTCCTCCTCTTTGTCTTAAAACAGCATTTATGTATGATTCAAATTCCTACTTTTCCTTCATCATTTTGCTGTACTCAATGTAGCAGTAATTAGCTGAGTGTATCTAACTTTGGATGGATTTGCATTTTTAGGCTGTTTACAGTTGAGATTGGTTTTTTCCCACGTGCAGCTGTGGAAGGCTTAACTTCTCATCTGTGCTCATGTTTTAGGGTCACGCTGTAGCCATCAGAGGGGTTGCTCTGCGCTGGTTTTACCTCCCTCTGTTCTAGCCAACATGGGGAGTCCAGGCATTTTATGCTGACTACCTGGTTTTACACAGCTGAAATGAGAAGCTGTGGCAGCCCCCTCACCCTTCTGTGACTTAGAACCACTCCTAAACCACTGCTTCATCCCAGTGTGGCATTTCCATTTTTCCTTTTCAGTAAACAAGCAGAATTCAGCCTGGCACTACAGTTTTACTCACCTTCCCCTCAAGCATTCAAAGTTGGGTTTGTGTGCTGTGGAAAGAGAGGTTTAATAAATCACACAAAAGCAATGTTTTCTGCTTCTATTTTTCAAATGTACTCTGCAGAAAACTTTGGTAAACAAGGCTTTTTTTTTTTTTTTCCCCTGAGTCATGTGCTTGTTTACAGAAAAATGGAATGTTCCCCCCAAATTAATGATGATTAATAAAAAATGTTCTTTGCTCTAGGTGTATGGCATTGCAAAATTCATTTCCATTAGCTGTTTGTGTCTCATTTTACTTTGTTTTTTTACTTGGCAATGGAGAGGCTTTTCTTGCATTTTATATACATTTGAAAGAAATTATGGTTTTGTACATACTCAATAAAAATTTGCTGTCATTCTGCCCAATATACAGTCAGATTTTACTAAGACAAAGTAGTTCAGAAACGCTTTTCTTGATATTGCAAGCAATTTTTAGATTAGCATGTTGTATTTCTAACCTTCATAATTTTCTTGTACAAAAGTAAATCTTAAGTTTTGTCATACCTATAATTGCTCTGACAAAAATGTTCGCAGTGACATGAGTGGTGGCTTTGGCTACCAAGACAGATTTTCATAATAATGAGTTTTTTCCTGTAGGGGGCTGTGAACTGCTAATTAGCATCTATGACCCAATATTCTTAGCAAATAAGAGTAATAGCAGTAATTTCTAGCTTTATGCAGGGTGCAAGTCTAATATTACCAGCACTTCTGTTTCATTTGTAATTAACTGCAAGCAATTATTATAGAGTCAAGGAAGTATATCCTAATGCTCGTAGGTAATAAAAAAAATTAAAATTATGTTTGTAAAACTCATATGTTTCATGCTGGGTGTGCTGATTTCCTTCAGAGTACTGAGATTATGTGCCTATCAATTAAAAATTCTTCTTTAATGTTGCTTTACATTGATATGCTTTTGAACGTTGCTGTATAAGTATCTTGTCCTCTATTTAATTCTCTTCCTTTTTTTGAAAACAATATCCTTGAAATTTCAATTAATATTTTGACCACAAGACCTTACTGAATACTTAATTTGGCTACTTGATCTTAACATAAGATTTAGATGGTACTGGAAGAAGTTGTTTACACTTGATTTTATGAGGTCTGTGGCTTAGTCCTATTAGAGCTGTGACCCCCAAGGCTGGTGACAGGGGGGTGCGTGCTCATGCAGCACAGCTGACTTCCCCAAACAGAAACAGATCTGCTGTTTCTTTTACTCAGCAAAATAATACACAAGGCTTTCTGCAAACTGACTTACTTTCCCCTGTTTATATTGTTTTTTATGATGGTTGGAACAGCTATGAAATAGGAGCTTCCAGTGGCAATTTCGTAGTTACTAGGATGGCACCGTGCCTTGTCATTGCCTTGAACATCTTTACATAACAGGCCTCAGTCATTTACTCAGAAATATGATCTTATCTGAATCTAAGCTCTGCATAGAGGTGGATATAGAATAACTGTTTTCCAAAGTTTTGACAAAGATTCAGATATTTTGGCGTCTTCTCCTTTGCAAAATGTATGTCCCTTTCTGTATGAATGGTGTTTAACCGACTTTGAACATATAACAACGGCACATTCCTGAATTCTAGACTCTGTAGTTCAGGTTCGGAGGGGTTGGGCATGGTGTCTGCTGTGCTTTGGTCCAAGGGAGTTTTCTCAGCATCTCTCAGACTGTTACTCAAGAGATTTGGAGGGCAAGAAACTGATATCTTTACATGAGCCGTGGATTCCAAACAAAGTTTTTCAAACAATGGTAGGCTTAGAAAACACCCTTTGATCATACATGGAGTGTGATAATGACTCTGTTGTGTAGCTAGTTGAAAAGGAGGCTGAAGAGACTGAATGAAAAAAAGGGGTTTTATTTTATTTATGTTATTTGTTTCTTTGTTCTAGGCTGTGTCTGTCATAGGCTTTCTTCATGGCGACTGTCAGTACCCTTTATCAGTGTTGTGTAAATCCATCTTCAGGCATTTACCTGGGCATGAATGTGAATTGATCCAAAATCTATCCTGCCAACTAACCCCCAGTATCCCTAACTAACTCTCTTTTAATCACTGACACAATTTAGACCAGATTCATCAGGCAGGTTAATTCTTCGGTCAGCATGGCAGATAGAAAATATGACAAAATTTACTGATTCCATAAGCCCATGCTGACGTCCATCCATCCAGCAGCCTAGCACCAAAAAGCAGCTTTCCACCTTTCCTTAATATCCATTTGGACAGTTCCTTGTGCACTGTATCACACACTCTCCTGCTGGTTATTGCCTTCTACGTTATGTGAATATTGTTTATTTTTAATTGAGCAATGAATTTTCCTATTGCCGTAATATTAGCACAGGTTTGTCTGCCGTGGATATTTATATCTGGTGTTAAATTTTGAATTTTCTAGGAGTGCATTTTCAGCAAAGAGTTACACATACTTGATTAAAGTCTTTTATATTTCCTTGCGTAAACGTGATTTCATTTTATTGTCAAGACCTGTATCAATCACTTTCTCAGGAACTTCTTCTTACAGTGCTGTTGCAAGGGTGATAAGGAATTTGTGGATCTGCAAGCAATTTGTTATATTTGCTCAGAAGACGTATTTTCTTTCCAATCAGAGTTAATTTAAGGAAATCCTATGGTCTGTATATATCTACATATTCTTTTCAGTACAAAAGGATTTATAATATGTAAACTGAGTGACTGAGAAGGTTTTGTCCTCATTGTTAAGGAATCACAACAAATGATATAAAATGTGCAAGTATAGACAGAACTGTTAAAAATTTTGTGTAAATAATAAAGAATCTGAGAAAACATGAGTTCATGGAAAAGTTCAGGAAAATGACCCACCATGTATTTTAGACTCACAGCAAAAATCACACTAGATGGAAATCTAAGTTCTAACAGATAAATGTAAACATCGAAAAAGTAAAAGAAAATTTTAGAGTGGTGTTTTCTCTTGGAGTGGGAAGACAAACCTTAAAGTTTAAAATTATATTCTTCAAAATGTTCTCCCACAAATATTTCAGATGGGGTATATTTAGAACAGTGGTGAAATGTCTCATTCTGCGTGGATCTGTACATTATAGGCCATATTTATTATTGGTCCTTAATCCCATGTTGAGTAGACTGAACTATAGTATCTTAGCTATATATAGGAATGATCCTGCTTATTTCAAAGTGTTTTTTTTTCTCTAGACTGAGCAATGCAAGTCCCTTCTGTGCAGCAAGAACTGCACCTTACTGCAGGCATTGGAAAATTAGATGTGTGGTCCAGAGCATTTGCTGTGGTTGATGGAAAGAGTAATAACCTCTGAAGGGTGATTAATTTCATTCATCTGAGATGGGTTTTGGGCATAGGATGATCCAGCTTCTGGTGGATCCTTTTTGTCTACAAAGTACAAAGACATCCCAGACAATTAACCTAAATTTGTGTCTTAATGTTTAGGTGAGTGAGATGAAGAAAGACAAATCCCATTCTAAGTATCTGTTTTCATCTATTTCAGTTTTTGTTTATAAGAGAAAAATATTAATTATTTCAATTTTCAGCATTTTAAGATATCCTCCGTTTTGTAAAGTAGCCCCATTTATGCACAGAACAGCTTCACCTCTAATCCAAATTATTTTTGGCAATATACTCATTACATATTTACTTAGTAAATGCATTTGATAGTGGGGGTTTTTTATGTTCTAAGTTATATGAGAAAGTATTACTTAGCTTCAGTGTACAATTCAGTGCTGTTATTTTCCATCTTCCCAAAATTTCTATAGTTAGAAGAGAAACACGTTTCTATGCTCTTAGGATTCCCAGAAAGTCAATATCTAAATCCGTAGCAAAAGCTGTGCACAGAAAGCAGCAGAATATAAATTCAGTTATTTATAAATAGCACTTGGAAAAGTCCACAAAAGTGCAGTAGTAGTGGTGTCTCCAGTAGAAAGCATTCACCATTAGCTACACTTTGCCTGAGAAGGTCTAAGTTGTTGCACTGGTGTTAGTATTAACTGTTTAATCCATTTATGTACACAGATCATTGTGGGGGTAGAACATCACACTCACATAGATGACCCAAAGAAGCAACATCAGTTATGCCATTGAAAGATAAAAAGTGCTCCCTTTTAGTACCATATGAAACTGGAGGGCTCAGTCCTCTTGTATAATTATAAGGGAATATAATTAAACCCCAAATTATTATAACCAAAACATATTCTGGGGTAAGAGTTCTGTGGGTCAGCAAAGAAGTCTTTCAGAGAATGTATTGCACCACAAAGCCTTTCTCTGATGTAGGGCAGGATGAGCAGTGCTGCATTTTGTTTGAACTGTCACGTTTGTCCTGGAGGAAATCCTGCCTCACCTTTCATATCCACCAGTGTAAATCATACACGTGTCTAGTGCAATGAGATGAAAGCAGAATCTGGCCTGCTACTAGACAGAACTGACATTTCCCTATTGTATATTCCTGCAGGTGCCATGTCATCAGCATACTTGTTTGCAGGGTTTTGCAAAGTAGATTTTTGAACAGTAATTCAAAATAGAGTCTGATAGTTATCATTCTTTTTGCCCCAACATTCTTGCTTGCATTTATCAAAGGATGGTGAAAATGCTTCTTAAGAACTGCTATTATTCCTGGCCATGTCTTCTATTACTTTAGCAATGTGTGCTTTTCCTTGTCATCTTTCTCCTGCTATGGCCCCTTCCATCATCTTTATACTCGGTCTTTGTGGCTTTATAGCTTCCTCTATTATGCCCATGCTTTCCTTTGCCCTTGCTTCTCCTTAGCTTTCTTTTATCCTTTCTTCCTTGGGAAATCCATTTCTGGTTCCAAGTTACCCACCTCTGGATGTTCGGAGCCTTAACTCCAACATTTAGCCTTTTGCTTGTAAATCCTCAGGAGTCTTTTTAATGAAGGATATATACAGGGAGGGAAACTTTAAAACAAGGCTCCTCTCTTTCCAGAAGGTCACATTAGGAGTTAATAACAGCAAGCTTCTACAAACAAAGAAAATTCCAAAAAAGTTATATTAACTAGAGTTGTATGGACTTCCCCAAAGAGACCTTCTGTGAAGCGGCAGTGAGAGCATTTTTCTCTCTGTGAGAAGCAAGTTATGTTGAAACTCTGGCAGCTAAGGAAGCTGCATATTCTACACTTGTCCTTTGCAAGAATAATTTCTGGAAATGTTTTTATGTGTTTATTTCTGTGCAATCTCTAAGAGTGCCTCCACATTATTTCCATGGCAGTGCTTTATTTGATTGATCCATTTTGCACATGCCTGCCTCTTTCTATAGCACACGAAGGAGCAGCTGGTACAGTTACTGAAGAGCATGCTTCTGTTCCTAGAGTCAGGTTGATCTCAGTGTAAGAGCACCTTGTACTGTCTTCCCTCGGCATGGATTTGGATGCTTGTGAATGAGAAAAGTACACTCCATTAGTGTGATCCAACTCCCGTAGGAGATAATGGGCAGTTCTCCATTGACTTTAATGGGAAGTCGGATCAGGATGTCAGTGCTTTGAAAAAAGCAAAGGTTTTGTTAAAAAAGTATTCCTTTTAAGAAGAGTGACACAATAGGGAAGTAACATTCCCTGTAGCCTGCAAATGGCTTCTGCAAACATAGTCTTCCTGTTTAGCTTCATAATGACCATTCCAATCAGGGTTTCTGTTTAATTTGAAATACGTATTCACTTTCCAGAGAACACAGGAAAGAAGAGTGCATTTATTGTGCTTTTGGCAGGCTTGTAGAGATTCCTTTGAGTGGATAAGAACCTGCTTTTCTTCCAGGTAATTTGGACCATCTCCACTCATTTGATTTTCACTGTCACCAAAAAGTGATCCACGTAGGAGCTCCATAAAGCTGCAAATTACAGTTCAGTTCAAATCCTTAAAGGCATTTCAAGTGCACATTGTAACAGACTCATAGTAATCAAGTTGCAGAAAGACTCTTATAACAGCTATCTCTCTCTCCTTCTGAATTGCAGAGGAACAGGCAGATGTGGAAATTATGAGTAATGTAATTGATGATCTTAAAGCTTTTAAATACTCAAGCTCTCAACAATCAAGATCTATTTGAGTTCAGAATCTAATAAGTAGTAAATACAATAGGTTTCAGTAGGATGTTTTATCAGGTTCTCTGCAGTGCTTCCCCCCCTCCTTCGCTTTTATGGGCAGCATTACCATCTAATCAGCAGACAAGTTGGAAAATGTTATTGTGACAGATAATCACTTTTAGTTCATCATATTTCATTTTGTGTGATATGTAGTTACTGTGAGTTCACTTATAATGCACATATTCAGAGGGTTTGTCCCCAGTTTTTTTAAGCGGGTGAAAAAGAGTGTAATGTTATCCCAATCTGTTTATTGTCAACTTATTTATTGTGTACCAAGAAAGAAAAATGCTTGTACAAAACTCCCACAAATAATAAATTAATACCCTATAGATTTCCCAGATGCCTTAATTTATAAACCTATCTTTCAGTAATGATGACAGCTCCAAGATTTATTCTGATTATGTAGTGAATAAATTCTAGAAGTACTTTTTCAACCCAGTGAAAAAAAGTGTGTACAGTGAAGAGTTAATTTCAAATTTTCATCTGTTTTCCTTTAATCTGCAGACCAGACTGAAAGAATCCTAAATTCTACATTATGTTTCAGCTAAAAAAAAAAGAAAACATTTGTCAGTGAAGAACCCAGCTCATTCTATTACCATAGGTACAGAGCCTAACACCCTTGCTTACGTGTTAATTTATCCACATACAAAAAAAACATGTTAGTGTGAGGTGAGTAAAAAATATTTGCACCACTGGAAAAACTGCTAAATCACATTTCTTCAGATTCTCTGAAAAGCAAAATATGTTGCAGCTTTGCCTTTGATATTTCCTAGTTTGGTAGAATGAAAACAGAAGGCTTTTTTTTTTTTTTCCCCAAGAAAGAATATATTTTCACTGCAAAAAGGGACTATTCATTCAAAACAAGGGAATGAAAACTGAGAAAATTCACATAGGCATGAAAAGGCAGAATTTTTTTAAAGGGACATTTTTTAGTTTTGCTGCAATAATTAAAAAGTACTCCTTTTCTCTTAGATATAAAATCAGAATATTTTCCGTTAACTGAGGCTTTACAGGTGTCTTTCCTTCTTGACATATGGAGCGGTCTAATACTGTTGAACTGTTCTTTTGGGGTGTGTCCTGTCTGCAACATATTTCTTGCCAAGTGTTGAACCAAATTCAGGTAATACAGTCAAACCTGTGGACATGTGAAACTGTCCTTGGGGCAGTTCAGACAGCGCTTAAAATCTGACACTGCTTTTGCTCAGGCTGGTGTTCCACTCAGTAATAAGGCACAAAGTAGTGAGCACTCTTAGATACTGGTAGTCTTCAGGTGCCAGTAGCTGGCTCCTCTTCCTGCAGGCAAAGAACAGGCACATGTGCCCTGGAAGTCCTAACAAAGCGAATGGTACCTGTTAGGGCACAGTAACTTGGGTGTGCTTTTACAGTATGTCCCTGGCTGTCCCAGTGCTACAGTGGCAGTATCAGCCTCCAGGGAAACACCCATGATCCTGCAGTCAGTAGTCCTTGTCCAGAGCATGGCCTGGATTAGCTCCATTGACAGTGCATTGCAGGCAGGAAAAGACAGATCCTACCCAACTCCAGCAATTTTCAGGGGGCTGCAGATCTACAGGAGCTGCTCCGCAGCACCACTGCAGGCTGCTCCTGTACAGCCATTGAGGCAAACCTGAAAACTCCTCCAAATTTTGAAAAATTTTGGAAAAACAAAGCAAAACAGAATCTGTTAGATTTCTTTACATTCAAAACCCAAAAGCTGTTAATATTTCTCAGAAAAGCATCTGAGGTCCAGAAGAGAGAAAATCCACTGTGGTGGTCCTTGCTCAGCATTTGGATTCAGATTTCTCTCCTGGAGAAGGGCTGTAAGGCCAGCACAGGCTCCAGCCACTGACTTGATGGACAGCTATGATGGGGAAGAACATTATTTCCACCTGCACATATCTGCAGTGAGGAGGGAGGAGAAGCTCTCTGTCAACTGCCTTACTGCGCTAAAAAAGCTGTTAAGTCAATGCATTCTGTTTCCATGACCTTTGTTTCTGATGAATCAGCATCTTCCGTTGAAAAAAAAAAATTCTCCGTTATAACATTTCCAACCTATTCTACTATCAATTGCAAAATCATGGCTATTGCTATAAATGGTTTACATTGGAAATAATCAGGAAAGTCAGCCCAAATTGAGTATGCCTTGTAATAGGGAAACTGTATCATTTTAAGCCTCCCAGAGTACATACAATTTCTCTGGGTTCCCTTGTTCTGAATATTAGCCCTGCAATTTAGGACTGTGTTTGAAGCCTGGAAGGTTGGGAGGTATGATACTAATGTATACATTGATTATGAATGGGTTAAATGAGCAGTTATTAACTGGTGAATGAGAGTTAAAGAATTTCTTAGTTTGCTGTTGCTATATTTCCCAGTGACAACAATGAAAGCAAGCAAAAGAATCTTTTGGATGCGGGATTGTTTTTCCATGGATGAGGGATTACAGATTGGCTTTTTAACTTCAGCTTTTCCAAATAGTTTTTCAGTTATTTAATTTACTCTACATGGAGTCTATTGATTATTCAAGTTGGCAGTCAATTTTATAGGGCACCCCGCTGTTTCTTTGCTTAATGTAGTCAATGATTGTAATTGCTTGATCAGTGCAGCCCATGAAATAGGTTTTGTGTCTTTTTTACAATGCATTGATGGCTTTATCTGATGCAGTCTTGGCAGGGTCTAGGTTTTACAGCACGATCCTGAACTCCCAGAGGTCTCTAGATTAATGGCTATGGCTTTCTGTTGGAGCTGCTGATACTGCTCTCCAGAATGTATTCACACATCTGGCATGCCACACTTGGCAGTTGTGCCAGCTTTTTGTTGCGCAGTTACAGAATATCTCACCAGTGCCTAGTTAACTGTTTTCACTAAGGGAATGAGATAAAAAGCCATCCACAGAGTTGTTGGCACACGCTCTGTGTCATTGTAATCACAAATTTTTAATTTTTCTATTACACTTTTTATACGGCCAATTGATGTTTAGAAACAACAAAATACGCGTGATATTTGTTGTATGAACTCTGATTTGATTCGTCAAAAGATTCCAAGCTCACTGTGATTTCCTGCAAATGTCCCATTAACACTTTATTTCCAAAAAAAGGAATGAGCTTTCTGTTGTATTGTCAGCAAATAAATGGATTAAAATTACATCTCTCTGGTTCAAATTTTGCTACAAACAGAAAGAAAGAAAATGTAGGTGGAGGAGCAGCAAGAGGAACCTCGTGACCTTGCCTATGAGTGAAGTAATTCTTTTGTCTTTCATTGGTTCATGTTAAATTACTTAAGCTTCATTTAGCTCTGCTTGAAAGTCAGTGTTTCATATTTGGTAGAATTTGAATCGTATTATTAGGAATGTAAAATGTAGTCCTAATAAGCAGGCCAAGAAAATGTAATGAAATATGCAACACAGGTGCATAAATCCATGGACAATATAATTATATAGCACACATACACCATTTACAGTGCCTAAGGTGACATCCTGCCAAAAATGTACAAGTGTGATAGATTTTGGACCAGCTGTGGTATGAACTGATTTCCTCAGCTGAGCTTGACATAGAAACTGGACATGTGCAACCCCTATATTAATTCTTTTCTCTCCAGGTAGTAAACTGTAAAAGCATAATGCATCTTTGTGTAGAAAAGGTCTACTGAGAAGACATCTGGAATTCAATATTTAAAATTCCAAGTCTGTCTTTCCACTGAAATCTCACTTAGGTTGGGCAATAACACAGGAATCATATACATATATATGCACAATATTAATAACTCACAAACCATGTGTTAACAATAAATAGCCTTAACAAAGTTTGTCACGAGGAAAAATAATGGGAATAACATTGTCTTGACATCACTACTGGAATATTTTATGATTTTATGATTTCTGATGATTTTAGTGCAGTGAAATCCAGTCATGTTCTGGAGGCCCATCCCCGAAACTTTTAAGCACGTAAGTAACAGCTCATGTGAACTGTTCCATGGAATTTGTTTGTCCCCATTTTATCAGTGTCAGGGCATTAAACAGATGGCTCCTCTCCTTCAAATACTACAAATGAAATGCTTCCTTGGATGTTCTTTTCCATTATGAAAACCTACTACTTTTAATTTAATATTATCTTCAGTCGTTGGCTTGAAGGATTAAGGATCTTTAGCATGGAATATGTAAACTCACAGGAATGAAGAGCCAAATGTCAGCATCGAAAATCTTACCAGAAGACTATCAAACATAGCTGTATAATTTCCCTTCAGTCATGGAAAAAAGATACCATCACCTTACACGTTTCCAGATTTTCTGAGCAGTTGTCATGCATTTAAGTGTAAAAAACCCCAAAAATCCTGTATAGAAACCTACACTGAACTTCAGTTGTTTTCTGTACACTAATAATTTATGGCTTCTGGATTTGGAATGATTCTCTTTTTACCCTTGATGAAACAATAAATAAGGGTAGTATAATTTCTTTAACAAATGGAAAGCCAATCAAGGGGAATCTGAGAAATACAGATGGTGCAAAAAGGAAAAATAAACCACCATAAAGTCATTTTTATACTGTACCTTTCAAAGCAGTACATTCTGCCTTTTTTTTTTTTGCACACTTTATTTTGCCACTGAAAATGAAAGGTGAAGAACTAGGATGACAAACACTGACTGATGAAAACATTGAAACAAATACGTTACAATTTTCTGCAACATTTTTTCTCTTAAAAATTCACTTGCAAAAATACTCTTTATTTCAGTGGCTTACTTCTCCTAGTGTAGCTACATAGATACCGCTATTAATACTCAAGATAACCTGATAACCACAGCGGAAAGCACCATGCCTGTTGTGAGCTAAACTTTTTATGTTCACTCAGACAATGATCAGACCTTTCGTGAAGCAGGCAGCACCTACAGTAGAGCAGAAATCAACTCAGTATTGTGTGAAGGTATCTGTGAATATGATGGATACCAGGTTCAGTCAATCCTGCCCCATAAACCCAGTGGGTATTTTGCTGTGGCTTTTAAAGGAGGCAGAATTTAATCTATACTTCTTTACTGCTTGCTGTATTTGCTGAATTGTCTTGGAGCATTGAATTTATCATGAGTTTTGTAAGTCTGACGCAAAATACTATGCCCCACTCACCATCTCTTTCACATCCACAATTAATTCTTCACATGACATCTGGCTCTTTCAGTATTGTCTCTCTGTATTTGAAAGTTGGTCCTAGAAGGCAAAAGGTAACTATCCCTCTTTCTCTTCATCAAATGATTTCTGGAATTTCAGACTTCTGGTCAAGGCACCACATGTAGGAACTGCATGGACCAGCAAGGAACCTTAGATGGACCCTGAGCTTTTCTTGTCAGCCTTGTGTGGAAGTACCTGGTTGTCACTTGTGACCTGTAAATGCTATTGAATATCAGATGGCTCAGGACAGAATTGTCACAGTTGTCTGAATTTGCTTAAGCAAGCTTAGAATTGTTTTGCCAATTTTATTTTTGCCATAACTAAGAACATAGCTAAGAAATATATGACTGATTCTCCCTGAAAAATAATCTTCTGAAGCAAATTATTCACATCAATATATTCCATATGATGTAAATAACTACAATTAGAACTACTGGTTCTTAATTTACTTGTTCAGTCTGTGTGCTAATTTTTTTTAGATGTGGGTCCAAGACACAAAGTCAACATCTTGAATGTGGTCGGCTTTTGCTTTCCATCACAGTTTGTTTAAAGGACAGGTAGGTAGCCCATAAAGTACAAGTGTATTGTTACCTTCCTTGGGACAGATCACACTTCCAGCAAAACCAGCAGGAGAGGACTTTTATCAACAATTTAAATGTAAATATCGTGTTGGAAAAGACCAAGAGGTAATCAAATCAAAAACAAGTAAAATGGTTTAGATAAAAAGCAGGGCCTTGACTTTAATTTTAAATTCTGCATGTAAAAGGCCTATCATGTATAGGAAAAGACCTTCTTATGCCTTGAAGCTCAGACTAACTTAAGCCAAATTTTGTTGGTCTTTTACATTTCCATACTCTTACCCCCTCCCTGTAAGCTGCATTCTTCTCATAAGGGCGAAGAAACTACAGCCTCCAGTGGTTAGGAAGCTGAGAAGGACGATTCACTTGATGAATTCTTGTCCCAAGTATTACTTCTGTAAGCGTAAATATTACATTTCAGCACTCGAGAGCTCAAAAATAATCTTTATTCTTGAAATATTTATACATAAAGAGCATTACTGAAATAGGAGTGCTTGATTACTTGGATTGGGTTACATGATTGTGACATACTTATTTTTAGTCCTTGTGCTGAATGGTAACAGGAGACAGATTAAAAAAAAAAAATAAGGAGGATAGATTCATTGCTGGTGAACGTTAACTATTAAACAACTTCTGTGCTTCTACAAGCCGGAGATGACACCCTCTTAGCTTCAAATTTCTGGTGCATCTGAAATTTGCTTGTGATTGGAACAGTTCATATTGTGCTACACAAGGCATAAAGATGGGCACAGTACTCCCTTGCCACGTAAGGTAGTGCAGATATACTGAAATGAGACAGACACAGTGACCTTGAAGACTCAGTAGAGTAAGTAAAGAAGAGGAGTGAGCAAAGAACCCCCTGTGCCTCAGTAGCTGGCACATGGAGCTGCCTCTCAGCAGAGGGAAGCAGGGCAGTGCTCAGAGCACTGCATTATCTGTCCTGTTCCTATCTGACCACATAGCATAGTCACCATCCCAGGTAATTACTTTGCTGGCACACACTGGAGTTTTTCCATCTGAGCTGTTTCCTGCAGGTACATTGCCATCAATCAGGCTTGTCCTTGAAGGCTTAATGATATAGAATTGCTGGGCATTTATGGGATATGCTCATGCCATTATCAGACAAGTTATCTAAACTTTTGCTTTTAGTCAGATTGTTCCAGATTGATCCATCTTTCTAACAATACTTCAGCTGTTAATTGAATATGGGCAGTAATGTTTTCCATGTTTCTTAATTATTTTACTCTTCTGAACCAGGTTCCTTTAGTGGATATTTATTTATTCAGCCACAAAGATGCATACACTTACTGGCTGAGGCTGTATGAGCTCTAAAAACATGTCTGTCTCTGCTGAAAGTGTAGCCCTGTTTAGAAAGGAGCCTGCAAGAGCTGCACAGAACAGAGCCAAGTCTCTTGTGCGAGTGATTTTCATATCAAGTGTGTTTGGTTTACAAATATAGAGTGATTTCTCTAACTGCAAGTCCTTGTTCTCTCTTACCCGTCATCATCACTGACAACAAAGTCCTCTTAAGCTCAGTTGCCTTGCTGCCCATTGTATCCAGAGACAGTCCTTAATGACACCTGTGCAAAACCCTGGACCTCCCCTGGGCTCAGGCAGTTGGAAGGGATAAGGATTCCTAGTGATCCTTTAGAAAACGCGTGAACGATTGAGCCTCCAGCCCGTGTAGTAAGAGAAAACGGTAGAAGTGGCTTTTTCTGTCACTTATCTGAGCAGATTGTTCCAAGTTCGCAGAAGGAATAAATCTGCTTTCCATTCTCTGGAGAAGAACATCATGTATTTTCAGGAAATCAGGATACCTCCCATATACCACCATCACATGGCTTTGGGGAAGGATGTCAGTGATGGGGTATCAGCACTCTGATGACACTAGTGCCTTTCCTCCAGATTTTGTTTAAAAAAAAGCAGGTACAGGCTTTGCAATGGGAAAAAAAAAAAAAAAAAAAAGGCAGCCAAGCAAATCTCTCCTTTTGTGTTTGTTTAGTTTTGAAAGACTTGCCTGAAGGTTCATTGGCGTTCCTACTGCAAACAGTTTGTGCCTGGGCTTTCTTGCAGAAAGAAAGGGGGATTTTCCAGGCATGTCAATATGTCCTTGGCTGCACAGATACCTTTCCTACAAAAGGCAGTTACAGTTTCTCCCACTTGGAAAACAGTTGCTCCTTACGTATGCACACTGGCGCAGCTTCACCCTGCGGTGTTTAACTGGTGCTGTTTATGATGGTTATATTCTTACCAGTTTCTCTGATATACTCTCACCTTGTCAATACTGTCATGCAGTTCTCCAGCAAGAGGGTTTTTTATCTGATTTTCTCTATCTGTAGGTGCTTTGTCCTCATCGTTTCACAACTGCACTGATTTGCCTGCCTGCCAGTCATCAATAATTTTTGAATCATTGGCCAAGTGTAACCCAAGATAGCAATGTCTGTCTCAAAGGCAAGAAACCCCCACACATTTTCTGGAAGTTGGTGACAGGGGAAGAAGCGAGACTTGAGCAGGACCCTGCGGAGAGGAAAGGCTGCAGAGTGAGCTCGGGCCAAACCTTTTCTGCCTGACCACAAATCTGTGAGCTCAGTGCCAGCAGGTGACAGCATGTGACATAGGGTCAGCCCTGGGGAAAGACAGGGTGATATTAGGAGAAGTTGACATCCCAAAGCTTGGACAGGTACATTCTGGGTTAAAAACTGTCTGGATGGCCAGACCCAGAGGGTGGTGATAAGTGGTGCTGAATCCTGTAGGCAGCCAGTCACAGTGGTGTTCCCCAAGGCTCAGTATTGGGGCCAGTTTGTTTAATACCTTTGTTGATGATCTGGATGAGGGGATTGAATGCATCCTCAGTGAATTTGCTGGCGACACTGAGTTGGTTGGGACTGTTGACCTGCTGGAGGATAGGAAGGCTCTGGAGAGGGATCTGGAGATGCTGGATTGATGGGCTGAGGACAACAGTATGAGATTCCACAAGGCCAAGTCCTGCACTTGAGTCGCAGTAACCCCAGGCAGCACTACAGGCTTGGAGCAGAGCAGCTAGAAAGTGGCCCAGAGAAAAGGACCTGGGGCTGCTGGTCAACATTGGATAAACCTGAGCCAGTGTTTGCCCAGGTGGCCAAGAAGGTCAGTGGCATCCTGGCCTGTATCACCAATAGTGTGGCCAGCAGGACCAGGGCAGTGATTGTCACCCTGTACTGGGTGGCACTGGTAAAGCTGTGCCTCAAGTGCTGTGCCCAAAAGGACATTGAGGGGCTGTAGCATGTCCAGGGAAGGGCAATGGAGCTGGTGAAGGGTCTGGAGACGAAGTCTTACGAAGAGTGGCTGAGGGAGTTGAGGTTATTTAGCCTGGAGGAAAGGAGGCTCAAGGAGGACCCTATTGCTCTGTTTAACTGCCTGAGAGCAGGTTGTAGCCGGGGGGGGGGTTGGTCCCTTCTCCCATGTAACCAGCGACAAGGCAAGAGGAAGTGGCCGCAAGCTGTGCCAGGGAAGATTCAGGTTGAACATCAGGAGGAGGTTCCTTACTGAAAGGGGTGTTAAGCATTGGAATGGGCTGCCCAGGGAAGTGGTGGAGTCACCACCCCTGGAGGTGTTCAAGAAATAACTGGATGTGGCACTTANTAAGTCTTACGAAGAGTGGCTGAGGGAGTTGAGGTTATTTAGCCTGGAGAAAAGGAGGCTCAAGGAGGACCCTATTGCTCTGTTTAACTGCCTGAGAGCAGGTTGTAGCCGGGGGGGGGTTGGTCCCTTCTCCCATGTAACCAGCGACAAGGCAAGAGGAAGTGGCCGCAAGCTGTGCCAGGGAAGATTCAGGTTGAACATCAGGAGGAGGTTCCTTACTGAAAGGGGTGTTAAGCATTGGAATGGGCTGCCCAGGGAAGTGGTGGAGTCACCACCCCTGGAGGTGTTCAAGAAATAACTGGATGTGGCACTTAGTGCTATGGTTTTGTTGACATGGTGGTGTTCAGTGAAATGTTGGGCTCAGTGATCCAGAAGGTCTTTTCTACCCTTAGGGGTTCTATCAGTCTGTTATTCTAGGGTTGTGTACTAGCTCTGGAGAATGCATGGAGAAATAGGGATAGTGTAATGCAGGGCAACAGAGGTTGAATTCTGACCATGATACTTTTGGGTACCCACTGAGATTTTTTTGTTACTACTATACAGTCCTTTTCTTTTCACATAATAGGAACAAGAAGCTTGTTGACCTGGCAGAGAATGGCTGCTCCTCAGCACATTAGGCATCCTCCCACCAGTGCTCATGCATGAGGTCCCATGGTGGGCATCCAGTGAAGACCACCCTGCTCTGCAGCCTAAGGCCAGCCCCACAGAGACCCGCATGGAAGACACCTTGAGGTGTATAACACTTCATGATGCAGCCTTTACTGTCTGTGAATCCCTTGCAAATTGTGTCCGTGGAGGCTGCGGACCCTTCTCTAATTCAAGAGTGTCGGTGGGTCCCTGTGCCATCCCCAGCACAGACACCAGCCTGCCTCTCAGCGGCTCCTAGTCTCCTCTTCAAAGCCCATATGCAAGGCTCACAGATGCAGGGATGAGCATTGCACACTCATGAATAAGTGTAATTGAAATTCTGTTCATAGCTATTTGGGGGGGAAAAAATTGCTAGTGTAATTAAAATGCACAGGGGAAAGAGAAGTAGCCTGTACAGACACATTATGTTACACAGCACCCACCCAGACAAAGGTCTTTGTCTATAAAAAGCTCAAATATATCTGAGATAATTGCTGTTCATTGATTGTGCCTCTGAAGTAGAGTCATTCTGGCATATTCCACCTTGAGGCTGTCTTATACATTTCTTTGAAAGGGAAAAATTCAAAAGTTCAAGTAAAGACACAAGTTCAGTCAAATACATGGCAGTAAAATCTTGATTTACAGCATTAAGGTTACTTTCAGCTGACCTAGCCCTGAGTGGTGCTGGGCAGTTTTGTCTGATCTTGTGTTAATGCTGTTAGCCTGTGTTTACTAAATGATTTAGCACTGAAATGTTGGGAGTTGCCAAATATTTGTCTTCTGTCCTTTATGAATATTTGAACAGCTCTTTCCTCAGCCCACTCTGAATGCAGAAAAGGGTGTTAAAAGTATCGCACTCCAGTAGCGTTGCTTTGCGGAGGCTGCAGACCAACAACATTCTTGCATCAGTTACGCCTTTGGCGCTGTACTAAATAAACCAAAGGTAGGAGCACAAAAAAATGTGCTTGATAATGTGTTTGCATCTTGCTTCTTGCATCCTACAGAAATTCATATCTGAAAATAGAGGTCTTTAATTGGTGCATAATTTTTGCTTCCTCTCCTTTTAAATATAAAAGCATTAAATAACCCCTAGTTGGACCTGTTTTGTGCTGAAGGCAACACCCAAAAAGGATGGGAACCTGAGTTCAAACCCAGACTTCATCACAGATGTGTGAGATGATCTTGAGCGTGTCTCCATGGTGTGTGTTTTGTCTAGACAAAAAAGAAGTGTGAAGTTTTTAATGAATAGTGTGTGTACAAATGTACAAAGACGTCATGAAAGAACATGTATCCTAGATGTGGTTCACAATTTCTGCATGTAGCCTGCATTACTGCACTGCCAGATTTTCTTTTGTCACAGCATTTTTTACACTTGCTTTTTGGGGGGGTTTGCAGACCCCAGAGTAAACAAGCACACCACTATTCATGTACCCAGAAGTGCAGCTCATTTTCACTTTCAAATGCGATTGCATAGGGAATCAGAGTTACTACACCAGATTTGATTGCACCCAGCAATAGCAGTCTGCAATATTTTACACACCAGGTTCAAAGTTGAGATTAATTTCTCAGAAAAAAGTTGACTCATAAAGTAGATAATTTTAAATGTCAGCCTTCCTAGAAAAGCTGCAACTTTCCACCTTCTGTGACTTAATCTCATGTCTCATGGATAGGAAGTAATACACTTTTAGTGTGAAAGTCCCTATCCCTATTTTGATAGAGCTGCTGGATTTAATAGATCAGGACTTGATTAGTATACATCTAGCCGTCTTTGGTAGTTCGGGGCATATAATGTTTTATGTTTATTTTCCTTACATTCTAATACAAGGATAAATTCATTTCATGTGAACTTATTGGTAATCATTTATATTTAGTATGTCTGGAAGAAGCCAAAAGTAGTGAAAGGAGACACCTTCTCATTCATTATTTGTTTTTAAATATTCCTCATTTCTTTCTTCCTTTTTTTTTTTCCACCTCCACATGCTGATATTGCATGCATGGCTTGCTCTCAGCTTGCTATGAAACAAGCTGGGGCAAGCCTTGTAATATGATTCAAATTGTAAATCTCATGTCTTGCATCCCCCAAACACCTCATCTCATATGCAGTCTGGAACCTTCATTCCAGTACCAATTAGACTAATATATCCACCCAGCTCCGATTGGGGTGATGGATCGGCTGGTGGGGGAAATGGAGGCGATTTTCTCAGCTCCTCTGCATTCCCATAGGCATGCAGCATTTGACAGATTGGGCAGAACTGCCACGAAAGAGTCTGACACAGATGGTGTAATTAGAAAATGCGAAGTGCGAGTGTGAAATTTATCTTTGATCAGCACCTCCTTGCCAGATTGTCATCTATGTTAATATGATGATGGCTTCTTGGAGATGGATAGAAGAAAACAGCAGCCTTGAGGAAGAAATGGAGACAGTTCACAATGTAGAGAAGATATTTTGTTTAACTCTGAAACTCAATCAATTTCAACATGAGTAAAAAGTGATTTAATGTATTTAATTCATAGGAAAACAAATTGAATCTAAATCTGATACCTTACTTTGTTAGGCCCATAATCAATATGATAAAATCTTAGGTTTTGTTGGAAGAAGACAGAGATTAATTTTTTATGAACAGTTAAATAAAAAAAATCAATCTATAGCTATAGGCACACTTGAAGCTACTATATCACTCTTTGTAGAGACCTAATGTAATCTAAATATATATAAAAATCATTACAGGGTTGCCTGGACAGTTTTAAGGAGCTAGAAGAAATTTTTTCTCTTTAAGGTTTGCAATTACAACATCATCCTCTCTAGCAGGTCATGGAGTTTATCTACATTCACTATAGAATCACAGAAATCTTTAGCTGTTTCATTTTCACTCTTTATTCCAAAGGAAGATTTTGACTAGTTTGAGGATTTTTTTTTAAATTAAAAATGGATAAATATTCTTTGCCTGAGCAAAACATTCTGATCATTTATCTGACATCTTCAGCTTTCCCAGGAATCTGATGCTCGGTGTTCTGCAGCAGAAAAGATCATCGTCCTTTAGGTGCTCATGAATCAAGTGCTGCTCTTCGAACAGATTCAGCCTGTGTGAGACATAGGTATAATTTTCCTTAACAGACAGAAACTGAGGCAGGGAGCAGGTAGGCACAACGCATTTGGGGTCGTAGAGCAGACTGTAACAGGGCCACCGTCGCTGGTGGGTCCCTTGCCTGAAAGCCTGGTCCCTCTTCCACACCACGTCTGGCAGCCACTGTGATCCTGTATTTGGGTGGTTCAAAAGGTTTAAGTTTACAAACCACTATTCCGTAGTTCATTTTGCTAAAAACTGCTCAAATCTTCACATGAGTGGTGCTAATTTTCAAGAAGGTAAATTAGCATAATTAATGACCAGCCAAATTTGGGGGTAATACAGTATGTAATTAACATTAGAGAGTTCTGTTGTACCACCTGCCCCCACATTTCATTGTTGCAGTGTACAGGAGAACTGTACAGGAGGCTATTTTCCCCTTTGCTGCACTGAGCAGAAAGCAGCTTTCTTCATCAGAATAAGCCATTAGCTGTAATGGCATGTAGGTGTAATGGAATGTGCTCGAAACATCTGTGCTGAGAGCAGGGGAGAAATTGCTGCATGCAGTCGTAGGCCTTTGGGGAGCTTGATTAAGGATTGCTTCAGAGAACTTGAGATCTGGCTTGGGATGCAAAAAAGAGAAGAAAGGAAAATAACACTAATAGATTTACGGATGTACTGCAGGGAGAACAAAGGATTTTTAATTTTTTTTACTTCCCTTTATTGCTCTTATATTGCATCTGTTCTCTGTTGGGCTTTCTCTTATTGAATTGATCTGGAAAAAAAAAATGTAGCTCAAAATGCAGTTTAGCAAAAGACATCCTTGCTGTATAAACATGAAAATAGCTTGATTTTTTTCCCTTTGTTTGCTAATGAAGACCTCATTGAAACCACAAATAGTTCTAACAATAAATATTTATTGCATATGACATTTGCCTAAATCTGTTTTCAAGTGATATGTCCTCTATCTAGAAATCATGTAAACACACACATTAAAATAAAACCTGTACACAAAGACAATTCTTGCCTTGCATTATTTGCATTTCTGGAGTATTCATCTGCTCCGTCTTGTGCTGATTTTTTTTCAAGATTTCTTTAAAATGAATTTCTGATTTGTTTTTCTTCAACTCCATTTGTTTGCACACATTTTTAATAACCAATGGAATATAAACTCTCAGTACACAACAAGAGTAATTGCAGAACCACTGGGCTATGTCAGTTCTGGCTATTGACCCATCAAACTGTGAAAAATCTGAAATGCAGTTTATAGGATCTTAGGCAAGGTGACAGGGAGGAGAAAAGCAATGTTATAAAAGATTACTTTGATGCCATACAAAGAGAAGGGTTAAATGTTTGAAAAATCCATATTACAGAAAAGGGAATTAATGTGCTGCATGGGACAGATGTGGATGTATCACACAGAAAATGAGAAACAAACCCACAAATATTGGGTGGTTTAATGATTAAGTAAATCTTACACTTTCTAATTATAAATGACAACAAAGCACTATGTTCACTAGTATCCATCTTCCTTATGAAATAAGAAGCTTTCTGAGTTGGTGCCAAAAATGCCTTGCAATGAAGTTTAAAATATGTAGGGAGGCAAAAATGTAATAAAAATGCAAAAGCTAATAATATTATGGCGACTGGCATTGTTTACAATGTAGAGCACCTGCTGTTTTCAAAAAAAAAAAGAGAGAGAGAAAGAAAAAGTGAAATCATCAAACTGTTCTTAAATGGAAAATCTGGGCTCTCTGCCAATTATACAATGTGTTTCAGGTGCACTGTAAATAGGAACAATAAAAGGTGCAGGGGACAGAATCTGAAATGTTAAATCTCAGATACGCAAGAAAATTATTTGATGATGTTACTTTGAAAGGAAATCTTGGGTACCTTCCAAATTTCTTCAGTGTGGAAATAGGTTTAAATTTTTGCCTCTGTAAAAAAGTTGTAAGAATCTAATTATCCCTTTTAAAAAATTGATTAAATTAACCCCAAAAAGAAGAAGAGCCAAAAAATCTAAGAAACTCACTAGGGACTTCCCTTTTACTAGTCTATTCAACATGGGAGAGGTTTGGAGACTACAGTGAAATGTAACAAAACCAAATTCTATGATATAATAATAAAAAGCTAAGCCCACCCAGCCCCAGAGTTATAGATTTGGATTTCAAAAGTCCAGTGGTGAAGTCTGGCTAATTGATGTCAGAGCACAAATTTGATACACATTTCAGAGGAGAACTCATATTGTCCCAGCACTGTGTATCAGGGAACAAATGGTGGCCAAGTCCATGTTAGGCACCAGATGCAGGAAAATTTGTCATCAGCTGGCTTAAGACCAGATTCCATGAGTTTGCTTTGTGGCTATAGAACTTTAGCTGTAGACGGGAGTTTTCTTGTATGTGTAGAGACCAGAGCTGGGATGAAAATTGGTCTTCATTCATATAATTAGAAGGACAGTGGGAAATTGTATAAGTATCTGTTTCTTTCTTTGGGAAAAATACTTTGGTTATGTGTTTTGTTTCAATAGAAAGTGAGAAAGTGAAGAGATGCCTTAAGCATGGTCAGAAAATAGTAGTCAGGACACTCTTTCTGCCTATGTCACTGAACTTAGTGGAATGAATGATGGCACATCCTCTGACTTCGAGCCCTGTACTGCTCAGCTCAGCTCATACTGCTCCTGCCTCACCCTCTTCTCCCCTAGAACAAAGGGGGTTTGTCCCCAATGTCTTTGGGGAGCAGTTGCTGACCTGTGCACCTGCATAGTGCTGTTTGGCAAGAGCCAAACTCCAGAGACAGGGGGAAGGGTTAAACAGTATAGATCTCATGGAGCAGTGCTTAAACATGTCCTAAGCCTGTTTAGTTTACTAGTATAGATGTAGCCTTGGAGACCAGAGACCAGATGCTGTGCATCTGCTGCACTCCCTGTAAGATCAGCCCTGATTATTTCCACACCCCATATCTACAGGGAAGGCCTGTAATAAAGCAGTAATCACTTTCCTCCCATCCTCACCTGAACCATGAGCCAGATCTTCATTTCAGTAACCCTTGGATAAATCAATAATCCTTCTATGTGACTGAAATCAGATTTACAAGCTTTGTATTACTGTTCCTTTTGGGTCTAATCCTGCCAGTTTTCTGTCGTTAACAGGAACAGGATCATATCTCTTATCAATGGCAGTTTGTTTTCCATTTCATGCTGTAATTATCAGGCTATCTGAACAATGTTTAGGAGAGGCCATTTCTTTTAACAAAAGGAGAAACTGGGGACACCCTTGGTATTCTCATTTTACCAGGATATAGATTATCAGCCTAATTCCATGTGACATCCCATCCCCATAATAATTTCTATTTTTGCTTCTGTGCCTAAACTAACCATGTTTTATGATGGAGAAGCAAAAAAAAAAAAAATAGGTATCACAGTTTTCTTCCACTTCTATTGAAATTTTTTGGAGCACACACACACCATGGCAATCTTGAAATGGACAAAGTTAAAAGCAATACCGGAGAACAGTTTCAGGGCTGAAGCTTGATCAGGGCTAAGTAGGACTTTGGTTACTATTACCACTGTACTGATGTTCTGGTTTTCTGGTACCAGATCTGAGTGCCAGAAACAGAATCTGCAGAGCTGTTGCAATGGTGAAAGAGGAAGACCATCTGAAATGAGTTCAAGGAAACAACAAAGTTAGAATGTAGAGTGGATAGGAGAAAAGGCATCGTCTCTGCATTCTAAAGCTGTTCAGGATTTTTTTCCCCTCTGACTCAAGGGTGGTTGCTAACTAGGCTGAATACTGGTGATTCCAGTATTGGATGGTTTTGGACAACTGGGTCTAGCTGATCCTGCTTAAGGACTGAACCAGGTGACCTCCAGAGGTCCCTTACAAATTCAACAATCCTGTGATTCTGTTGTTCTGTGAATCTATAACTACACCTGTTCAAGGAATTTGAAAAATATTTATGCATTTTAAACCACTATGAAATAGGAGCAAAAGAAGAAGTTTAAAGTATATCTCTCTCCTCTGGTGGATGGAGGTGAACTTTCCTCTCTGCCCCCTCTGTTAATGTAGGAATGGTTGCACTCCTTCTCTTCGTGTAATGTCAGCATCTCCTATGATATTTGAATAGTGTGAAAATGCAACCAAAATTCATGGATAAAGCTGACTCCACTAAATTCAGTGTCTAAACTATCTATGACTTCACTGGGCTCAAATTTTTATTCTTTGTTGAATGAATTTTCATTCAGTGCTGATTCTTGCTTTTAAGATGGACATGAGCGGATACACAGGAAGCACTTCCTGGGATCACTCCTAAACTGATGCATTTAAAACTGCTTTGAAAATAAACTTCTTGCAGCAAACTCATCCGTTTATTGAAGATAAACCCACTAGCACAAATTACGACTATATGGATTGATAGATATGCACAACTCTTACTATTCTTTCTTTTAAATATCAGGTAGCTTTTGAGAACCCAAGTCTAATTCCCAGTGAAACTTTCCATAATGGTTTAAGTAAAACTAACAGTAAGAAACAAGGCAGTTTTAGTTATATAGTTATATATTTGAAGACGCATATAACCAGAGATCAGATGTTGTTATGTGTACCATAAGCATCCAAAGATCTGGCATAGTTAAAAACAAAAAAAGTTTAGATCAACATTTCAGTTACTTAGGCTTAGAAATATCCAAGTTTGTGAGCATCATAGTTTAACCATCTTAGAGTCTTTAATGGCTTTAGTATAGTTATTATAGCTAGCATAGATATTGTATCCAAACTTTTCTTCCCAAGACAGGGAATATGAAAATGGGACAGTCAGTTTGAGTCCCAACAGTGAATATTTAGTCCTAGTGATTTCAGGTTTCAGATCTGGCTAGCTTAGTAGTGGCTTAGGACAATGTCCGTACCAAGAAGACAGTCTGACATTGCTGCTTCAAGCTGCTTCAAGAGGAGTGTCAGAGCAGCTTATTCCACCACTTCACCTATTTATTTTCTTCTGACAGACAGTCTTACATAAGAAAAAATAAGCATCAGAAACCCAACAGTTTTAAGTTCACAGCACGAAATGCAACTAAATCAGGAACCTTGTAAAATAAAGCACAGCAGCACCGAGACTGTGTCTTCCCAGATGCTGCAGCAAGCTGTAACAGCCTAGCTTCAGGTTCAAACCAGATAAGACCAATTTTAATGTCAAGAGAGCTACTGGAAGATGGTACCTCTCTGCAACCACAGAACGACCTACTCTCATGTTTCATCATCCTTCATCAGAAATCTTCAGGAAAGACTCAATCTATGGGAATACCATGATATCTTAAAACAGAATATGCATCAAACTGGCCAGTATTAATGAGCAAAGGCAGAAACAGTCCTAAAAGAACCTGTGCAGAGTTTTGACTACTTCATTAACATAGAATATAAAATTTCACCAAATGTTTCTTACATCACACCCACACTGTTCAAAGGAACCCTGGCACCTTCTCTAGAAAACTATCTAGTCTTCTTTTCAAAATTTGAAGTAGTGAAAATTCAACTCTTTTCTAGATGATTCTTAAGTTAAACACCTTTATTCTTCAAGTAATCTCCTGCCCAAAAATATGTTTACACACTGATCAAATCACTCCTTACCCTTTGCTTTGGGAAGCTAGCCATGTTGAGCTGCTCTGCAACCACCACTTCCCTTCAACAGATCCAAATTAACTTGTGTCTCCTTCTTTGTTTTGTTTTTTTTTTTTTTTTTAACATGATTTTACAAAAGATATAGTAGTGCAAAGATAAACTTTATGATGCTGCATCTGCTAGGTGTCCTGTAGTATTTCCATCCAGGGATTTTGTTAGTTTTTTGCACTCTGAGCACATACTCAGCTAGGTAGCCACAAATCTCTCTTTCATAGATCTGCTCTTATTATTTTTTTTGTGCTACTGAATCTTTAGGTATAGGAATGACAGCCTCTCTTCCCCCAGATCACTGATACCTGATAGGTGTGTGCTGTCAGTCGAATGTCCACGGTTGGGTGGTAAGGTGTTGCAAGTGGAAGGCCTTTAGCTGTACAGTCTGCTTCTTACCCCAGACTGACAGATCTTGAGCTTAACCTTCAAGGCCCTTGTGCCCTTCTTGAGCTTTTGCCGGAGGGCTGCTGCAGGCAGCAGTTGTACTTTAGTGTATATGTGACTCCATTCATGTGGTTACACACGTGTTGTACAGATATGGTCACCATCTCCACACAACCCCAACCCCCCACCGTGCTGGCTGGGTCACCCTGCTGGAGCTCCCTGCCTGGCAAGAACTCGAGTGAGCATCCACCCACAGGCAAAGGTGACAAATGCCACTTGCAAGTGGGAGATAGATACAGTGGGGAAGAAAAAGTGTCTCATCACACATGTTGGTGCATAGCATTTTATGGCATAGCTTGCCACATTTTACTGCTTATATATGAACATCCTCACCACATCACATCAACAAAACAAAATATATTTACTTCACCGTATCCCACAAAAATAACCCTTTGGCTAAAATATGCACTCACCCTTTAAAATACATTGCAAAATGCCTCTGATTTCCTTCAGAGAGGTTTCTTTGAAAGTCTGATTTTTGACACAGCTTATTTTGCTGATATAAACATGTTAATAGTGAAAATGTCAAAAGTTTATTGATTTTAATTCTTGAGATGGAAAAAATACATAAAACTTCTGTTCTGTTCTCTAGGTAAATGAGCGTGGTGTTTCTACGTTGCAGCCAGTGAACCATGCTTTATGTTAAACCCTACCTACAAATGCAGGAGTGTGAACAAAGCTTAGTAGTGGAAAGAAGACACAAATTACCTCCAGCATTTTAGAGGCACAGTGGAGGCTTCAAACACTGGAAGATACATGACTAATAAATACATCCAGAAAACCCTGTTTCAAAAAAAATTATCTCAAGCTTTGTGTTAACTAGTGTTATACTCTAAGTAATACTCTTTGAAGAATAACAAGATCAGACAATGCTTGTTCACGTTACTCCTGAATGAAAATGAATCTATATTTCATACTTATGTGCTAAACTGGGGGCACACACATATGGGTACACGTGTGTGCACACATGTGTATGTTCACATATCTACATAGGTATATGTGAATAGTTAGATGCTTTTGCAAACAAAACAAAAATAAATTACTCTATATATGCCCTTACCTTCCTCCCACTATGAATGGTCTTTTTGTTAGTCCACTGAATAACCATTTGTCGTGGGCTTTACTGTACCATGAAGTTATGATTAATATTATGGCTCATGTACAGCGGGTTGAAAAACCATATTCATTTTCAAAGTCACGTTGCATTGATTAGAATTCACTGCAGGTTATTCAAATAACGATCCTCTCTTTTCCCAGGAGAATCTCCGTCTGATTTTTCTTTATCCTCATTAAAGATCCCAGGTGCAGACAAAGCTTTACATACTTCTAATTTGCATTATCCTTGGGAAGGAGGTAATTCACATGCCTTCAGTATATAGCACTTGTTTTTGTAGTTTGCTCTTTCCTATCTGTCTATTTAAATAAATCAAGAAATTTAGCCTTTATAAATCCTCTGACAATAGAAAATGCCAAATTTTATTATGCTTAGTAATGAGCACATGTATTCTGAAATATCAATTATAATTCAGATTAAATGAAACCATTTTTTTCTTTGCTCATCGTCAGGTTTTACTTAAAATGCAATCTCTGCTCACTCTCTCAGTGATGGGAAAAGGTGAGTTTTTGAAGCAAAGATATAGATTTCATATCAGCCTTTGACCGATGTAAAAATATCCCTCATCAGTCTCTGAGAAATCATTGACAGGATTTAGTCTTTTTCTTTTTACTGGTCTAATATAGAACAGTGAGAGCACATAACATCTGTAATTGCCTGGTAGAACTTAACAGTCCCATTAACCCCCAAAATGCAGCACTTGTGTGGATTCCACATCTGTTTTCTGAGGCATAAGTTGTGTGGGCCTGTGTTTTGCAACAAAATAATCTGTCCTGGACTATTTTTATCGCGAGCCTTTGTGTAATGAGTTTAGCCCGAAGCAGACTGACAGCATTGTTGACATTTCATTGAGTTTCCATCCTCAAGAGAGAGGAAATTTTAGCTAATTAAATAATGTTATAGTGTCTCAGAAACTACAAAGGCAATGGGAAACCATGCAGCAGTCATGCTGTATTTCTTAAGATCACTTGTGTATTCCTAAGGTTTTATTATGCAGAAGTGATTCTTCTAACAGTCTTTAAAACAAGTCATACATTAGATAAACTTCTCATAACTCAACCTTGATAGTAATATTTGTAAACTGGTTAGTGTATATATGAAATTAAGCCAAGTGGGGAAAAGAGCTCTTAGAGAATTACTGAAACAATTTTTACTTTTCGTCATCTCAGCACAAATGGATGGAACATGTTGCCCATGTGTACTGGTGGCAGAGAGACAGCAAAGACCTTTTCTCTGTTCCTTTGTGGCTACGCTGCTCCTCTGCACTAAGGGTTATGATAAGGGAAAGGGCAGGGAAAAGATGGGGGCAGACTGGCTTATTGAAAGGTTGGTAATACAGTGCAGGCCCCTTTGGGACGGTGGGAAGTGGTGGGAAGTAATTCTGGGGAAGGGTGGGGAGTGGTGAGGCCAGTGGGTTTCTCTCACCCCTGCGCCACATACTCTGGTGCTGATCCCAGCAGGACACAGGAGGTACTGCCAGTCCCCATCCAACACCACAAGCTGTTTCTGTGGGTGATCAGCTGCTGACCAGAGGGCAGCTGCCTCAGAATGGCCCAAAACAAGGGGCAAGCAGTATTAATTATGAATGTTTTGTGAGCCAACACAAGGTACCTTCCCCAGCTTCTGCGCTCCCTGACTCCAGCTGGCCCCAGAAGCTGGTTATCATCCCTGATGTCCTCAGGGCTTGGAGCAGTGGCACATTTTAGGCAGCACCTGCACCATGTCAATGGCACACCAAGAAGCTCAAACTTCACTGCGAGCTTGGGCAATGGCTAACTCACTGCTGGAAAACACCTTCACCCCACACAGAGCTCCTGATGGTCAGAGAAAGAGAGAATAAAACTGCTGCCGAGCTCAGCTTTTGAATATGATTTATCCAAGCATGCTGGGACACCACTGTGAGAAAACGGCAGGAAATTTGACCAGTTCAGCCTAAGCAGGACTGCAGGACAAATCACTTCTCTCTGATCTGTCCTGAGTGCATGACACAGCAGACAGGTGACTGCAAAATAATTCTGCTCACCATTCCTACAGAAAACAAAAGAAATTGATTGCGCTGTTCTCCATGTGCAGGAGAGCGGGTCCTTTGTTTCTCACACCTTTACTTCTGAGGTGTAGAGGCCCCCCATCTTCAACCCCTTGTCTTACTGCATGCCCAGCATCTGTGATTACCTTGGAGGATGTACTGAGGGTGTTCAAGTAGTGTGTTTCCATAATAACACTCTCAGGCTGCCTGCCACATCAGGAAGAAAATAATACATTTCTACATTAATGATTTAATTTCTTTTTTAAGATGTTAGTGTTTCCCTGATAGGCATCAATTTATATATGTTGTTTCATGACTAAAGTGATTCTTAGTATTAAGGACTGAAGTACAATATAAAAGAAATACATTTGCTGAAGAAATGTCTGGTTTTCTTTGCATTTCCCCTTCAGGCACAGGGTGCTATTTGCTGGTAGTTTACACTGATGGCCATTGTAATGTGTCCTAAGTTCTCAGCTCATGATAAGGACATTTTATATTTGCATAACACCTTGCATCCTGCAAGAGCAAAGCACTTAAAAAAATTAATTTAACGTTACAATCTCCCAGCGGTGCTGATTCACCCACTGTGCTGGTAGCAAAGAAAACTCGGAAATTGTCCCTGTGCATCAGAGGCACCAGCCAGCACTAAAATAGTCTGTAACCCAGAAGGGCTGCTAAATCCTCTGATGGGATGTGTGTGTGTGTGTGTCTGTGTCTGTGTCTGTGCACGTGTGTGTGCTGAGGAGGGATCTCCACGTGGCCAGCTGCCTCCGGATGGACTTTGGGTCTTTTCCTGCATATGGCAGCAAGCTGAGGTTTTTCGTTGCACAGAGGCAGAGAGGAGAGCTCAGGATTCCTACCGTGAGCCCCAAAAAAATCTTTATTCTCCCATTAAGCCTTAGGGAGTCTGAAAGATTTTATTAGCCTTAATTACGTTTTGTCTGGGATCATGAGGTCGGTGGGCTTGGCGAGCTTTTGTTTTTAAAAACCTAACTTGCTTGCCAGGCGAGTTTCCCAAGCTCTCGTTTTATTGTGGTTTCCAGCAGGGGATCTTGTTTCAAGGGATATGATCAAAGTAAAGGACATTTCTTCTGGGACTTATTTTACATAGATTAGATCTCATTATGCAACTTGCTCTTTAGTCTATATTCTTTTTATAAGCTTCTGGCTATACGAATGAATTTTACATAGTAAAGTGTGAATTTATTATAATGAATACACTTTCTGAGTGAAAGGGAGGCAAAATACAGCATAGTGTAATACATTTAAGCTTCCTTATCAACAACAAATTTCAGCATTGCAGCAGTTTAATCTTATCTCAAAAAAGGTTGCTGCACACTAATTTCAATGCAAATTTTGAGCTGACTTTTATTTCATTTTTAAGTTAAAAAAATATTTTCTGGAATTGTGTCAAATTTTGCATTTCCTTTCTAAATGCATATTTCTAAGCCTTCTTTCAAAGGCATGTATGATTTTTTGGGATTTCAAGGTCTGCACTTGATTAAGTCATTACAACTTGACACCTTGAGAGTTCCATGGAGGTGGGAATTTGTGATGATGTCCAGCAGCTACTTCTGAGTACAAAATGCTCTGGATTAGTTCTGTCGGACAGTGTCTAACAAGACTGAAAATTGAAGAAATTAAAGGTTAACAAAGAACAGATCTTAGCATGCACAGGAATTCTTGTCCAGTATTGTTAAGATTTAGGGACAGGCATAAGCAGCAATCTTTGTTAAAAGCTTCATTCTAATAGCATACAAATAAGAACAGATTTTTCAGTTTTATACTTCTCTACTCTGCATCTATCTGCAGTTCTGTTTAATATGAAGTTTGGGTCAATGCATATGTGAGTTCACCTAGTGTTTATGTAAATGACTTGCTTTTATTTCGTGAATTTCCTCATGTGAATAAGCAGGTATGTTTTTATTATCTCCTAATCTCGTCTGATTTAAAGCTGAAATTATCAAGTGAACTAGAATTTAATTGTCAAATGGAAGAGTTGTATGTGGTTTTTTGTTGGTGTAGTTTTTTATATATATGTATATCTCCTCACCTTTCAAGTAATCCATTTGATAAGATTTTTCAATGCTAGTGATGATCTTAGAAGTAGATTCAGTCATCTTGACTCTTTCTTTATTATATTACATAAGTGGGGGAAAAAAATCTTTTATCTTTTTATGTCAAGGGCAAAATTTAGCTGCACTTGTTTTTGTCAAGTCACTAAAACTGGTCATTGAGCTAGAAGTCTGAGCTGTCTTAGGATCTGTTCTTATAACTGTGAAATTTGTCCCAGCTACAAGGCTTTCTTCATTTTAGGCTGAAATACTGAGGGCAAATTAGAATACCTAGAGGGTTTGCATTCCCACTGATGCTGTAGTAAAGACATTTCATGAACAGTGAATGGGATTTTCACAAGTATTCAGCAGCTACCTCCCTCTGGACCCACAGCATTCAGTGCACCACGAGCCCTTCTGAAAAATCCACACTTATTTTCGCAGGGACCACTGCCCTATAGCAAATATCCACATCTGAGGTCTACTAAACGTATACAGCATGTATTCACTACTTCTTGCCCAAATCTGGTTCAGTCTCAAATGAAACACATGTAAAAGCTTGTGTACAAAGGGGTTAAATTCATACCAACATATTTAATTGCAATCTTATTTACAGCCTGTAAGCAGCTATTATATGTATTTCCCAGGTTATGATTCAGAGTTTACACATCTTTAGTTTATCACAGCATAAAGCAGTATCTCAGGAAAGGAATGTTTTTCAGTTAAATGGTTAATTAAGACTTGGAGATATTTTTTTTCTGATCAATGCAAGTCAAATTCTCAGTGCAAGTGGTTGAATCATCTTCAGAACTCTGATCATAATTAAACCACAAGGAGCCTGTTATGATTAAATGTGGGAAGCTGAAAATACATGAACCATAACAAAGGATCTGAATTCGCTTCAAGCTTTGCATAAAATGCCGTTTCAGTTTTTTTTTATCTTATTATAAAAAAAGCTTTTATCCTGTACCTTTCCTTTTTTTCCAGAATTTCTTCCAAATTCAGTTACATTTTTCCAAATTGATAATAATCTTGGATGTGTAACTGCTACCTGAGCTTCCTAATTTGTTAAATTCCCTGTGTCCAAACAATAGACTTCTCTTTATTTTTTATTAAAAATACAGAATTCTAAAGGATACTCTTTGCCTTAAACAGTTACACTTAATGTATTGGTAAGTAAATATTTCTCTAAATTACTTCCTCACAGCTGTAAAATCCATACATGGTGTCGGTAGCCGACAATAAATTTCTAAAATCTATATTCTTTACTGTGTTCTAATTCCTTATTGCCATAATGATTTTTGTTTCTGTCTTTCTAATTAGACTATATAGCTTTTACAGAATAGCTTTTACACAGGATATTTGTTTTTCTGTTCATGTAATTTAATCTTGAATGCTTGTAATCACAACACATGCATATCTAAAAGGGACCAAATTCTGTTGTCTCACCCTGGTAAAATTCTCTTCTAAAAGCAATGAGTGGGAAATACAGGGTTATGTGAAGGAATATCAGAAACAATGTTTACTGCTAAAAAAACCAACACTCAACACCCTCCCCCCCAAAAAAAAAAAAAAAAGATCCAAGAAAGATGGTCAGTATTAAATTCTTATAGTTAGACCAACCTTTCCAACTTCGTGAAATTCAGTGTTGGAGACTTGAGTGAGATGAAGTTGCATGAAGTCTGAACAGGGACTTCAACGTCTACAAAGCAGGAGTGAATGAACCTGCACAGGATTTTGGTGTTCACATCTCTCTCTGCTAACAGCAACACCAAAGAAAACAGGTTGGAAGACATCTCATCTGCATGCACAGCCAAAGGAGAAGAAAATCCTCTTCTCTCCCTATTTCCCATCCAGGCTGGAAGGGAATGGATGTTCATAATCTCTACTGACTGGTGGTAACCAGTAAAGCCCAGAACCAGGCACAAAGATACTGGCCTAAGGTCCCCACACAGCAGCTTCCAGCTGGAGTATTAGATCCATGAGAAGTAGACAGGGCTGGGGGAATATCTCAGACAAGAGAAAGTACTTCAGAGAGAGAGAGACATCTAAACCCCTGTTTACTTTTTTGAGTCAGATGACTTCATTTCAGTCCTTTTTTTACCTATCCAATTAAGACCCACATTAAAGACCTAAATCCCCTCCAGGAAAACAGCATCTTGGTCACTCTTTCGAGGCAGACTGTGGCACAGGCCTATACAAATGCTGGCTGAAGGAGGACTGCAGAAGGAGAGTCTGATGCTCAGTACATGAGCTTGAGGAGCAGATGACCTAGGTTTGAGGTCCTTTTTGTTGAAGCTAAACCGCTTAATAGAAAGGAACAAAATTTTTTTTGACTCAAAATAAGGACCAGAGAAGAAAAGCCATGACTGTAAAAGCATTTACCTGCATAACAGCAGGTGCTTCTCCAGCCTGGGAGTTGGGAAACTGTGATGACTTGCTCATGTATCTCCTGTTTCATCTTGACACTGCTTAGGTGCCTGAATTCCTCCCACTGGTATGGTTTTTGGTACTTTTATCAGTTGTGGTCAGACCTCACAATCCCAATTTGCTGAATCCAAGCTGTGTACTTCTCACTTAGGGAAAACAGATACTAATATTAATGGGACTTTTGTCTTCGTCATCCTATCTGTGAAGGGATGGTAGTCTCTGTGCCATGCAAGCTCCTGAAACAGCGTCTCCCATCCACCACCACCTTCTTACAGCTGAGGGATGTGCTACTGCAGCGCAGCTGGCTTTCCTCACTTCATGTTCAGGAAGTGACTCTACAAGCCAAACTAGTGGGGCTTCTTCACTGTATTTTATAGCACAATGGACAACATATCAAGGGGGAAATAATCGTATTTACATTTTTTCTGCTAAGTGGAAGGAAAAGGAAATGGCATTCCAGAGAGTGAAAAAATGAGAATGAATTCATTACAGGAATAGAGTGGCTAGGAGATTTTTTTCACATTTCAATTAATAAATGACATTTTCATCCACTAAAAACACAAAGCACATAAGTAGTATTTACCTACAGATCATAGCATAGCATGAAATTCTTCCTTTGTAAGAATCTTGGCAGAATGATCCTATTTTGCAGGAAATTTTTCATTATGTACGGGACTGCTTACCTTTTGTAATGAAAGCCAGATCTTTTTCCAGTTATGCCAGTTGCAAACCTTCTGGTTTTTTCAGCCATCATAAAGATTCTCTAATCCATATCACAAACATGCATCCTCATTTAGCTGGCTCGGGATGCAAAACTGGTTACTGTCACACTGAGTGCTCATGGTCAAGGTTCAAGTAATGGCTAATGCTCTAAGTGAGGTTACACATAAGTGCATTTTAGTTCAGAATGCATTGTCCTAGTTGATGAACACAAAACAGCTCCCTAGCCATTTAATTAACTGATATTATAATGATCCTAACTTTGAATAGGATTTTCTGCCACACCTTCTGGTTTCTGAAAAGCAGTGCCCTGAAGCAAAACCAAGTTTGTTCTCTTTGATTTTTCTGTGTATTTTTTTAATATTTCTAATTCAATTCAATTTCTACAGATTTATTATAGTGGTTTATATCTTGTGTTTCTTCACAATGCTGGTTTATAGTTAGTTTCCCTTTTGGAAGCATTAAACATATGAAAATAGGGTGCACACACATGAGGGGATACTTACTCATGCAAATAATCCAATTGAACTCAGTGAACTTCCTAAAGACAGCATTACTCATGCAAGTAAGTGATTACAGGACTGTGTCACACAATGAACGGTGTGGGCCTGATTATCTTCTCACGTACACTGGTTTTACATCATTACGGTTTCACTGGCTCTAACGGAATTGCTCTCATTTCTCCTAATGTAAGAAAATTGAGATTCGCACACTCACTCAAAAAACTTGATGATGATAATAATAATAATGATAATGAATGAATGATGGCTCATTTAGGTACAATGCAACAGAAGTAGATCTCTAAGTGCATTTCTGTGAAGATCTTGCTGTTCTCCAAACTCATTGTGGAGCCTGATCCCTATCTGACTAGGGTTGCAGAGGGCTTAGAGTTTGACATGCAGTGCTCATTATCAATTCTTTCTGACTCTGGAGAACAAATTTACTTAAAGTCCCAAGAGAAAGGTAAGGAAAATATTACTGCATTCACCTTATACATAGCATAAGACAAGCATAAATGGGATTAATTTAAAATATTTTCAGATGCTATAAAATACATATGTTCTACAAACCCTCACAGGTGGTCAAGACCAAAGATCCTTGAGGGAAATATCAACTCAGTCATAGAAAATGTGCAGAAGTAGTACACAAGCTCCTCTTAAGACAATAAAAGTATCCAAAAAAACCAGCAGTGAAGTGTTACAACCCACCAGAGAGGTTACTATCATCAGTTTTCCTCACTGGGCATCTCCACGGAAAGACTTTGTACCCCTTCTTCCAGGCAGTTTTGTACACCAAAGAGAATGAGCATTTCCCAAAACCCATGCAGGAATGATTCTGATTCTGCATTCACTTCTCAGAATTCTCCATTTTGATAACTTAAAAATTCAGCTTCATGTATTTGCCAAATTAAAAACTCCCTGGATCTCCAGCATGATTGCTTTGATGAATTGAATCCTTCTAGTCCATTTAACATGAAATAACAGAGTTGTGTTGATGGTGCTTTTGTTCTTGATAGTAGGAGAACTTGTTACTGAAAAATTAGCTACTCACCCTTAAGTAATCACTAACATTCCAGCTCCTGAATATAAAACTGAAGAAAGAGCAGATGGAAACAAACAAAAATTGTATTAATAATACATAACGAAGTGATGCCTACAAGTGATATTTCAGCAGGGAAAAAAAATAGGAAAACTACGGTTTTCACTGGGTCTTAATGTATGTAACCCTCTCTAATGCTTCCATCTTCAAGCAGTTCTGTTTTATTGACACAACAACACAAATTGCAGAAGTAAATTGAATCACAGGCTCAGAATGTAAAAATCAATGAGAAATAATTTTGTAGCACTAAAGTGAACAGTGTAATGCTAGGTATTCATTTAATTAACCATGAGCCTTTCCACATAATGCACAATCATTGCCAGCTTTTCAGCTCACGGTTATTCCAGGAATAATGGGTTTGGGATTCATCTTTAGAAAACCTGCATTAATATTTGAAAGCATTTAAATCCATTAGTGGGTCATCTGAACACTGCAGGTCACTTTTACATTGCTAATTGAAACAATAGTAATGGGTTATAATCTACTATCTAATAATGCCTGGAGTGTTTTACCGCTTTTATATCTGCAGATTCCAGGAAATATGTAAATTTGTTGCTGAACTGTTATAAAATATGGAAATTTAAACTGCAAACATGAAACTATTTCTTTTTATAAATTAAAAAAACCCCCACACTCACAGCATTAATAAACTGAAGAGTTACACTATATTTTGATGTCAAGATAAATTCCTTTCTATAGACTTTGCAGTGTTCATCGCTTCTGCACTGTAGGCTTAACATCTGGCATTCACATTTTCAGCATTGCCATTAGGAGAAAGTGAATATCATTAAACCAGTGAGTAAACAATCATGTCATTGTTTCCATATGCAAGCTATACATTGACTCAGTCTGCTGTGTTCTGACAGCAATGTGTTTTGTTTTGGTTAGGTTTTTTCCCTCCATGATTTGATGCAAACATTTTTTTTCATGAGATTTTCTGTTTCTCCTGGATGTAGAAGTAGCCATACCATATGGAAGTATGAATTTAGGGTGGCTTACTTTCAGTTTTGTGCTGCTTTTCTTTTTTTCTTTTTTTTTTCTTTTTTTTTTTCTTTTTTTTTTTTAATTAAAAGGTACTGAAAGGTAAAGTTGCTTTACGAATCTTGCAGGTAATTGAATAGAACACAAATTGATACTTAAGCCCTCATTTTCGTTTTTAATTAAACAGCCATCTTGCACATTTACCTGCATCTTCATAGGCTTAATTACAGTCTGATTGGGCAAAAAGATCCAGAGAAGAGCATCTCATTACATCTAGGTAGGCTGCACTGGCAGGAATGTGTGGCATGTGTATAAGAGGAGGCATGTGTGTTAGTGAATGTGTTTGAATAATTTACTTGGTTAATAAAATATGGATAGCATATTTGAGGGAAAATTGTGGATCATTGCATCACCTTTGCCCTCACTAGTGGAAAAAAAATCAGTCTGTAATGTGGTTGATGGGAGAAAATAAAAATATAGATATATATTGTGAGTAACATTTTAACACAAACCCATTAAACTGGAAACAATTCTATATTCAGCAAGGTAAACAAACTTCTTGTTTCCTAGTGACATGTATATTGCCCTTACATGTGCCATTCTGTTTGGAAAATAATGGCTTTTGCGGGTGAATAAACTCCACAGTTTTTGCAGCTTATTCCAGAGTGATATTTTGTGATATTTGGTCCTTTAAGAATACAAAGCATCCAAAGGTCCCTTCTTGCTTTCTTTTACAAGGGGAAAGGGGGCTGAAGATGGGATCTGGTACTGTAGATTCTTGTTTGAGGAGACAGCATTGTTACAAAAAAACTATAATTTCATTAGTGTATTTTTTAAACAATAGCTATTGATCAGGGTTGTCAGACGCTGTCAGAGGCAGAATCCTTCTTGTTCAGTATCTCTTGGCATATGAAGAGGAGGAGGAGAGCACATAGCATTTCTCCCCAGCTGACTGGTATGCCTCTCCCCAGGAGCTGCTCTGTGATAGAGTCTGCAGGTAGGGCTACCAGAGGCGAGGGGGTCTCAGGAGACAGAAAACCTCCTTCCACCCTAGCAAGAAATAATGCATGAGTAGGCACGCCAGCACCGTGGAGTGAGAGCCCTTCTGTGCTCTGGGAGGGCTGCTCTGCCACGGTGATACAGCTACAGTGTGAAGGGGGGCTAGTTCATCAAGATAAAAAGAATATCACCTCTGGTTTTCATTGCTACGCAGGGGATGAATTAAAATAATCTCCACTGGGCAATGATAAAGATACTTAAAAGGCAGTTTTTAGTTGAATTTCAAAAATATGCAAAACCAGCAATAGCAGGAGATGCTCATTGATAGTCAGTCTCAGCTCTAACGGGCCATTCTCTAGAGTGGCATGAGAAGCACCTACTCTGAGCCAAGCAGAATGTTATCCACAGAGATAGATTGCTCTATAAATTGCCTACAGCCGTTGAACAGGCAAGATTCCAAAGATACAACCTGTCACACTCTAACCTTTCTTCAGCATAGGCTAACCCTTTATAAACCCACTTGTGATTCTACAGGCCAATGGGCAATTAGGGAACCTGTGCTCAGTGCCTAGCACATATCTTCCCTAGGACCACCTTGTATTAGCCAAAACCTCGAAACCTGGGGTACAGTGATTGTGAATAATATAGGTAGATGCTTTGTGTAGAAACAGGTATATTTCCCCTTCATTTTCAATATACCACGTAAAACAAATCATGGATCACGCATATAGGCAGGAACTGAATGCTAGTAATGGTTGATAGAGGCCTTCCAGGTTATACAGTAAACCATCCTTGAGCTCCAGTCCTGATGGAGGATAAGCTGCCAGCGAGTGCAGTGTTTCCAGCCTATTCTCACATTTGTGCTTGGTTGAGGTTTTATTTAACATTGGAAACTCTAAACAGATGACTGTTCTGGATAATATGGTTTGTGCTGTTGGCAAGCTTGCAAAAGAGCACTTATTAAACAAACAGTTTTTATTGTTTTTAAAAGCTTTAAGAAGGTCTTTTCCCCTTCTTTTCTTGGAAAGGAGAAAGACCTGTAATTCCATGGCATGGAAATATTGCTGTACTTTAACAAGGGCTTTTTCTTTTAAAAATAAGTACTCTGCATTGACTGGATAACCAGAACCTTCCACCCCATCTTACATAACACAGGTTCAAATGCAGATGCAGCCATGTCTGAACACCTGGCCTTGAGACAAAGAAGGGATTTTTCTTCTGGAGAAGTATTTGTATCATAGGGACAGTCAGTGTTGACAATCTCAGCAGAGGGGCAACAGGTAAAATGTGGAGACAAATCTCGTATTTTCACCCCAGAATATTTTTCCGTGTGCTGCCATGGAGGTATTCAGATAAACAGTGAGTTCAGACACTGTGGTCCTTTCTCCAGCAAAATTCCCCTCTGAACTAAGTTTTGCTTGAGTGATGACAATGTTTGTCGCATAATAAGGTCTTTAATTTGCTGCAATGTCAATAAGGCACCTTGTCAAGGATATTACACTTAATTAAACAATAAATAAACCAGACCCACCCTGCTCCAATCAGATAAAACTTGCCTGGCTGCCCAGCTTTGGAGGCTGACAGGGTTCAGGGACTGTTTAGGTGAGTCTGAAGAGAGGCAGGGAAGTTGAGACTTGCCGGGCTGTAACCCCAAGAGGGTGCTGGTGACAGTCTGGGTGAGAGGAGCCCTGCCTTTGGAGACAGGGAGAAACAGATAGCTGAGTCTAAACAGAAGTGCACAAGCAGCAGACAGAGTCTCAAGGGAAGTGTGTACCTGTTGAGACATTTTCCCTTGGTAAAATTAGCAAGTTTAGCTTCAGCTGTGCAATATGTTGGCCAAAATCTCAAGAAACCCTGGAACCAATTTATTCCATCTGGAAATTAGTTTCAGCTTTTATTGCTTTCAATTTTTGTTCCAGAGCAGATTCCAAAGAGAGATCTCTGGTCCTTTGTCCTTCAGGATTTTTTTTTTGTTTTAATTTCTAAAGCATATTAATTAGAAAGTTTTAAAGAAAACAGAAGAAGAAGGAGGAGAAAGAAAAAGGAACAACTTGATTTTCTTATTGCCATTAATTTTCTGTGCAATAAGCTGTTTCAATGGAAGCTGCTTTGCAGACACATCTCAAATATCGGTATCTGACATGAGATCCTGTTGGAAATCTAAATAATTTCCTCCACTAAGCAGGTATTTTTTACCTGTTCTTTACATTTGTCATTTAATGAAACTGCAGCTGAGCCTTTTATTTAACCATTTCTCATTAAAAGGCAAAAGGAAAAGAGGACAGGAGTGGAGAGGTACCCAGTGTCTGTTAAAAACAATCTGTGTCTGTTCATTGCCAAAGTAGTTAAATATTCCTAAGTCATATCTGAACATCTGCTTCTGGTTTACTGCTTTGATTGAAATTATTTTAAATGTGCTTCTACCTGAAAATGATTTCTTTTAAAAGGTGAAGGCTGGTGGTGATTTTCTCGCTAAGAATGACAGCACTTCATCAGTAGAGCATCCCTGGCTCTCAGAAATCCACCATCTGCTTACTTCTCCACTTTTTAAAGAACAGAAAATCTGAAAACTAAACAGTAACAGGGAAAAAAAAAAAAAACCAAACAAAACAAACCACCAAAAACTGCAAGTGAACAATCCTAATGGATTTCACATGCAATGTGTTTCTCTACATAGTTCACCAAATTTCACAGCAACTCATTCTTCTCAGCTGGTAACCCTGGGTTATCTGCTAAAAGTTTTTCACCCAGAGATGCAACCTGTTTTGATGAACATTGAAAAATGAAGTAAAAAAATTTTGAATGAAGTCTACCACCGTGGGCTAACTTGTTTGTAACTCAGAAGTAGTTAGTAATAAAGATTTTGAGTGAAGGGAGGCAAGGTGAAGGGAACATGGACACAGCTCCCCAATTTGTTCACAAGGAGAAGATTGAAAGACATCTCTAAGGCTATGAAATCCAAACTTTCACTACAGGCAATGATACAATTACTTGTGTAAGTGATGTAAATGTATCAATGTCCATCTGAAAACAAGCTATGATTTCACTCTTACTACTTCTTATTCCAGAGCCTCACTCCTTTACATGCTTTTAATGTCTAATCTTCTTTTAATTTCCAAATCTCATTCATGGACTCTATTCAGCATTTAACAGCATCTTCCAGCAGAAACCATTTTTTCTACATCCTGCCTGTCCTTCTGCCACCTCCAAGAGTGCAGAAAGTGGTCCTGCTCCCCTGAGCTTTTTATTTTTTAGATTTTAAGAAAGGGGAAGCAACTTGTTTCCACTCATACAACAGGCTTTCTGCTTCCACTTTTACTACTAATGCCCTGTCTCTGTACCTTTTCAGTTTGAATTCAAGTCCACTGCACACTGGTGATCACATGGAGACATGGGTCTTGCTGATACCTCATGTGGAGGTACTTGCTGTTCCCATATCTTTTCTAAGCACACAGGTCTAAGAGGTTCTTCATATTTGCCTTGGCCAAGGCCAGTGGTGTCACTGGGATGACTCACATCATAGGTTTGTACATTTAAGTGAGTATAGGCCATTCCTGGGGGCCAGAGAAGACCTTTTAATTATTTAAATGAATCTGCATGTGAAAACTTGCATGCTCACCCCACACCCCAGTGGTGAGCTGAGCTGCAGTTTTTATTTCTTATTCTGCAGGAACACAACCTATGTCTCTTATGCTTCTCTTCACACTGGTTGGGGCTATCCTGCTGAGAAGCAGGTTGCACATCTTTCACCTGCCAAAGTCTGTGACTTCACACTTGCTGTGATAAAAAGAAAATTAATCCTAGGTGCTCGCAAAAATCCTCTGCCACTGAAGAGGTATCTGAAACCTCTGAATAAGAGGTTGATGTCACTACATATCTCCTCTATAAACAGTTCCTTCTAGTTCCCAGTCTAAACAAATTGGATAAAGTATGTTAAAAATAAGCACCTGAAATAGAGGGAAGCAAGAAAATCAAGCTGCTATTTGGCTGAAATCCTCTAATCTCTAATAAACTGGGTATTATAGCAAAATTAAAAAGGAAACATATGATGGCAATAGTAAGACCAAAGGCCATTAGTAAAGAGAGTCACTGCCAAAGCTCACATTCAGTGATATCTCTGTGCTAATGGACATAACATTCATTAGCAAACCCAGGCTCATTCTGGCTCCTCTTAGCAGTACACTGTTTGCTTTATGCCTCTGCAAGTTGTCTTTCCTTTCCCATTTTCTCCATCACTAAACTGAAAGCTATTTGACAGTTTCTGGCATCTCTATTAAATTGTGGGAAACATGGAAATTATTAACTTTTGAACCACAAAACTGAAAACACCCTTGCACGTTCTGAAGCTGAAACAGGTCGTGAATGAGTCAGCTTCTTCTGATAGGGCTCACAGGGGCAGCAGGAGGGCATGGGGAGAGAGGGAGGCTGACCCTATTGGCTGAGATTTGGGTTTTGCTGTTGTCATTAGAGATCAAAAGACTGTGATCACCTTTCTGATAGCTCCTTCTCTAGTAAACAACCTCGAAGTGAGTTCATTAAATATTAAAAGGCCCTGATATCTATTAATGTTATCAGACACATGAAATATGCCTGATGGATTTATTCTGCTGTAAAGGAACCATATCCCAGTGTCCCTCCTGGGACCATGCTCCAGCTGTTTAAACTATAATTCCATCACTAGGAGGAATGGTTGAGGCTGACCTCCATGAAGTGTACTCATTGTTGCTCAGCCTGTGAATTGTAAATGAAACCTTTTGTAATAATGTTAAAATATGCATGCAGAGGAATTAAAGCATGGGAGGTCAGCAGCGGAGCCTCGCAGTGGGGTCGCTGTTGGCTCAGAGCAGCTGGTGGCTGCACTCCAACAAAAACGATACCCAGAGGTTGTTTAGGGGGCTGGCTGTGTGCATGACTGGGCTTGACAGATCTATTGCTGCATCTCAGTGAATCTCAATCTGGTTTTGATTGTCTTCTGCTTCAGTGTCGGTTGTTTTGAGCACCTTGCTCTTCTGGAGGAGCCAAGTTTCTGGTTACCTTGTCCCCGGTTCAGTGCCAGAGCTCTTTACTGCCCTACGTGGGATCATTAAAACGTTATACCACATTTTAAGCCTCAGCTTTCCACATATTGATTTTGTGCCTGCTTTCTAGTTATTTATGACATGAACACTATCTACATGTCCATGAAAGAAGGAGCATATACATAAATTCCAGCTAATAAAAACTATGGAGCTTGGGACAGCCCTTCAGTCTAGAGTCTGAGGGAGGAAAAACTAGCCAATGCCAGGATGAACATTGCAAGTTTCTGAAGGGGTTAAAAAGTACCTTTGCTGAACCCGGAGCAATGACCAAGAGGTCCCTATGCTCTGGTTTCATGCTTTTGGGAAGACACATGTAATTCTATGCAGTGAGACCCTTGCACTATTCCTGGTATTCTGCTTTCATGACAGTTTTTTTCTATGCTTAACATGCTGTGAGTCCTCAAATGCCTGAAGTGTTTTAAAAGCTTTACAAAAATTAAGTGCTCCAAAAAAAGTCCTGATAAGGTTTAATACAGAAAGATAAGTGGCAGCTTCTCTGCTGGGCTTACCAGCAGTCAGCCAATGCCACGTCTTCAGTGTCAGCAGGCAATTTAATTTTATGTCCCAAAAGTGGGGTGGAGGCTTCACCTTGGTATTGTCTATGCAAGGATTTCACCAATTTAGCACCTTTGTTGTCATGTTCTTCAAAATCCTCATGTCACCTCAGATATGCAAGTGAAATAACCAGGTCTGCAGGTTTTGAGTAATGATTTTTTACACTCAGGGCTAAGGACTAAGTATGAGAGAGAGGCCTTGAAAGATTAGACCCTGATCTTTTCCTTTTGGAGATCTAAATTTAAATTATGAAAATGAATTTTCCAATCTCATCTGAGCCATAATTTTCCAGAAAAAAAATCTTTATTGTATCTGGCTCAACATGATGTTTCCACTAAGATAAACTAGAGACATTGCTGTCTTAGACCAGTTACTGTTGAAGGATTAGGAGAAGCAGTTTAGGATAACACCAGCTGGTTTCTATTTTAACTCCACGCCTGTCCATATACCATAGGAAGAAAAGAAAAGAGAAAAGGAAGGGAAAAAGGAAAAAGGAAAAAGGAAAAGGGAAAAAGGAAAAAGAAAAAAGGAAAAGGGAAAAGGGAAAAAGGAAAAGGGAAAAAGGAAAATGGAAAAAGGAAAAAGGAAAGAAAAAGAAAGGGAAGGACTCTACTGTCTGAATAGACTTTACAGATTTCTTTAAGCGACTCAGAACTTTCATTGACTCTAGCTAATCTACTCATCTGACAGAAATAGAGGAGGGTTTAGTTATATTATTCATATAAGAAAAATCCAAAAATTTTGTCAGGTCTTAATCAGGTGTTGACCAAAACAGATAGAGAAGGAAAAAATAACCAACCAGATTATCTTTAAAGCACTGGCTTTGTTTTTAATTGAGATAATATTACTGTACCATATTCCTGTCACAGTTTTAAGATTGGCTTCCAAAGGTCATGCATTAAAAATGTTGAGAAGACACATGCAGATTATTCACAGCGATGTAGAGGAGCCTGTTCAGACCGTGCATGTTAAGATCTCTTTTGATTTTGGTTACACTGGCTCAGGTCTGCAGCTCTTTGTACTGAAGACAGTGTGTCTGTGCCCATTGTGCAGTTTCCAGCACCCACTGCCTGTGAGCAATGCCATAAACAGCCTATAAAGGTGTGGACAACACTGAGACAACACCAGGTGACAGCACACTAATACCTCCTGAGTCTGTCACTGACTTTGGCCAGAGAGGAAGAGAGCTGAAACACTGCAGGACTCTGCATCTTTGCAGGCTTTAGACTAAAAGAAACAATATGAGAGGGAAATGGATTTTCTCTTTGATATTTTGTTTAAGCCAAACATTTGAAAAGGGAATCCTTAAAAAAGAGAAAGCGATTCTTGATAGTTATTAGCCCTCTGCTTAGCTTTACCCTTTCCCAGATGTTTTTTCCCTGGGGAATTCTAGCAGACAGACCACGGATCATCACAGCTGGCATCTGAACAGTGCTGTGCAGTTAATAATGATTCACAACCACTGCTCCCAGTCTCACCAGCATTTGCCTCCGTTAGGACAGAGCACAAATGTGCTTGCAATTAGAAAGGAAGGAAGAATGTAACAGAAATGCTGTTTCTTTTTAAACAAGTAAGTGTAATTTTTCATGTAGACTTGGGACTGTGCCCGCAAGTAATTTGCCTTTGTCAAATGGAACATGAAAACCACGCACCCAGTCCTGCAAATGATTACTCACAAGCACAGCCTCTGCTAGCACAAATGCTGGCACTGAAGTCAAGAGCAGTCTGGTGTGGGTAAGGATTACTCGTATGAGGAAGGGCTTTCAGGATTGGCCCCAGGAGAGGTATGTGAATACTCCTTCATGGGACATAAGCTTCAGGGAACTCAAAATAGGTTAATTCCATGCCTGATTCATTCCATGGACCATTTAACGAGAGCCTCTGGAATTGTGCAGTCAGTAATGAACTGCCAAGAACCAAAAGTAATCACTGCTGCAATTATTAAAATTTACACTTGGATTCTGTTACCTTTGCAGCGAGTATGGGTCTTGAATTAAGTGGTCCTGAAATCCAAGGACTTCCCACAAAGAGCAGTCCTTTCAAAACCATGATTCTTTTACTTGCTTATTGCCCAAATTATTGCACAAAAGTGCTGTTATGCTAGTTTGTTTTCTTCCTTTTTTTAACAGGGTCTTTGCATACTGGAGATGTATGGCTGATATATCAGTAGAAATTATGGGCTAATAGGTCATGTAGAGGCTTCTGTTTTGCTCTAAGCATAGTGGGTCTGAGCATTCCTCTCAACCTGAAAACAGCTTGACATTTTCCCTTAGGGAAATACAATGCACTGCTCTATAACCTTTATGTTCTTACACTGTGCCTGAGCCATGCAAGGTGTGGGCACATCCTTTTTGGATAGTCCTGTATTTCCATTGCCAGTCATGAAAACTTAAAGCAGCTTCGTCCTGTAAAGTGCTGAGCTTTCTGGCCCTGATCCAGGAAAGCACTTGAGTACAGGCTTAACTTTGCACATGCATCTTATTGGAGCTGATGAGACTACTCATTAGACGCTTTCAGATAAGCTGAGTCTGATGGGCTTCACACTAGGATACTTAAAAATCTAGAGGAAAAAACATAAGCTCTGCTTGTAGCTTTAGAAAGAGGGATATTGTCAAAATAGCAGCAAATGAGTGTAGCTGGTGCCTGTTATATGTAAACCATCATCTCAACTTCAGTTCTTACCAAAAGATGGAGCAAATAATCAAATGGTTTGTTTTACAGACTAGAGACAAAACAGAAATACAGGAAAGTGTTGGTGTGGCTTTGTCAGGAACATCTGATTTGCAGTAGTTCTGCATGAAATGCTGAGGGGATGGCACCGTCTTACAAACAGAATGTGAGTCAACGATGTTCAACTGCTACAGAAAAAGCAAACGTCTTACTGAGTTTCGCAACTAAGAGTATATGTATGGGGAGACAGATGAAGTGATCTCTCCATTCCCCTTGCCAGAGCAGTGTGGCCGATTTTAGACATCTTGGTGTAGGAGTTAGAAGAAAATTATAAAATCTTAGAAAAAAAATTACTTGGGAAGAAAGGCTGAAAGGATTTGTGTTATTTTTGCTGGGGGCAGTTTGAGGGAAATTCTGGTACTCACATATGGGATAGAGGCAGCTAGGACAAGAGTTGGAACAATGACACAGAAGATTCATATTAGACATTAAGAAGAATTTTCCAGTGCTAAAACTAGCAGAGGAGTCTGAGGAGACTGTGGCGCAGTTTTTTGAGGTAGGTTATGTAAAACATCGGCCAGGGATGCTCTAGGTAGAGCTGCTCCTGCCTTGGGACTGAGTGAGTGATGGAACAAGCTCTGAGGTCCCTTCCAGCCATACCTTGCTTTGGCACTGTGCATTTCCAGCTCTGTGCACTGACATGACAATGTGTCTCACCTACTGTGTCCATGTCTTATTCTCTGGGTGTCACACATGCAGCCTTTTTCAGGACTGAGGCCCAGATCAATGAAGTCCTCAAACATGAATCCTATAGAAAAATATGTCCTTTTACCTTTTGAGTCAAGTATGTGTTGAGACTTTGCTATACTGGAGGTTTAGGGGCAGGTTATTAAGGGTTCAAATGTACCAAAAAGATGGTACAACTACACACACAGTTTGCACTGAACATATTTCAATTGTCTGTTAAATAGAGGGACAAGAGTATAGATCTGTGCAGCTACATCTGCTTTGAAATATGCGCTCTTAACCTGTTTGCCTGTTGGGAGACTCATTCATACACACAATTTGAAGGGGGTGAACTGCCTATAGAAAGGCAATATACCACTGGAATCATGAAGCAGCAATAAACAGCAGAAAACACCAAGGCTGATTCAGAACTTCGGGATTTGGGGTTGGACCTGCCATCTCCTGAGTTTCTATGGCAAAGATAGAGGAAAGTGCGATTAAAACATCAGAGAATTCCTTGCCTCTCTGACGTGCTCTAAGACATAATCGATCCTCTATGAGGAATTCAAAATTACAGATTTTCCCGCTGCTATTTGTTCAGATGGCAGTAGCAACTTTGTTATCTAGCCACAGCTGGATGGATAAAGTATAGCATGTATGTACAGTTGAATATTAATTAATAAATTCTTTTTGTTTAAAACTTCTATAATTGCACACTTTAAATAGTAAACATTTGTAATGAGACATCTAGAAAAAGAGTGGAATTTGTGTGTTGTTTCAGTTACACATTAGACAAAATATGACCATATTAACAAGTAAGGTAACTTGAGAAGCAAAATGTTGACGACATCCCCCAATATAAAAATCTAATGATTTTGGTATGCCCCATGAGCATATTGTTCATAACACTCTGTTTAAAACAATTTGCATGAAATATATATATTCTCAAAGTAGATATTACCATGAGAGAATTCAGCTTTGATTTTCAAACATTCTGATTGAAAGGCATCCTTTGAGGAAACAAAGTTCATTTCACACAATAGTGCACTTCTGGTTCAGCAGTAGGGTTCAGTTCAGAAAAATGAGCAGCTGCTGCTACCTGAGCCCTTGTCTGCCTGCTAAGGAACTCCTAAGACTCTGACCACCACTTCTGGCTTCCTTAGAGGATGAGAATAACATAAAGCATAACATGTAGCCAGTGCATTATTCCATCGTCCAAAAATCAAGCTGGTTTTTTGTTTTTGTTTTTTTCCTGGATTTTCAGACTGCACATCCTTAGGAGAGGAGCTCTGGTCTGTCTCCCCAGGTGATTTTCTTAAGGTCTACTGATTGCATTGGATTTTTGTAGAGAAGGCATACTTTTGCTCAGAATAGAAAAAGAACTTTGTAAATGGATACAATAAGAGACTGATAATTTGATGTGAACCAAGCTGTAGAGGTTTGTGGATCTGTACCCATGTTTCTTTATAGGCCCATTTAGTATTGATCCCAGGGTAATAAATTGCTGCATGGGTCAAAATGGTTTTCCTCAGATAGGTGGAAATACGGACAAGGGGACATGAGTTAATTTGATCATTTTGCTCATTTACAGCTGTTTAGTATTCAACCCCAGGTGCTGGTAACCTGTTGTTTCCTTGCTCTTTCTTCTCCCTTCCAGGCTGTCCTCAGCTTTTTGAAAAGTCCCATCTCCCCACACAACCCCACTGTAAAAGCTGCCTCTTTACTCCTCTGGAGTACTTTCCTCAGGATCATTAGAGATCCCCCATCACTGATTTGCCAACAGGGCTTGAAAGCCGATAAAACCCTTTGGCATGAATCTGTGCTGGGCTCCTGCCATCAGCTGATCTGCAACAGTTTGGCATAACCTTCTTCTTTACACAGCTGGGTCCTAGGCCAGCTTTGATCAAGTGTCTTGGTGTGACCATGTCATGTGTATCCCCTACCATCGCTCTATGCCCAAACATGAGTNGGAAAAAAAAGTTGGAAAATCTTTCCCATTCTTTAAAGAAAATATGATAAAGACTGCAGCATCCATGGCTTTATAAGACTTGAGCTGGTTTGTTTGGTGAGCTGGAATTGTTATTTCTGGGGACGGAGGCATGTTTCATGTTGCTCTGCCCTTGTGCACAGCTATCGCTTCCCTTTGGACCCTGGCTGAAGGACAACTCTCTTCAGAAGGGAGACAGTGTTTGTTTTGTTGTTGTTCTGGGTTTTCGTCCTTGAAGGCAGAAATTCTGCCCTCAGATTTCAGCCGTTCTCAGATGACTGTATTAATAAAAAAGTACTGGTAAAGTTTTAAAAGCTTAAGAGAAAACAAGACCTCTTGACAGCTATGAACATGTGGGCCTTAGATGAAAAGATGGCCAATGATTCGAGGGGATGCTGGACCAGACTCTATGTGAAACAGCATAAGAGCTTCCCTCTTGGCAAATGTAAGAAGAGATGAATAATTTTCAGGTGCTTTAGTTAATGCTATAAAGCTAGCCAGATGATTTTTGTTGTCTCTTTTTTTTTTTTTTTTTTTAAATTTGTATCCGTATCTACTCTATTTTGTACATTCAATGTGTCTACCCAGTGCAGGTACAGAATAAGTCCCTTATTGCTGCCACAAATCCTTATTTACTGGCTAAGCTTTGTGATGAGAGTACCCTGCAGTACCTTGTCTATGAAAACAAATTGTTGGGAGAGTTCTGAAAGACTGTTTTATTCCCAGTTCTCTGTTATAAGACAGGATTTAAACACATTGTGACTTTCTCTCGACTGACGTAGGAAATGCAAATATTTATTACACAAATTTAATAGAAAAAGATTGTTCTTTCCCCTGTTATAACCTGGGTTCTTACTTGCTTATTTGGACCAACATGTTCTTTTTTTTAAAGATTTATTGTGGAGACTGCATTCTGTATATGTAATAGATTGCAACAGATGTGCATCTTCAGAACATAGTTCAGGCAGTGTTTTATTATTAATATTAAAAGAAGCCTGTATGTTAAACAGACAGAAATAGCTTCTATTGTGTATTACTAACATGCAGCAGACAACATACACAGAGAGGCATTATGTCCCATTTATTGTTTACCTACTGAAGCTACCTCCAAACACCTCTATAAACTACTAAACCAAATTTTGTGTATGACACTGTGCTTGAAAGACTAAGAGCATTAGTGTCAATGGGGTTTGTTGTGTGCGAGTAAGATGAGCCAAAGGGCCAAATCCAGCTGGGCTGTTGGTGTGCAGGATACAGGCTGGTCTTTATGCTGTTAATCTGCTAACTCAGGGTCCAGGGTTATTTGATGTTGGATTTCTGGTGTAGTATTACCTGGTACGAGTGGCACTAAAGAGCTAGTCATCAAGTTACATGACATGAAATTTCCCATTATGAACATGAAGAACCTGAAGCGTTGCAGTTGACTGGGCAAAAAGTTTTTTTCACATTGATTCCAAGAAAGATTCTACATATAAAATTCACTGCATTCTCTTTATCTGGAGAAGACATGTTGACAGTGTAACATAGTTTAATTCTTTACATTATATGTCACAGGAAATTATTTTAATCATTCCTTCCTTAGAAAATATTCTTGGAAATACACATCTTTCTGGGCAATAGATTTGATGTTATTGTGGCCCTACAGCTTCCACTTTGTATAAACATTCAGAAGCTTTACTAGCCATGACATGAACTTGGGGAGATGAAATTATACACCACAGCTTCTAATTGCTTCAGACAAATTAATTTCCAGTTATGTTCTGGATCTTAGCATTGAAATATTTGAAATTCAGGCTGCCAGTTCCAAGAGGAATCAATCAATAAAGAAAAAAAAATACTTGTGAAAGTGAAAAATGAAATCTAAATCTCAAATTCAAATTACTGGTTGTTCTCAGAGTTTCTAACAGTTTATAAGGAAAAATAATTTGTAAAGCGATTTATAAACAATGTGAGTAATGAATCCATTTGAGATTTTGTTGATTGACAAACATTTAATGATAACAAGTGGTAGTGCTGTGAAAAATGTATTGTTCTTATATCTCTATATAATTTGGTTGCCCTACAAGCTGTCCCTTCCTCTTGTGCCTCCCTGCTGGTTTCCATGAATCTGAATTCTGCATTGATATGATGTTGTTTTCAGAGTTTTGCCCTTGACAACAAGGTTGTCACTGACCAGCAGGTGAAAATCTGGTCATTAACAAACCCATGAGATTTATAATCATAGCAAAGATATCATCTTAAATATGTATAAAGTAACTTGGGAGATGTTGCTCTCTTCTAGCAAAGCTGGTAATTCTGTAATATTTGGACCTCTCCATGAAACTTCTGAGAGTTAATGTTTCCAGTCATTCTTAAAGCTTCACTCGAAGTTGCTGTCTGTGCATCATTCCTAAATTAATTAATCTCAAAATTACAGCAAATGTCTGATTTCACATTAACCATATCCAATTACTGCCTAGGTCAACACTGAATCAGACTCAGCTAGCTCATTCTCACGCCCTTAATGACTTGCCCTGGATCCAATTTTGAGCTAAAATAAAAATGGAGCCCAGAAGGCAGATCTTCTGGGTGCTGGCAATTCTAATGGAAGAAACAGGTAACAAGTCAAATCCTTAAAAGGACACCAAAGGAGAAGCTGAAGACCTGGGACTCCCAAGAAGCGAAGAGCTGCAGACATCAGCGATGTATTTTGCCATCAGGGAGGAGCTATTGCGAGCCAAGCCATGTCAGATGAGTGACAAAGGGAGCCTTTGCTTATGAGGGTACATAAGCAGACAAAGGATGAGGAGGGGTAAGGGATTTTGTTCTGGAGACTGATTTTTTTAGGGAGAATTGGTCATAACATACATATCTAATTTAGTTGGGAATACTGACTAACGTTCCCCCCACCAGAAATAAAAGCTGCCGAGGAGTGACTCTACCACCAGGATCCTGGGCGGGCTCCAGCCTCTCCTCCTGCAGAACGATGCTGTGCCGGGACCTCACGGCAGCAGCTGCACTCCTGATGCACTGCCACAGGTGGAGGTGCCCCAGGTTTGCCCACCACCGTGCAGGTGAGCCCTTTGGCTCCGTGCTCCACCCCAGCTTGGGAAGACGAAGCCCCTCACTGAGCAACGGGCTGTCAGGGAAAGTCATCCCTTTTTTTCCCGAGTGACAAATGCGCTTGTCTCCTTGGGTGCCACGTGACAAGACAGTAGTAACTGTGCTTCAGACCAGACGAAGGCACAACCATTCATGATTTTCCATTTTTTGTCACATTAATTTGGGGGGGAGGGGAAGTAGGGCAGAGAAAAGGCTTTGAATCCAGACAGACATGTGTGTTTTAAATTATGTTTTGTGAATTGAAGCAAGGCAGATGCTTCCAACAAGCACACATTTTGCTACTGTTTGCAAAGCAGACACACACTGGCACATGGTTGTAGGACATGAATTATACTTCTGTGCTTCTGATTTGTAACCACACCTGTATACCCTTAGAAATGCTAATAGAAAAAATACGAATTTAGGCACAAAGGAGAATCTAATAAGGGGAGCATTTGAATGGGTAAGGAAATGTCTATTCCCCCNGTAATTAGGTAAGATTGATTTAGAGGCTGAACACCACCCACAATTTGTGTAGTCTGGGGTCAGGCAGGCAGCTGCAGAAACCGCTCAGCTAATTATGAGAATTCACTGTTCGTTAATAGAATCTCTCTCCACAAACAGCAGCTGTGTGTTTGCTCACGCAGATTATTAATTCTGGCCTTGCCTCAGCTGCAAGTTTCTGCTGCGTCGAAAGGAATCCTCTGATAGAAGTGTCAGTTATCACCCAAGCGATGCCAGGGGAGAAAGGAAAAGCAGAAAGAAAGGAGAATATCTTCTAATCACAGGTGGATAAAGACTTTTTGCAGATACCTTCCTTTTCTGCCTCTTACTCCCAAACAATTAAATGCCAGTTTTGGAACTCATTAATCTGTAGGCAACCTGGCGAGATCTAATTTATACCTGTCAGGAGCAATGGGCAGCAGCTAATAGGAAAATAATTGCAAAGTAAGTCTACTTTCTCACTTGATAGTACGCTTGCTTTTACTGACAAATCTTTGCTATGGTGCATCAGAACATTATAAAAGATATTGTCTGCATCAGTTCTACAGCTATGTGTATCCTCCTTGTTGTGCCATGTTTTTTTAAAAAAGTACATATTTGTATTTTTTGCAAAAATTCAACAGAGGCAACTTAACAAATGTGGCATATTATAATTTACTGATATAAACCAAATGAGAAAATAAGATCAGCTTTGTATGTAAGATACCACATCTTGCTACACAGCTAGATATAAAATAGGCATATAAATTATTTGCTGAAAAATCAAGACATGAATAAATCTTGGCTCAGTCAAAGTAAAAGCTGAAACTCATACTCGTGTTAATAAGCAGCAGTGATTCCTAAGTCCTTAGATTTGATAACCATATAGAATATTAGGGCTTTGGGGAGAGCTGAATTTCCTCTCCGTATTGTATCACTGTCACAGGAGAAACTATCTGGTATTCAGGTAAGGTCCCATACTTCGACATTCAGAAATATTCTCAGGAATGTTGACATATCTGTGAACAGAAGGTTCCTGTTGTGAAAGATAAAACATCCATATTGTGCATTTGGATGGAGATGTGTGGGAGGCATGCAGAATATCCCCATCTGCAAAGTAAAGGGGAGCAAAGCCCCACCTTTACATCATATTGCCTTGTGAAATAGGTACTTGTCACATTTGCTTAGAGCATTGAATTAGGCCAAGATACGAAGATTTTCTTTGCAATGTTGCAGAGCTCAGTTTAATGGTAAGTGTGCATCAGTGTGGGGAAACACAACTGATGCAATGATTTAGTAAAAGCTGTATTCTTGTAATAAATGTAGAATACTGTTGACTGTTGGAAAATTAAGCTGTTGGGTTTGTGGTAGACAAACCAGACCCAGTCAATCCCCCAGTGTATCTCTGTTTATTTCAACACTGCTGCAAAGTTGCCCCAAATACAAACTTGGTCCAGCATGTTTTGCTGCTTTAAATGTTAGCAGAGGACAGCATGGGTCAGTGGACTGTGATGTATGATATAAAGCCCTCTAACAAATGCTTTTGAAAAAATTGCTTTTTCCTACAAAAGTGAAATGGAAAAAATGCTCTGTGTAAACAGATTGATGTTTGATTTTGGGTTTTTTGTTGGTTTGAGGTTTTTTACACTAAAATAAATATTTCAATATTTGATTTAAGGCTTTTTGAGAATCCCTCACAGTGTTTTGTGAAAGCAAACAAAAATGTTCATGTTCACTCATTTTTTTTCATGAGGGAAACATAATTTTGTGGCCAGCTCTTTCTCCCACAGTCCTAAATCTGTAATTTTTCAAATAAAAACAGCCTAAATTGACAATTAAATTATTCCAGCTTCCACTAAAATCACTACTATAACTGTTTCATGATAGGTCTTGCAGCTACATGCAGGCAAATGCACAAAGAAATGCCAAATCTTTTCTAGACATCTTCAGCATCTGTATAAATCTGGTCCTTATTAGCAAAGACCTACTAACAGAGAAAGTTACAATAACTTTTTCACCAGAAATTACATTGTCCTATTATTCAACTTTCACTAGTTTGCACATTTAAACCATTCTTTCTCACCTTCTAAAGTGAAAGGTACTGATACCCTACTAATAGGAAAGAGGCATCAATCCTATGAAAGACAAGCTGTAATTAATTTTCTGCAGTGCTTATGCACATCACTGTGATTACTGTTGGTAAGTATTCAGGGATCAGTAATGACCACTGTGGACTTGTGAAAGTAATTTGTGTGAAGAAAGGAATAGATTTGATAAAGCTCCAATAGATTTGAGTGCTTTTTCTATTACTGAATGTTTGCCATTCATGTTATACTATGAACACTTCCTTAGGAGATTTGCAGGTGTATAAAATTTTGAAGTTGATGCTGACTGTGAATTTAAAGTGTGTCAAAACACCTATGCTCTGGGATAAACCACGTGTTTGGGCTAACAAACTCATTTAGTTACATTAAGACAGGAAAAGAGAACGTGGGATTTGAACAAGTATAAGCCAACTGAAAAAACCAGCAAGTTTTCTGATTTTTTTCCTCTCATTGAGATAAACTACAAAATTAATTTGGGTTTTTGTAATGATTTGCAATTTGATTCTTTTAAAGCAGCACTTAAGGGGGGTCCACATGGCAACTAGTTTTGCACATTTAAAGGACTGGGAAAATTGCATAGTTTAATCACTTAATCCTTACCATGAACTTGCAGGCAGAAGTGCATTTAGAAGGGCATTTAGAGCTCTCTCTTTCAGGGCTTGTTCTTGCAGTGGTTTGTGCTCTAGCCTACTTTCCCTCCTCAACCATTCCTTCTTTCTCCTTGCATGTCCTTCCATGCAAACTCTCTATTTCCCTATTAGAATCCATCTTGCTAATGAATTAAACACCTTGCTTTCCTACATATACTATCCAAACTGCTCAATGTATAGCACATATACCTGTTTTTAAAAGATTTCTAAGCAAGTGTTTACAGTTGCACTGAGGTGGAGCGGGAGCTGCTTTGAGTTGTTTGGCAGAGGGAGAAGGTAACCAAGGGTTCCTCTTTCAGGTCACTTTTCTGTGACTTTGTAGTAGAAAGTTTAATGGCTTCTTTCTTCTACAGCCTTGAAATGTTCCAACAAGATGTCACTGAGTTTTATCGTCATCACTCCCATGTAGATGGTCAGGGACTTCAAGTGGCTGCTATTACATGGCTTGCAGTTTTTGTGCCAGCTTCTAAACACTGAAATATCTGTTTGTACAGTAGTTACTATATATCACTAATACATAGCTTGAAATGTATATGAGCTATTTTCCCCAATAGGAACTTATGTAAATAAGTTTATGGGCATATCATACTTTCAGTTGTAAAAAAAGGAAATAAATACTGCTGAATTATGATGCTCTGGTTTTCCTATTATATTAAGATTTTTATCAAGTGCTCAAGACTGAAATGTTCTCAGAAAACCTAAGCCTTTGTGTCATTAACATGTTATGCAATTTCAGTGTAACTCATTCCTGTTGGAAAAATGTTGAGAAATACAAACCGTGTCTATCACTTCACCATGAAACCCTTCTTTAATTCTATTGCAGTTCTGTTGCAACTTTGTCAAAGTTACTCCTCTTAGTTTCATTTACACTTACAAGCTCTTCTACTTAATTCGGTTTGTCTAACAGCAGCATTTGTTGTTTGTGCATCAGGTTGCCAAGCCCTTTATATAATGGGAGTAATTTCAAGATTATAATGATATCCCCAATAAACTATTTAATACATTTCTTGAAAAAAGAAGTAAGGGAACTCTTCTGGGTAATTGGTGTGCAGTAAGCTACAGTACCAGTTGTATATTCATTTTTCTCCAATGTATGCAATTATCCACTCAGCCTGTATCCATTAATATTATTTTTCTTCCTAAGCTGGAAGTATATAAAGCCATTAGAAAATAATCCAAAGAATTCTATTTGCTGAATAAATTTTAATTTGCATGGCACCAGGAATTTTTTATTAATGGGAAATAAATTATTGCAATCTTATGGAAGGCGACAAGTTAATAGCTTTGTGAAGAGTAATGGAGAGAAAATGATCTTGAAAAGGTCAGGTCTCCTGTCACAATGTCTTTATGCACAATTAAAACAAGTCAAGAAAGTGGCTATATAATCAGGACCATGAATATGCATTATATCCTAATGAGAGTATGAAGATAGAGATGGGTTAGTGCTAAAGTCATGGTGAGGTGGTGACATAAAAATGGTAATTGGTGATGTAGTATTTAACTACGTGCTTCTGTTTCCTTTGGGAGAATTAACTCATTGCTACCTGGCTATTCATTATTTTACCTTCACCAGTTTACTAAGTGAAAAGAGATTTCTCTGCAGGAGCAGAGAATACACATAGAATGTGTTTTACTCTTCTGTAAAGATGCTCCCTGTAGTTATGTAAATCACAAAATATCTCTCCTCTATCACTGCAGGAAGACCTCAAGAATGTTTGTTACTGTTACATTTTTAATTATAGAAGTTGAAAGGCATTTTCACATTACATAGCAGGTTTAATGGTTCAACCATGCTAAAAGTATTTTATTTCCTGAGGTGCTTCTATGCCAGAGAAGCATCCACTTCAGGGGATGGGTGAGGTATTGTAATCCTCCATGCCTCTGGCATTATCCATTCATGGAGGAAGAAGTTCTGCCCTTCCATGTGCGTATTTTGTGCTGCTCCCCTTTACTCCTTCTTAAACAGAAGAGATGGGACTTTTCGAAAGCAGAAGAGGAGGTTCATACCCTTGTTTGTGACTACATCTAGTTACTGTTAGGAAATCTTTTTTTGAAATATGCCTGGCTAGTAATAATCATCTACAAGAAGAAATTAACTTACCTTCTTAAGCACTGCATTTCCTCTTGGTAACAGTGGTTTCAGTGGTCCAAGTGTTGCTAATGGGTGCTATTGAGTCTTGGCAATTATTCTACATTGTAATTGAAAATCAGTAAGAACATTCTGATTCAGTGGTCATTTAATAAAATATAATGGTCACTGAACAATGATTTTGATTAGCTAATGGCAATTTAAAGGTTTACAACACCTCTCACAGCATTGCTTATTTGTGTGTGCTATTACAAGTTACTCCCTAAGAGCTTGGTTTATGCTCAAAAATAGGAATAACTAGGAGGGGAAGCAGATGCAGCTGGCATCCTATAATGCTCTGTTTGGGTGGCAAAGTCATATTCAGTCCATGTTGATTAGATTTCCATAGATGGGCATTCAGCCTGTAACTCTTTCCATATATTGGCTCACTTAGTCTATACTTTCCTTGTTTGCTGCTTGTTTCTTTGCCCCCTATGCTATAGGTTTCTTAACTGTATTATCATTGGATTTTGTACACAAATAGAATTAGGTGCTTTTGTGATGAGACTCTTGTCAGGATTTTTAATGTTACAAGCTTTTCAAGCTTAAGAGATTAAGCTTGAAAACTTACTCAATGAGCAGAAAATAGGCTACATATAAAATTTACACTTTAATGTCTTGTCTGGTCACTGGGGTCTGTGAATTAAGGAGTCCTGAGCAGGCTTCACCATCTTCCTGCTGCCAGCTGTCCTGTATGGGAGCCAGTGAGCATCCCGATCAGGGTGTGAGAGAGTCCCCCAAAGGGACAGACCCTGAGAGACCTCTACAGTTTAGGATGAAGCCTCCCAGGATGCTTTGTCCTACCATGCAAATATATCCCAGTTTGGTTTCCCTGACTGGCCCATTGATTCCCTGCCCCTTTTCCCCTTATATGTCAAGGCCCCACCTATGTCCCACCCCCCAGCCCTCTAACCATTGGTCCCCGATGCTCTCCCCTGCTCTCGTCTGAAATCCTTGGTTTCCCATTGTTCGAGGCTTTCGTCACTGGGTTATCCACGTATGAAGTACTGGAATAAACTTTGGTGCTGGAATTCCACACGGAAGTCCTTCCCACCTCTTTGCTGCCGGCGTGTCGGAAAAGCTTGCCAGTGCCAAACCCCGGCACGGCACCCGACAGTCCTGTCAGTAAGAAACCAGTCAGGATGTTCCTTATCTGGAACCAACAACGTTCAGCCTATTTGTTCCCAGAGTAGATGTAATACAGTAGCCACAGTTACCTCCTACCACAACTATGAGAGAGTTACTTCCCTGTGATCAGACCTGGCAGCATTTGTGGATATGTAAAAACTGAGGCAGAAGGGGTAGGGTTGTAACCAAACTCCCTGTAGTTCTGGTGGTTTGTCACTCCAGGCTCTCAACAGGCATTTTGCTGGTGCTACAGCTGTGTAGTTCTGCTTTGATGTTGTCCCATAACTGTGTGGTTGGTCATGGTGACTGTGGCCTCAGTCCATGACATCAGACCTGGTTGCAGCATCCAGGCTTTTAGGTTTCCAAACAGGTACATGGAGCATGAGCTGCCATTTTACTGTGTGCTTTGAAGACAGAGGGCAGTGCTCCTAATGAAGCAAACAATGAGTCAAGGAAACTGGTGAAAGTGAAGTGCACAGACCTGCATAGTGAAGTGTTTGCTTGGCTTGGCACTCTCCTAGAGGTCTGTGCAGTTATCTGAGGCTGGTCTCCAGGGTTTTCCATAGAGTGTATCTTCATGGTACAAATTAGCAGCAGAGGTCCCTGAGCAAGTAAACCTTCAAGTTATGGATTCTCATCATTTTACCCAGGTCTGGAGATAAGGCTTTCACAGTCAGAGAAGCAGGTTTCTTTGAAATGAGGTAGAAGCCAGATGAAAGGTGTCTTGCAGATGCTTGACCCAGGCTGGTGTGGATGCAGGCACGCAGGCAGACATGCACTGTGGGTGGCTCAGGACCCCACGCATGCCAGCATTCTGCACACAAATTGTCACGGGCAACATGGCAGAAGTGCCTCCTCTTTTTCTGTCTGTAACACCCCTTGTCTTTGACTCAGATTACTGATATGCTTCAGGTGGTAGAGAGGGTAGAATGGCAACTTACACTGCTAGCCTCTTCCTCCCTCAAGCAGGGCATGGCATGGCATACACTGAGTCCCTGACACATTATCCCAGCTTGAAAACCAAGTTGGAGCAGTAAGATATGATGACAGATTTTCTGAAAATCAACCAGTCACTTCAGCAGTGAGTCCAAACTTGCTTGGAGATGTCTCTGCTATATGAGATGGTATATAAATATGCTGATGAAGGTCAGCTGCATTTCTCATTCTCTAATGACCCTGTACTTTTGGTTTGTGTGCTGTTGAAATACTCAGATGATATTTCCAGGTACCTCAGTTTTACTGTAGGGAAACAGAATTCTCATCAAGTGATGCTGATGGGAAGAAATCATCTACCTCGTTCACACTACTGGTTTTGAAATTAACTGTGGTGACTCAGAGGGGAAAAAAAAGTTTAAATGAATAGTTAAAGGAAAACTTTCTGGCTTAGTACAGTTATAGTAGAAAAAAAATGAGGAGAATATGCATATAGAATGCCACAAAATAAGGTTTTTTTCTTTGCAGTTATGATGGCTTCCCCTCAGATTAAATCTCATTTTGAACTTTTGCCATTCTGAGTGGAAGAAGTGATAGAAAGAATCTAGAAGCAGTCAGTGAATATCTCTAAGAGGGTGGAGAGTCTTCTGTAAATACCAAGTTTGTTGTTGCTGCTGTGAGTGGTAGAAACAGCAGTAACATGCAATGCTTGAACAGCATTGCACAAACACTAGGTACAGAAAATGAGCGGATTAAAAAAGACAAATAAAATGCTCTGAGGAGGGGATTGAAAAGTAAAAAGTACATTAAAATACCATTGTAACAAAAAGGAGGAAAGAGCTAAAAAAAGTTGTAGAAAAAAAGCATTTAATCTAAAATAAAAAGGTATTATTTATGCAATATATGTGCTGACCTTGTGAAACTTATTGCCTCAGGATATTGTTTATCTTAAGAGTTTGATACGGTTTTCTAAAATGAAGATTCAACTTCTATATAGGTAAAAGGGAATGTGTGTCCCTTAAATGGGTAAAAGAGAATCAGAAAAGAACTTTCTGTTACAGAATCTTCCACAAAATCTTAGAGTATCTTCCACAAAATGATGCCAGCAACTGATGCCAGAAGGAACACAACTGTGAGCTATTTCACAACATCAGCACCCATATTTCTGTACAAAAGAGCTGTTCCTCATTCCCTGCTCTCTCTTTTTCATTTGTGAACAATCCCTCTTCAGCTTTCCTGGTGCCTAATCCCCTACAATTTTTGAATGAACATGAGGTGTATAAGGTGACCTGATAATACAGAAGGGCTAGAAACCAGAACAAGGCTAATGGCCAGTTATGTTGATAAAACAGCTTGCCCTATCTCTATTTCAGTTAACATTGAAATTCTGACATACTGCCCTGCAATTTCCACTCATCTTTTTTTTTTCCCCATGTGCAAGAATAAAACAACTGTCCTTAAGTCATGTCTTTTCCCTCTAGATGAATGCCTTTCATGTTGTTTCTAAAACTCCTCTCTCTCAAGGTGAATATGTGCCAGTTAGGCAGAGTCAGAGGTAACACCACTACAGAGAAATTCTTTTCAGGGATTTCAGCTGTCGAGAATGATAATAACCCTCTATGACACACAAGCATAGACTTTTTCTTTGGTATAAAACAAAGTGTAGATTTATTTCAGACTAATCAATAGCTTAGACTTTAGAGTTTGCTAAAAATTTGTTAATATGCTCAACTATTTTTGTATGTTGAAGTAATGAGAAATTCCAACAAAATACGCTTATGAAAATAGTATGCACGAGCTGAAGAGGAAAGTGTGTGTGTATATGTGTGTATGTATATTATGTGTGTGTATATATATATATATATATGCATGTATGTATATATATATGTGTTTCAGTGTGAGAGAGTGTATCTGTATATAAATACAAATTTCCAGTTCCTGGTTCTTTGTGAGGAACTAATTTGGTCTAATAGATGAAGTGTTTGAAATCTGAAAACAATGTTTTGATGGTCAGAACAGCAAAAGGGGAAGGTGTTAAATATGGCTTATTAGCATTTTATGGAGAAAAAGAAATTCAGAATCCTCATGAGACCAATAGAGAGAGGGAAAAATACAGTACACATGTAAATTAACAGCCAGCAATCCTCGTACCTAAGGAAATATCCGCAGGACATCTTAAATCATCTAGAATTTGGGTATACTCATTAACCCATGGGAGTTAACCATCTGGCAAGTAGAATACAATGCCCTAACTAGTGTTGTTGTGTTGTTGTTTTATAAATCAGGCTGGATCCAACTGTACTGCTTGCCTAATGGAAAATATATTGTCATTAACATCATGTCTATTGCCAGATCACAATGCATAAAAATTGTATATAACACAAACAAAGAAGTCATCCTAAAAGCAGTATTAGTGTCCATAGCTTTGATTGAATATGTGATACAATAACTCTAAGTACACTCCTGTAAACATTTCCCCTTTTAAAAAGTAATGACAGTATTTACCAGCACATATGCACAAGTTTATATCTGATGTCAAATACTGCAAATATAAAACAAATGCAAATGAAAGCCATACAATGCCTTCTCTCTGTAGATTGTTTTTGACTGAAAATAAATCATATCATAAATACACTTAAATTAACTCAGCTCATTTAAATATTATACTGACAGAGAAAGATGTATTTATTAAACTTTATTGTATTTAGAATCAATGTTATTATTTGGACTTTGACAGACAGAAACAACAAACATTTTACATTTATGTACATGAGACATCAAGGCATCCTTTTGAACAAGATTTGCTGGCACTTCTGAGCAGCTGAAAATCAAGCCGGGAGTGCCCACTGTCCTCCTCCACGAGCTATGATGGACTTGGAGGAGGCCAACAAGGCAGCAGATCTGAGACCTACTTCAATCAAGCAAGCAGTAACTGAAATAATGTTCCATTGTTTAAAAATGCCTTTTCAAAGAATTCAGAGTGTTCAGCTATAATTTGAGTTTGTGCGTGCATGCATACATGGGTGTGATTAAAGACACAGCAGAGTGAGACATCACTAAAGAGGGGTAAAGACCCCGCACCTCACTGTCTCCTTCTCTCTTGCTCCAGCAGTAGGGACTGGAAGGCCGTGCTGAGTCTTCAGCAGGAGGTGAAACAAGCCCAGTGGAGCAAGGTCTGCCCTAAGCACCAATGAACCTTGCTATGGCTTTGCTTGTTGTCATGCCCTCTCTTGTACTGTGTTCACTTGGTGCCACACAAGCATGGGACAAAATGAGCTTCTTGGCCCCCTGGCTCAGACTCTAAGAGAGGATGCAGATAAATCCCCATGGATGGACAAAAGAATACATAAAAATAATGGGAAAGATTTTATCTGAATGATGCACTGTTAGGATAATACATCAACTGCCAGAAACAAAGGGAAAAGCTGAATACAGGAAGTGCTACTGTGAAAAATGAAGAACTTTGTCCCATGGTGAGTATATGCAGTAACTACATGACTAGAATTTCATTTCTGACACTGTCTGTAGTCTTGATTGGATTAAATTTATTTTTAAAGACTTATCCAATTTCCCCTTTCTCCATTTCCTTTCCCTTGTGATGTTGCCACTCTATTAATAGCCTCCCTAGTGAGATCCTAGGGCAAGAAGTGAAGAAAAATATTGAGCCAGATCCTCATTGGTATAAATTAATATAATTCCAACTGACCTCATGTTATTCCACTAGAGTATCCCAGTGTATCTAATTATAAAAGTAGGTTAACTTTAACTAAGCAGCAAATATATTACCCAAATTGGAGTTTATCCAGGATGTGGTTTTGGATATTTAAGTCCTTAGTAAATCTATACAATATCTTCTGTTAAAATTTATTTTCTAAAATAAAAATCCCACTTGATCAGCAAAGGAGCACATTCAATAGGAATATCTGTTGGACAACAATTCAAGGACCTATGCTTACTATTAATTGAGGTAATAGATGCACCTTGGAAAATCCTGAAAACTTTCTGTTCAAACATTGCTGTAGAATTCCCCAATTTACACAGTTAATGCAGAGACGGCAGGCTCCTCACAAACTGATTAAAAGCAAACAAGTGCAAACTGTCTGATTTAGTGAAGTGTGACTTTTCATACCATGCAACTTACTTGTTATAAAGCTATGGGCTTGGTAATAGGATCATCACTCCAAACAGCACTTACTAGAAATCTCACTTTCCATATGTCAAAGCTGCAGTGACTTTATCTCCCAAAGAACTCACTTACATACTTTACTTGTTTCATAAATGTAGTTTTATGGACCCTCTTTAGTATCTGACACTAAGATCTCCAAACTCTGAAGCACTCAGATGAAGTACATTAGAGTTCATTTTTCAGAAGTATTTGTCATAAGCTATTAAAAGGAGAATTAAAATTGCTAGTAGAGTTGACTGAGCTTTTAAGATTTGTCACTAATCTATTTGTGTAAAGAAGGATCTTGTCATATTCCCTGCCTGCACAAATATCAGTCTCCTGTTCTTATTTTAATCTGTAAAACATATGATTGAGAAGACAAATAGAAGCCGTAAAATGGGAAATCACTTTTCCAGTGAGTCTGTAAAATTAAAATCATTACAACATAAAACTCTTCTTAGGAAAATAGATCCTAGGATTTAAATATCATAAAAATATCAAGTGCATTCTTCCTTGCACAAAATGAAAGGTCTAAGGTTTCCCTCAGTCTTTGGAAATCTATCAAAGTCCTCATCCAATTCCCAGAGCACTACAAACTGGATACTTTTGGGTGCCATCATTCTTCTTACACTACTGCATAACTCTTTGTAGTTGAACTGACATGCCTTCCTATGAAGAGAAGATAATACACCTACTCATCTCAGCACTGAGAAGGCAATGTTCCTACCAGTTGTGGTTCCCAGAGCAAACACTGAACTCAGAATCACAAAATCGCAGAATCAGTTTGATTGGAAAAGACCTCTGAGATCATAGAGTCTGACCTTTGACTGATCTCCACTTTGTCAACTAAACCATAGCACTAAGTGCCACATCTGGTCATTTCTTGAACCCCTCCAGGGATGGTGAATCCACCACCTCCCTGGACAATCCATTCCAATGTTTCACAACCCTTTCCACAGAGAAATTCCTCCTAACGTCCAACCTGAATCTCCCCTGGAGCAGCTTGAATCCTGTCATCTTCTCTTTTGTGGCCTGGGAGAAGAGGCAGACCCCCATCTTGCTACATCCTCCTTTCAGGTAGAGAGTGATAAGGTTTCCCCCAGGCCTCCTTTTCTCCAGCGCAAACCATTGCAGGCTCTGATAAATGCAATAGGGCATCCCCCAGTTGGGAAGGCAGTGCTCAGCACAGCTAATTGTGAAAATCAACACTCTGGTCAAGATCATCACTTCTTAGCTCATGTGGACTAAGCTCAAACTTTCTTACAGGTTTCTTATCGTCATGGATGAATAAGATCAGTTTACGGGAGATGCCATTTCTATAATCTGTACAATTAAGTGTGTGCACCAGGAGTGGCAGAAATGAATGCACCTGAATCCCTCACAGATGAGGAAAAGAGCATGTCAAGTAAATGTATGAAGAAGGCTAAGAAAAAGATTTTAGAGAAATCTTTTTAAACCCACTAGGGCCAAGAATTTTCCCTTGGGGTAGATTTTAAATTAGCTCATCTTTTCTCTTTTTCTCTCATAACTTCAGGGAGATTCAAGAAACCTTCCATCTCCCATGCAGATCACAGAGAGAAGTTGAAAGAATAGAGAAATATCTGTTCATCTGTGCATTATGCCAGGCTCTAATTATTTATATAACTGCTCATAGCATTTCTGAAATATTAAGCTTAATAAGGTCTCGTGGGTCTGTATGTGTGTGAACGTTTTACCCCATAGAGCTCCTGTAACTGCTGTTATGACCGTGGACTTACAGTGAGAAATCAGCAACCAACACGAAATCTCATTTTATCTCAGCTATTGGTACAGACACTACCCAGTAAAAGTGATGGATATCTGAATTTTATAGATTATGAGTGAGTTTGCAATGGTCTGTAAAGTGGCTGCTTCAGGCAAAGTGGCTTCTTGAGGCAAAGAGAGGGGTTGGCTAAGTCTGTTACCTGTTTTCTTAATCTTCTAACTTTGCTCTCAAGATCAATCCATTTGTATTAGCTCTCATTCCTCCTAGGAATGGCAGAAAGATAGAGCCCCAGATCTTTTCAGAAGATTACCAAAAGCTGAGACAAGAGAAGAGAGAAAATTCTTGGAACATGTTGATTTCCATATATAATGGATATGAAATTCAATGTACTGAACAGATACTTGATCTTCAGTTTCTAACTCTCACTGTTGAAATCTAGCTTTAAAGGTTATAAAAAGACAAGACCTACAAAAGCCTGTGTATTTACTTAACAAAATATCATACAAATACTACTAAATCCAGCAAGAATTATGGCAGAGCTGTCTGCTAATTTTTTTTGTATAAATGCTTTTCCAGCATAAAATAAAATATTCATAGGAATGTTTCCTAAAAAAATTTCAGTTCTACCAAAACATTTCAGTTTTTCCACTTAGAAAAAGCAAACTCTTTCACTGCAGATTGAATCAACCTACTTCAAAACACCTGCTTCTGAGCACAACCAGACATTTCGTTTGAGACTGGTTCAAAATTAATTTTCAGCCTTTCTTTCTCTTCTGTTAAAGCAGCAGACTGCTGCTGTTTTCCTTTTAGGCCCAATATTTGTTTGATTATAAGCACAAACTCTATTCTACCAGAGAAAATGTGTATAATTCCAAATAAAATGAATGTCTACTAATTGTTTAGCATGTTTTGTTGGTTGCAACATAGAAGTTTAGTCTGTTCAGTCACATGAAGTTGAGACAAAACTGGACAAGATGCCAGGGGGCAAACCTCCAGCAGGAAAATACTTGGTTTTTTCCAGATACCTTTGAGTAAAAGGGTAGTCTTAAGTCTCTGATAAGGAAGTAGCACTAAGAACTATGTTCTTTTGAAGGGTTCAAAAGATAATGTGATAGGAGTTTAATTCAAACTGGAAATTAATACCTGTGAAATCTCAGCTTTAGTTGCACCTGAACATGGGAGACATTAATGTCTGTTATATCATTGCTGCAATCCTCATGTCCAGCTGAATCCATCTGTATGTTCTGCTCCAGTCACCTTCAGATTTCCCATTAACACTAACTCCTGCTATGTTTTCCAACATAACATAATGTAATTCCAGTCAACTCTCTAAGTTCCCTTATTCCTCCTTTTCTTTTGGCTTCATCCTGCTTTTGTATTCATGTAGATACACCTAGACCATACCTACTCTGAAGCATGTAGTTTTCTTATTAGTTTGCACTGTGTGAAGAACAACATAACCTTGTTCCTTCAGTAGTCCTCTGGGAGTTATGTAAAATAAGTATAAATATGCCCATTTCACTGGTTTGAAAATCTATCAAAATACTCCCAGATCTTTGTACATTGTAAAAAGTATGTTTGCATAAAATATGAGAAGACTACTTTTCATCAGCCCCATAATTTCACATATGAAATCCATATTAGAGAGTAATCTCTAACTGTCTCTAATGCCAAAATATTTTGAAGTATCATTTCCCACTTTTTTCCTCTCTGTTCAAGAGGGGTTCCTACTTTTTAGTCATCAGATCCACCTACACACTTGCCAATCTTAATTTAATTTATTGAAGAAATTAACTCTCCTTCCCGTTGAAATAACTGTTCAACATCTGAACTGCAACTGATTTCAGAGAAAATTCAAGCTGATTTATGCATTTCATAATGGGAGCATTTATGATGGGAGCATTTATGCCTATCTTCATGGTTTGTGAACTGTGACTTTCATAACAACCCGAACAGTAAGTGCCTTGCAGGACAGCCTCCACTGAAAAGCGAAAGCAAATCAGGAGTTCCTTGTGACTGAAACTCCACTCTACTTAAGGGGTTTTAGTTAATTTACTGAAAAAAATACATAAAATATATCAGTCCACAATCTTCATTCAGGCTTCAATGAGAAAGATCCACCATCGATTTTATGTTCTTACACGTATCTATTTGAACTCATTTTAACATGACTTAGCAAAGATGACTTATTTTTCTGTTAATCCTATCAACCTTTTACTCCACCAACAAAAATACCAGCTGAGAGAGAGCATCTGTGTACATCTCAGTTGCAGTTTGAAATATACTTTATTGATTCACTTCTTCCCTGTAGCTTACAAATACATTGCCAATTTCTCTAAAAAGCAGTTTGATCACGTCGAGCAAGCTTTATTTCCACTGTCATATGATTGGAAATGGAATATTCCTGCAATACCTCTTTTCAGGGGTGGAGCCACAGGTATTCTTATAAATGAGACTTCACTCTTTTCAAAGACATTGATTGTTTTTGAAAGATTCAAATGCAAAATGCTTGGAATGGATTGTTAGCCCAGGGCTGTATGAATGTTTTAATTAGAATTGACCCTGAATGAAGCAAATAGTCTCAAATCCTTAAGATGTTGTAAAAAATAGCCCAGATTTCACTCCTACAAGTGATTTCTATTTAGAGAAGGAATCCAAAATTGGCTGAATCGAGATCCTACTTTCTTTCCCAGCCTGAAGAGCACACCATTCAAAACATTGATGAAAGCACGACTTGAGCCCAAGCTTCTTGGGCAATTAATTCTTTGTATAATTTTATTAACCTCATTTCAAGGTACTTGAAACTGACACTTTGTCTGCACAGAATATGAACTGTCACGTCCCATACCCAGAGTGGATTAGTGACACTACAGTCTGGGTACTGTTCTCATTTTCCTGTATCACCACAGGTAACTAACCAAATGGAATCAAGAGCTGTGCCAGTAAAAAGCATAATAAAGTAAAATCAGCATGTTTTTAGAAAGTCAGGTGTTTGAGCTGCATTCTTTCTTTAAAAATAAATAAATAAAATGAAAGTGTTAATATATCTATCAAACCTGACTGTCACCTAGTGATTGCTGAATCATTCTCTGTCTCCATTCTAATCCACAGACACCAGGGAAGAAGAAAAAGAACAACCCCCCATTCATTCCTCTTACAAAGGCAAATTAGCCAGATTGAAGTCAGCCACTGAAGGAGAGGGAATATGCTTTTGCCATGTCTTCCTTGCTCCTAGGTATGGGTCCTGGCAAAGATCACATCAACAAGATCGGTCCTTCCTGGGGTGCTGGATTTTTGAGTGTTAACACAGAGGAGTTGGTATAAGGAGGGCAGTGGTCACATATGCCTAGCTAGCTAGCAGGAGGAAGCATATGGCCACCATTTGTTCCACCAACGGTGGTGTGCACACACCGCAAGCCCACAGAAGGAATGCTATTTCGCTCAGCCAGACTTCCTCGCGGCTCTTCCAAGACACCCGCTTCTGCATGCTTCCCAGGAAACAAGGCGTAAGCTGGCCAAAACGCTCCTCAGAAGAAAGGTTTCTTAACAGTGCTAATGCCTTTCTCTCTTGTCCTTTACTAAGTCAAGTAAGTGCTTTGTGCTGCATTGCACAGATGGCTCGATGCTGCATGTGCACAAGTACAGCTGTTAGGTTTGGGGTGGGTTACATGGAGCTGGCAACTCTGCCTTTCAGTTGATATCTATGAAATTAACCAGCAGGCAGATTTTTAGGGAAAGGAGAGGAGTTGCTGTGCAATGTTTCAAAAATAAGATAGATACTCACATCTTTGGGACTGGATGTAAAACAATAATCTACCCCTCTAACTGTGCTTGCAGCAAAGACCCTATTTTTTCTTTTTGGTTTATTTTCCTGACTCTGTCACTCACACACTGCAACTGGGTGTCAGATTGTTTAGTCTAGTATTGAGACAGCACAAGTGCCCTTGTGTAGAGGCTTTATTTCTGGTTGGCTGTAGATCAGCTGGTCTTTTTAGGAGTTGTGTGAATGAGATTGGGCTGGAAAGCACGCAAAGGTCTGCAGAAAGTGGTCTGCTCTGGCTGGTGTGTGCCTTTATGCCAGCTAACCCAGAGAGGTATTTGCATCCTGCCCCAAATTTCACGTCTGCACAACACAGTTTGCCACCCCAGCTTAGCACTGATTTAATCCCAAGCAATACAGGCACCTGGAGCTGCAAGTAAGTGACAGTGTCTTGAGTGAATGAACTGTGAATATTACAGAGAATATATACTAAGCCACTTGAGTGCCATTAGTCCTTCATTGCCATCCCCACAGAACCACTTCATGGCAAGAGGATCAAGTTCTCCCCACCTGACTGTGCTGAACAGAAAGCTGTTCAGCACATCTGAGCCCCCAAAATTTAAGGCACATGCCTTCAGATGTTTTAATGTGGCAGTTCCTCATTATGCCAGATACTGAATTTGCGATGTGTCTGCTATCACATGGCCTTGACTAACCCCGGTGGTCAGGATTCACATTAACTCTGTAGTGAAAGAATTGGTCTATTAGAACATTTTATCCCACTGATATTTAAGCACTAGGTTTCACTACAGCAATTTTGTAACTGATCACTATATCTTTTTCTAAGTATTGATGTTTTAAATTACCTTTATCATTGTGTTTGAACAAACCTATTTTCCCTTTGTACCCGTACACAGATTTAATTGAAATTAGATACTTTTTACTACATTATTTGGTTATCTATTAACTTGATGTAGTTAACACATTCTTTACAGGTCCTCCTGCATTCATGATCCTCACCCTGATAATTCATGTAAGGGCATTACCTGCTTCGAGTAACTGGCAAGATGTTACTTAGGTAAAATTACTTCACACAAGTCTACGCTCAGAAAAAAGCAGCACTGAAACAGTTAATTCAAACATAAATATGGCCAAGGTTACAGTAATGCTTCTGAACTTTAGAATATCATTCCCAAATCTCAGTAAAAAGAAAAACCTGAAGGAACGTACCCGCAGGGCTGAACATCAGTAAGCAGACATAGAGAGAAGATTGGCATCTACAGAATATAAAACAAGATTTAGTACATAAGGTGAAAGAGGTATCTAAGGTTCTCAGGGGACAGACTATTTCAGTCTTTTGAAATAAGTGGTTTAAGTCTTCAGCTCAGCTCCCTTTGTAATATAAAGCCTGTGTCCTCTTTGTGTTAGACCATGCAGTATTACAATTCAAGTACCTCTACTTCATATGGCTTTGTCACTGTACATGAACGTAGTTATATTTCTATATTTCTTGTATGTTTTTACTTTTAGAACAAAAATATTTTCAATTGTCTATATTTTAATGGTGTAATTGAAATTATATAATCATGCAGAAAATCAATTGATAAATAAGAAGTAAAGGAATATAATTAAAAATCATAAGTGAAATAAATTCTTTAATTTGACAGATAGAAATTAATTCACGGGTATTGCTTCCTCCTTGCCTGTACCTTGGATATGCATCATCACACAAAGCTGTATGGCCCTGCCTTTCTGACTGGACTTTGAAGAGGCAAAAGTGCAAAGTGACTGCTCCCTACTAACAATGGAAAAAAAAGTCATTGGCTTTGGCTGGCATTGGTCCATATCTTCAGTATCATTATTGCAATGGTGACTCAGCCAAAATCACTGTGTAGAGGGCAAAAATACGTGCTTAGTTGGATTCATGACTATTATATTTTAGGTTTTAGTGACTTAACACCTCATTCAGGGGCTGGAAGTTTTTCTTGTTTCTTAAAAGGGAAAAAAATAATAAAGTGGACAATGCAATTGGCAAGAACTGTACTTTTTACCAGATTATTTAAGAAGGCCAGAAAAAGCACTGTTTCTATGCTCTTGAAGAAATAAAGGAAAATACATCTGCATCTCTATAGCAGTCATGATGTGCCATGCTGGTATGCTGAAAGTCAAGCATTACACACTGCCTTAGAAACCCAGCCACCATGAGGATCAAACTGGGTCCTGAATCAATAAAGATGACAGGACTGTTCATAGGATGAGTGAGTTCAGGATGACACCCTTCCAGTATAGAGTGAAGAGGAGACATTTGTTTTAGCTGACAGGAAGCCCCAATTAAAAAAGCTTCTAACAGTTAGCTGTGGGAAGTCATTAGTCATCGCCGACTTTAAATCTGACAGTCAGACAGTACCAGCTTTATACAGGAGCAGGTAACAGAGGGTGAGCTAATAAATATAGTGGAAGTACATGTACCATTGGCATCCATATGAAACCCAGCATGGATACAAAAAGAACAGCAATTATCAGTGGCACCAAGATCAAAAGAAATATATGTTTTTGGTGAAATCCCTGTTTTCCCCTGACATGACCATAAAGGACACTGATGGATGGCTGTTTACTACTATATGTTAACCTTTCTGGGGACAGGTTGCTTTCAGATCTTGTGCAGGTTACTCACGGTGACTGATGTGAAGGGTAACTCTTGACACAAATTGTCAAACCACCATAGTTTCCAGCAAAATGGATAATGATGAATTACATCTATCACAAATTCAAAGGTATGACAATGTTTTTGATAGCATGTGTCAAAGCTCTCTCAGTTTTGCTGAATTGTCCCATCCATCTGAACCATGCTGAATGTCTGGTAGCCAACTCAGAGGCATCACCAGCATGCCTGAAGCCTTTGTGTGCTTTGCATTGGAGGTGCTTCAGGTACTGAGGAAGAAGAAAACTGTCAGTCCTCGAGCAAGTTTCAGGGAGACAGAGAAAAGAGGTCCAGGCTTTGGTTTTGTTTACAAACTGAGGAAAAGAGTATTGCTGAGGGAATCCTTGATACTTTTCCAGAAATCTTAATCTAAACATATGAAATGGGATATTTTGCTGCAAGGTCTGTGACATACAGAAATTGAAAGCAGAATACAAGCTAGCAGAAGGCTATGCTCTGCTGTGATCCAAGCAAGTGACATCTCAGTTGTACCTGCTACACAGAAGGAAGGCTACCCTACTGAATTTAGAGTCTGAGGGTTGTTCTATGACAAGAAAAGGAAAAGAAGAAGCTGGCTTTCTTCTTTGCATAGTAGCAACTCATTTCTGCTGCCTGTCTTGAATTTAGGCAGCGGTTTGTGTCTCAAAAGTACCTCAGAGACACTCCTTAGCTAGGCACTCTTATTTTTAGTATGTTTCCTCCTCCATTTCCTCCCCTTGTTGCAAAAATATTCCTGAATAGCCAGTCTGTTTCTGTGGGGATTTAGCTATAGCTATAGAAATTATTTATCTAGTGCTATAGTTTTAGTTTACAGTAGTGTATATATGGCTTATAAACTTAGGATATTTTAAAAGTAAAATGTAGAGTGTTTATTTTACTATAGACTTTTTCAAATATTCCCTTTCTCACGACAGCACAATTTTTATGGAAATAAATGTGACAACACAACTGTATTTTGTAATAACTGGGAATCAAACAAAAGGAGCTGACTGATTCGGAAGATATTGAGACACTTTTCACAGCGTTAAGCAAGAAAGAATTTCGATTAAAGCAGAAGTAAAATCATAAATTATTTAAATGGTGTCTAAATCAAATATTGTTTTTCCCATTTTATCACATAGTGCTGATGATTCTTTAGGGTCAGTAAGTCCCTTTCTACCTCAAATTGCCTACATGCAGGTATCTGGTAAAGGTTCACCAAGATGTGCCCCATTCCTTTATCCAGGATTGAGAGTCACCAAAGAGATCTTTGTAATAGAGGAAAAAACCAGAACTGCCACAAGAAAACTCTGTCTGTGACAGTGACTCTCTGGGGGAGTATTGTAAAGTCAAATGGGCATTGAGTTTGATGTCTTTAACTGGCTTTTTGCACAAGACACAGTCTGAATTCCTTTCTGATATACTGCTTTCTTCTGTGACACACATCCGTTTATTTCAAAGACTTTTGTGAGGGTTCAGTGGCATTTTTGCTTCTACTTATGCAGCAGTGTGTCAGATGTATTAAGAACGAACAGAGAAGAAGGCATAAGCAGTGCAAAATACCCTGAACAAATTAATTCAAAGTATAAATGAACAGAAATAGGATTCAGATTGCATAAATTGTTGTGATTAGTTATTAAGTTCCAATTAATGTTGAGATGCTCTTGACAGTGCTTAGAAGTCACAAAAGGCATGATTCCTTTGTCTTTGAGTTTTAGAAGATTGCAACAAATAAAACAATAACTAACTGCCTTGGACATGCAATGAATTACTGCATCTTCCTGACTTAGCAGGTTTTGCAAGCCCTGGTACCTGACTCTACTGGCAGCTCATAGCAAATGTGACATCAGACCTGGAGTGTGAGCATCATTACATGGGCCCAGCACATGTATGGGACCGTCAAAGCACCTTCCAGCCTTGACAACTCACTTCTGAGTCATAACTACCCAGCTTAAAATAGCATTGTGGCATTGTAAAGTTTTGAGAGGGGGAAAAAAAAATAGAGGCAGATCTAGTGTTCTATGAGCTAGTTGTATAAGGGACAATGAAATTCAGCTTCAGAAATAAGCCAGCAAGAGAAGTAGAAAACTGAATACCAAAATGTACACAATGAAAGAGAAAAATGGTGAGTAGGAAGTCCCTGAGCTGGTGAGGCCTTAAAGGCTGGGTGGATTTTCTCCTACATCCATTTGATAAGAAAGCCAAATAATGCTTTATTTTCTGTCTCAGTTAGGCAAGAATTACACAGTCACATATCTGTATACTGTATTTTGCACATATTTCACATGGACTAAGTGCCTGCAGGTCAGCAGTGTTTAATATCTTTGGCTGCTTAAGCTGCTCTTCTTTTACAAAGTCACAATTTGAAGGGCAAGTTTGACCTCGTACAGGCATAAAGTCAAGTCTGTGCTTAAGTTTTTATGGATTTTGAAATCTTTATTATTTAAAAAGCAGAAGTCTCATAGCCAAGTAAATTCACTTTGCATTCTCCAAATATTTTAATGCAAAAATATTGTAGAATTGAAGCTTCAAAAATACTCTCAGACTTGGAGGAAATATTTTCTGTCTAGATCAATGTTGACCTAACAGCTTTATTAATTTATCAAGAGAAGAGCTATAACTCTATTGTAACTTGCCTGACAATAAATACTATGGTAATTTCCAAGGACAAATTTTTTTTGTTGATCATGAAATACTAAATTTTTAGTCACTACTCCCTCTGGATTATATAAATACTATTAGTTTTTTCAGTTGTGTACAGTAAATATGGATTTCAAGACTTGTTTGTCTGCATTTCTTAAAACATTTATGAACTTTGAACAGATGAATTTGTTTTAAGCATATTTTTTCATTTTAACACTTTTCCCTCTGGTTTTTAATATGGAATACCATTCATCACATATTGAATAAAGCAACTTTTACTTTATTTAATGCCTTGACCCAAATCACATTGTCTCCATAAATATTTTACAGTCTGTGTGCAACAAAAGCACGATTACTAAACTCAGGTCTGCACTTGTAGGTAACATACTCCAAAAAAAACCCAATAATTTTCTCTTCTCCTGTTTTTAGCAGAGAATTGGTGTTACTAACTGTCCAACTGATTAGAAGGGATTGCATGTACATATATATATATATACATGCATATACACATATATGGCAGTCTATGTATCTCAGTATGTATAAATGTATGCCTGTGAGTTTATACATATATCTTTTAACACTTAGTCTACAAGGATAGGCTGTTGGAAATGTGTAGCAGGTTCTTTTGCCAAGTTTCTGTCTATATTAAATCCATACATACACAAAACAGAAAATATTACTCATTGTATGTCTCTCCAGTAGATTTTTAGTGAGTCTGGAAATGAATTTCCAGACTTGAATCACGGCTGCAAGTACAGCTGCATGTCTGGCAGAGGCAGAGTCTTTGCTGGTGGTTGAATTGAATGGGCAGATGTAGCTTAACAGCTACTTTAGAAATTGAAGAAATTATCTTCCTTTTTTTATTTGTCCTGAATTTTGCTAAGCAAGCACAATAATGCCAGATGGATGCTCAGAAAGAAGTAAACTGAACAGCAAGGAGCAAAATGGGAGAAGTGGTGAATCCCAGCCTGTTATCTCAGGGATGACAAGAAGTGGAGAGTTTTATGGCACAGGTCTCAGGTCATCACTCGGATGCATTCAAGCTTCCACTTTTCAGAGATATGACTGAATTAAGTGAAATAACAGACTCTTTCTCATTCTGAATACAATGAATAAGATTAGAACAAAGCTGGATGGCGTACATGCAAATCCAAATTTGATTTCCTTTACTAAGCATTTCATTTTGGATTATAAAGGCACAAAAGAAGGCAGTTCAAAAAAACAACAAGCTGAAAAAGGGATCATTTCAGCTTAATCCTGCTGTCAGTCATGAGAGGTGGAGCATCATGGTTCAGGGCTCAGCCTTCCACCAGAAGTCCTGCCTTCAACACCTCAGTCCTCTCTGGTTTTCCCTAATTAAAAAAAAAATATTTACTGTAAGCCATTGATGTCAGTGACAGACTTTTTTTGTGCACATGAAAAGTACATCAAACAATCTATTTTAAATTGGAGTGCTTAGTATTCCTGACTCTCTTCTAACAACCCATCTTTGGGAAATTGGCTTCACCAACTCAAAGTTAGAAATGCTTCCCACAAGCCCATGTGGAAATGGCAACTTGGTGTAAAGCCATTTTGCTATTAAACTATATATTGGCATTTTAGTCTAGCTACAAACCTGGCTTGGTCAGGCATTCTCTGAAGCAAATAGAAGTTTTCAATTGACTTATTTGAGGTAAAATCAGGACAGAGCTGAACCTGGACAGTTTGTTAAGGACTCTTATTTTGACTTTAAATCTTCCTGCTATTCGCCACCAAAAATACACAGGTACTTGCCCAAATCTGGCCTCAATGCAGACTGGAAGTGTTCTTATTGGGAGTTACTTCTCTGAAACTGCTGTGGCTGTCTTCTTTGGTGCTACACAGGTAACTGCTTGAGTCTATAAGGAACTGTGCAGTCTATTTACCATGGTTAAATGCAGATATCCGTGTCCTCTATAGTGAGTTCGGCATTTGATTGTTGGGGATATTTTTTGTCTGTTTTTTTCTTTAATAATAAATTATTATTAAAAATTAATTTCATTACTAAGTGTTTAATACCTAACTAAAAACAAAACAACAAAAAAAGGACAAAAAAAGCCCTAAGCCACATTTAATCCCATTATACACAGTAGCACCAATGCTAATGCTTTCTCATGTATCCAGACTTCTCTCTGCTCTTCTTGCTGTGTTCCAGATCCCAACAACAGGCAGCCTTCATCTGCTTCTAACAAAAGGTAAAAAGCCTTCTTCCCTCGCCAGACAGCATTGCAAGGTCCACCAACAGTTCTTCTGCAGGTGGAAGACATGTAATCTCTCCTTCTTCACTTCCCTGCCTCAGCCACTTCTAGTAATGGGGCAAGCCAAATCTCTTTTCATAACCTAAGTCTCACAGGAAAACATCACAAGGGAAAGCACAGCTTGAGCCTCTGGAACACACAAAAGCAAATCCAATCAGCAATTGCCTGGTTTTGGTTCATCCCAGTTCAGATACAAACCATGCAGAGAAAATATTTCAAAAAGTATTCAGATACCTCAGATAAATAAAACTCTGCTTCTGTGATTGATGTGAGCTGAATAATCAGGCTGCTTACAGCAATGCATCTCACAGTCATCTCTGTCAATAAAACCAAAGTGAATGTGAATAGTAAACTGCAGATTGGCTGCAGTAAGCATTTCCCAAACAGTGAGTAAAAGCACTTAATTCCCTTGCAAAACTGGAAAACCTTCCTTTGAGATAACTTCCATAGTTATTGAAATAAACAAAATTGAATTTAAGCTAATTAGATAAACGTGGCTTAAAACTCTTAGATATCCTAAAGTGAGGAAAATACTGTAATGCAGTACAGAGTATAATGATAATTGTTACACTGGACACTGCACAATAATTATATGGTTTGTACCATGGTTTAAATATAAGAAGAAGGGTGTGTGTGGATGTTATTCCTATGATTTTAGCAATTTGTAGTCCTTCTGGTTCCACTTTAAGACATGATTAAAATTCTGTAGTGAACTTGGGTGAAAAACACCAGTTATTCTTAGCTGCTTCTCTGCAAAGCGCTGTCATATAAAAGGCAACAATTATTAATTGGGGTGGTGTGATTAAGGAAGATGGGGGGAGGAAGGAGTCCCTACAAATGGGTCTCATGTTTGTGCATGGTTTGTTTATCTTCTCTCGCCTCCACTTTGAGCTGTGGGGTTGGAGGGGGGGCTGGCAGCTGGCAGCTCATCATTACAGGCACACACTGTCCCATCTGCACCGCTTATGCTGGTGAGGTCGCATGGGGTTTTACCCAAACAGGCTCTCAGGGGTACAATAACATACCTCTTGATTTGGCTGTGAAGTTATACTTATTATTAATAGACAAGATAAGAGGCTGGGGCTCTATTCATCCACTTTAGTGCTAATTATTCAGTTTGATCTGAGCCGATTATGATACTGATAGATAACCACACCACATTTACAGCTATAGCAAGCACTGGCCAAGAACTTTGGCTCATGCTACTGTTTGGTTTATCTGATAGGAAGGGAGGAGAAAAAAAAGAAGCTGCTCTGGTTGATTAGCAATGTGTTGCATGGGACCATTTATAATGAAGCATATCATTTAAATTTTCCTTTACAAATGAGCCCAACTCTCTTTGCAGGCTGCAGGCTCTGTTAATTGTCACAAACATTGCTTCCTTTTTTTTTTAAACATTATTAGCTCTTTGGCAGGATCTCCATTGTTGACTAAAAACTTGGCATGATCAGGGCTTGCTGAATAATTTAGGTTGTTGGCAGCTGGAGTAGGAGAACACACACACATCTAGGCAGGCAGACGTGCTGCTTGAGCTCTTTATATAATAGCATTGTATACAAAGCAGAGTATAGTCAGAAATGACTTCTGGGTCTGTTTATAGGTAAACACTGATGTTACTTTTACAGAAAAAAAAATTGAGGGATACTTCAAACTGTATGTAATATGTGAGACAGATGCACTGCTGATTGTTCAGATGACTCCCCTAATCTCTGACTTTCACAGAATGTGATTACTGCAGATTCTGAGGAGCAGCACTTCAAGTATGTTTCTGTGCATTTTGGCGCTTTGAGTCTTGTGTATAAACACCACTGAACATAATAATGAATCTGTGAGCTTAGCCAGAAAGAGAACTCCTCACACTTTTCCTTTGTGCAGTAAATGTCTCCCAATTGTACTGTCAGTCACAGAGAAAATGTGCAGCTTGAGAGGTGCCCATTTCAGAATTACATTTGTGTGCTGTCTGAACTCCCACTTTTATCAAAGTGTCTAGAAGAGAAGTAAAATACATAAAACCTGCTGCCTGTACCTCGATGCAGGGCTCCCAAAGAATTAATGATGAGCACTGAGTAGGTTTTTCCAAAACAGTCATCTCCCACTAAAGTTCCTCCTATAAATTTTGGGTAAGAGACGTGTCAACATGCACTTCTTGTCTCGTTCATGTACCTTTACGCTGTCACTATTGCGACACCTTATGAGAAGATGTCTTGTTCATGTCAAAGCTTGAGCGGTATTGAATGATCAGGAGGGAAATCCAAGAAAAATAAAATGTGAGGGCCCAATTCTGAGTGTTTATTATCCTTTTGTTTCCTAAGCCAAATTATGCACTCCCTCTCTATTTCTTCCAAGTTGCTGCTCTCTTCCCATGAAAGTCCTTTCACTTCCATGCTCCACACTCCTTAATTCTACTTTAAATCCTTTGAGGGCCTCTGCTTCCCAGGCCTTTTTCTTTCTGCCCTCAAGCCTTCATCCCTGGAGAGGGAGGACTCCACTAGAAAATGTCTCATGGATTTCTGTGACAGCCACTTGACAGATATGATAGAACATAATGAGAAATGAATAAAACACTCTCACAGCCGTCTCAGCAGAGGAAGCGTAACTGAGTTAGGCTGGGGATGAACAGGCTCTCCTCCTCCCTCAAGCGCATCTTAGTCTTGTAATCAGTGCTGGGACACAAGGCCCACCTTGGTGGCTGCAAGGACACAGTGTGCTTTCTTGACAATTTTCATGGTTATTAGCTAAGAAAGACAGAGCATTGTTAAACCTGGAATGTCTCCCAATTATGCACTAAACAAGAAAGGGTATCAGGGTGAGTATTACCTAAGCACTATAACACAGACTCCATTTAGAGATGCACAGACCTACATGTTTCCCAGAAGAAGCATCAGATAGCCATCAGATAACCCGCAACATGACAACCTTCGCATCATGTGGGAAGCATTTCTGAATTGTACCTACTCTATGGCATTCCAGTTATTATTTACTGTATAGGTTTTACTACATAATAATAGCCAGCAGAAATCCATCTATAAATGCGCTATGCAGCTTGGAAGACTGCTGATGAACCCATCCATCATCATAAGGAATCTATTCTATGAGACTCTGTTACAATTACATACATAAAATGTTATAAATAAATGAGCGCACCAATAACTTTCCTTTGTTTCCTAGAAAACTGCGCAAACATCCACATCATTTGTTAAGAGATTTCTAGGAATTTCTTCTGTTCCAATTAATTTGGGGTTTGTGCAGGAGCTAAGTGCTTATGTTTGCCACTGGCATATTAAGGGATATATCAGCAATACCTATGCGTGGGTATGAAGGAAAGTGTATGAAATGCCCGATCCACGCTGACACCAACACATGAACTTTAGGTATATGGAAAGTCTCAGTGACTTTAATCTGAACACTCACCCTGCCAAAGCTTAGCACATGCCAAAGTGCTTTGCTGTATTGAGACCATATTTAGCACTGGTTGTAGTTAGCTATGTTGCAGCTTAGGAAGTCAGTGGGCTCAGCAGCTGATAGACTGTTAGCAACTGATAGCAACTGATAGACTCTCTGCACAAACAGTTTAGGGGTCTCCTTTCATGAGAACAAACTGAGGAAAATTTTCTTTCATAAGTTCAGAATTTCTGTAGGAAAAAACTGTGTGCCCACAGTTTGAATTTTTCAGCACATGACCCAATCAATTTGCAGTTAGAAATATCTGAGTTTTATTCCTCAAAATGTTTGGAAGTACTGATGTGCACAAGATTTGGACTGGAAATTAAAAGATCAGGTCATCAGATAGTGTTAAAAATCTGCCCCACTATGTTTTGTTACAAAACATAGCCTTAATATTTTCAGAAACGAATGATAAATACCAAATTCTAAAACTTTACTGGTAAAACTATGAATATAGTTTTGTGCAAACTAATCTCCAGGGAAGAGAAAAGAAAGAAAATCATGGAAGGCCAATGACTGATGCATTTTCCCTGCTTCCTTTGTCACAGTGAAAAGCATATTTCTTCTAACAGAACAGTGGCAGCTCTTATCTGTATAAGCACGAGAGCCTCTAGAGCATGAGAACCTTTTAATAAAGAAGTCTACTCTTTTGTTATAAATCATTCATTGGGCAAGAAGAGACTCTTACATTAGCAGTGTTACTTAGTTTGATGAATCTCATAATGTTAGAGTTTTAACAACAGACTCATAAAAACGTTGCTGCTCATACTTCAGCCCAAAGCACAGCAGTTATATACAGGCACATGGCTACAAAATGTCCAGGATGAAGAATTAAAAGGCTGGGATTGATTAGCATTTACAAGAAACTTAACAACCAACGGCTCTGTAATCTGTGTTGGAGTAACACAATGTTGAGCTGATTTTCTATTTTTTAATGAGTACTCAACTATGATCCTAGTGTCACTGTGACAGAGATGTTTGATGTTGGGGTGGAATAAACTGAAAGCATCATTGACTGTGTCTGATCTTTCATGTGTGTCTGCCACAGGAATGGTAAATAGAATTCCTGAAATGAGTGCTGAGCAATAGAGGATCACTTCCTAGATAAATTTCGTTGAGGTACAAATGAAAGACTTGTCTACACTACTGTGAAAATTTTATTGCCAAAAATATAGACAGGTTGCACAAGTAAATCTATTTGGTTTGGGTTTGGTCATTGTTGGGGGTTTTTTTGCCTAATGGCTATGTATATTTAGCCACTCCAGCATAAATATCCACATTTGACATCTACACAAGACGGCTATATATACATGTTGGTGGATCAGTCCTAGTCAAAAAAGTATATTCTTGCAGAATCTCTGACTTGACACCAAAAAGGTGAGGACAGATGCTTTAAACACACTATTTTATACAAAGACGGATAGAAAATTTCCTATTAGCAAAAAAAGTATAATCACAAATGTCTTGAATATGTCCTTCAGGTTCATTCTGAGCCAAGCAGCACAGATGCAAAATATATAACTCCTTTTTTTTTTTTTTAAATAAGTGTCAGACTGCAAGTGTTGCTATAAGTTTCATTGCTAATATTTTAACTAAAGGACTAGAGAAAGACATTTGCTTGTCCATAACAGACTCCAGGTTGTGAAGGTGAAGAATAAAGATAGACTTCACTTAAGAATAAGGTTACATTTTCTCTCATCTATCAATCCCTAGGGGTCTAAAGTCCCATTAAGCTCCACAGGTATCTAGTCAACATCATCAAGCAGACCTAGAGAGATGTTCAGATAACCAGACAGAAATTCAGCCGAGATGAAGTACCACTCCAGATTCTACTGACTGCACGGGAGGGATCTCCCCTGACTATCACGGGAGACTGGACACCCTGTGGGAGCTCATGGCCTATGTACCTAAGCCAGACACCCTTAATGTCAATGGCTGAACACCATCTCCAGATTCACCTGTTTAAAAATTGCCTGGGATGGATCACCATTTGTAATCTTTTACCCAATATTTAAGATGGGTAGTGAAGTCACTGAAGTGCAGGGTCTTAAAGACTTCTCTACTTCAAGCAAGAAATAAGAACATGAATGGCCACCTCAAATGCACCAGGGGCTAATTATACACCTGGATTTTAAAATGGTAGAACAGCTGTGCAGTATATAAATATATATGTATAATTATACACAATTTGGGGGCCTAAAAAAGGGAGCAACTTTGTATCCCACCCAGAGATGGATCTCCTCAGGAGTAAGAGGGTATAAGGCAAACTGCCATTCTGCAAAGCACATCAGAGTCTCTTCAGGCTTTTATGGACTTGTCTTGCATTCACATTCCTTAATAACACTTTGGAAATGCTGAAAACGAAATAAGTCAATGTGACCAGTTTTTCAACAGAAACTGTTTGCCAAGTTAGTGAATAATTCTGGCACTGCTGAAGCAGCATTTTTAGTGAACAGAACTTTCTCCTTCTCCGAAGTCACCTGTCTTTATTGTTGTTTCACTTCCTACTTTGCCTTCTACCTCTGCTCTTTCATGGCGGCTTCTTACTTGAACTTCTTACTTGATGTCAAATTTTACTGTTTAATTTCAGTGGTTAAAGCAAGTCTAGTTCCATGTTAGTGCAAGACTATGTAGGAAAATTCTTACTCTTCTAAAACTGTTCTTCTTTAGACAAATTTCAGAGTCTGAAGATTTTTGCTACAGCATGGCACAATCATCTTACTCTCTTTAGCTTATCTAAACTGAACAGTTTATATTGTGAAACCTTTAATACACAGGCCGCAGCAGCACATCAGGAAACAACTGCAGATCTGGCCAACAAGTGGAGTTCCCTGTTCATAGGAATAGATTAGGGGCTGGTCTTGTTTGTGTATCAAGTTAAGGGCAGGAGAGGGGGTAACTACTATTTTATTGTGGTCTGGATTGGACAGAAACTTGAATATTTAGAAATTTTTAATGAACAGGGAATCAAAGAGGTGTGAAGAATATGATGTGTAGTATATGCAGTAGTAGTTTTCCAGAAGTGGTAATTAGGTCTAGAGCTAGAGCTGGGAACATATAATAGAATTAAGTCTAATAAACGACACTGGTAATTGCATCCAAACAGAAAAACAAAATAAAACAAAACAAAAAGACAGAAATAATCTCCCTGTTTTCATTATGCTGGATAGAGTCCAGTATTGCAAATCAGCAGGCTGATCTTGGAGGCTGGTCTGCAGCAGGAAAACTGCAAACTGTGCTCTTCATGCCTTGCTAAGGAAAAGAAAATAAATAAGGTATTTCTAGCAGTTTAAAGGCTATTTTTTGTTTGTTTGGGTTTTTTTATCTTTTACATCCCTTCATGAAGGACTTCAACACACTTAGACTGAAGTTAATGTAAGGGTGAGGATTCTGGACAGCTCACAGGTTCAAGAACTAGCTAAACAAAACATAATTTTGATATTCTTTCTCTGTCCCTTGGATAATAATCCTTAAACAGACAATGTGTCATGACACAAAAGTAAGCAATAACAAAGTCACACTACATCAGCACATACCACGCAGTTAATACTGTTATTTAACTCTCCCAACTCTAGAAACTATAGCTCTAGAAACTTTGGTTCAAAGTGAAGACAGAAAACACTCTTCCAGGAAACCAGACTCCCTCACACCTGCCTGTTTTCTAGTAACAACATCTACAAAGGCTGAGATAGCAATAGACCTTGTGCATAAGCAGTATGCCTGCTAAACATTGCTATAATATTGGCAAAAATATGGCAACTGTCCAGTTGAAATTTGCAATCAGGCATTTACTTCATGTTGATCTCAGCTGTCACACCATTGAATTCTCTCTTGCCTCCATGTTATTAACTGTAGTATCATGGTAGGGCTCAAGTGTTCAGGAGCTGACAAGAGATTCTACCAGTCGCCAGATTAGGTGACTGTGGCCTGTATTTATCTATATACCAACTTTACCTAATGCAGACAATTGTAACTCAGATTTCAAGTTTTCTTAGCCATTAAATAGGGGATGATTCCCTGTATGTCAAAGCATGAGTCAAAATATGAACAATTATTTCCACAGCTCATACCCACACCACCAAAAGCATTATTTTGGTGGTGTGGGTATGAGCTGAAGATTGTATAAAGTATTTGGAAAATAACCAGTCTTTTTGTCAAATAAACATGCAATTGTCAGGAAGGCAATTCACATATTAATAATGAGAATGGTCACACTGAACACCCAGAGAAGAAAGTCTCCTTGTGCTTTAGTTTCTGCTTCTTCTCTTCCTTTTATTCACTAGCTCCATTTTGCCATCTCCTTCATGCCTCTAGCCATGATAGTTTTGCCATGTATTTAGCAGACAGACCTTTCTTTAAACAAAAGGCTGCAGTGACTCCAAGTGAACATGCTGCTTACATTAATTAGGAAAGGAAAAAAACTCATCCAATCCAGGTCCTGTGCTCCATTTTGTCCTGTCTTTGAAAGGAAGATTGTCTTTCCTCTCTGTTATTCTCCATGAGCTACTAGACAGAGGAAGGGAGAATAAAGAAGTGAGTGGGGATCGGGGGAGGACACCCCCTTCCTCTCATGCTCTATGTGCAATGTTATTGTCTCGCTACTTTTAAAGCTCTCTCCCCTGTGTGCCTACATGCTTTAGTCTCCCCTCTCTTTACTCAGAACTAAATCAGTAGGCAACCTACAGCATATGCTGATGATGGGTAGTCTTTCAGCTGGTCCCAGGCACTGGTTTCAGAGCAGAGCAAACTGCTGGCAGCAAAATGCTTGAACTCCTGGGTTTTGAAGTTTCAGGTTCCCTATCAAAGTAACAGATATTAATCATCTGCTACGAGACTTTCAGCAGAACACATACAATTTTCCCAGTGGTATCTTCCTTTTAAAGGGAATGTAAGAAAAGCAAAAAACCATTTCAAAAGACTTAGGATTGAAGAAAATAGCTAGATCCCAGTGGATAAAGAAAAACAGAAAAGTAAAAAGTTTTTCAAAGGCTTAAAAGCAAGCTATTCTTTAAGTCTTGCAAGATTCGTGTTTTATTTTATTAAAAGGTGTAAGTAGCCAGAGACCTAGAGCTCCACACATTTGGCATTTGTAATAATTTCTCCCATAGTTGTCATGTTCTATAAGTCTTAATCCTTTCTTGTTATTACTGCTGATCACATCTTCATCTGGATAAAGTGGGTTTCAAGATATGAGACTAAAAAGGCAATGGATGGGCAAAATTAAAAAAAAAATGTTAGGTGTGTGCTATGAACAGCAGAGACACTATTTCAAATTATTATTGAGCATAATTTGAAGGGATTGAGATATTGCTACTGTTATGGAAATTGGTATCTCCTTTGGCAATTCTCATGATGATCTCTTCAGTTCACATATATCCTTCAGCTAGACAGAGGATGCCATATAATCCTTTAAACACCTTTCAGCTGATACAAGTGCCACTTTTTGTATAAGTCAAAATACCGTCTTCAGGGGGGCAGTGGTATGTATTCACTGAACAAAAAAATTAGTGAAACACAGCAACTTCCTTCCTTCATGGAAGAACACAATACTGGGTAAAGTTAAAACATGGATCTGATTTATTGTCTTTCTCCATTCTACAACAGATCAAAAGTAACTCTTGAAAGTCCGTGGACTATTACTGATTCAAATATTTATAACTGTAATCAGTTCTGGACCAATTAAATTATTTAAAATTTAAACTATAGACAATTTTTTTGCAAGAGTCAGAAAGAGATGTCTCCACTCTACAATATCTCTAGCAGAACTAATTAGAGTCAGATTTTTACTTGTTTGTCTATTGAGATATTTGTCAAATCTATTATTTGCTACAAATCTGCAGAAATAACTACAGTACATGAAAAATAGTGAGCTTTGTCTGTAGTTTGGCTGAAAAAGGTTTGAAAAATCTCTCCTGTGTAATTGCTCAGTTTTATCTTGGAACACCAGAAGGCATCAGGCTAATATCCCTGGTTTTATCACAGAAAAATTACTGTATTGTGAGTTTTATCAGTATGCTTTTTGATACCCAGGTGTTACGGCATTTTGCCCAATTAACCCACAATAGCACCAGAGCCAGTTCAAAATTCTTCTGGCTTTTCCTTGTATTATTAGCTAAAGTCTTGGGTGTTCCAGTCTTTGGAATGTTTTTGTTGCCCTTTTATGCATTTCTATGAATAATAACAGAGTCTTTTCACAACACTTACAATTTAAAAACAAGATTAATTTCTGACCATCTTTACTGCAAGACACCTTAGGAGAGCTTCTATCAGTTAGTAGATCATCAGCTGAATGCCTGAATCCAGATCTTTGTGATTTTAAAGGAAAATATGGAAAACTTGGCTGAAGTGCCAAGTGTGTAAATGGTCCTACATTGTGACTGCTTCAGTTTTAGTTCTTGGCTTTCAAGTGAAACAGGAAGTTGAAAGTTCACGGAAGAATTTGCCATGTTCACAGAAAATGAGCATCGGGTGAAACCCAGCAAGTCAGAGCAGTAAACGTGTCCACTAAAGGAAAATAAACCGTGAAAAGTTATTTAAAAGCAACGTTTAAACCTTTACAAATTCAATATGCGTTGAGTGAGCAAGTGCACCAGGCCATAGAGTACTAATAAACTTCTGATTCTCCTGCCTAAGCCTGAGTCACTCTGGCCTTTCGCATTTGAATGCATCATGTTTATGATGCTGCTGTAAACCTTGGACCTCAATTACTACATGATAACAGGTTTTTATTGCATTACCCTTTCCAGACCTAAAAGCTTGGATTTCCCTGCACTTAGGCACTGAGACACAGCTGGGAGATGGTCTGCATAACCAATTAGTAGATTACTTCTGGAAACATATATTCTGCATCACAGAGGCCTAAAAATGAACCATCAGCTCCAGCTACCTGCTGCTGCCACTTGAGAGGAGGGAAAGAGGGAGAGAAAAAAGATTTGGCTACATCTCTATAATTGCATAAACAATGCATCATTCATTTGACAAACGATATTAATAGCACCCTAGAGGACATGCTCTGAACATGCAAAATGCTGCAAAGCACTTGTATTTTATGGCAAATCTTTTTAATTTTTCAGTTAAAATGATAATAAATATTGATTTTCCATGTACCATTACTGTATCTAGAACACTTCCTGGCAGAGTCTGTGAAAGTTAAGTCATTTGGTTTGAGTTTTTAGGCATCAACTGCATCACATCAAAACAGAGAGGTTGCTTTCCCAGAATCCTGACTTGTGTGCTGTATCCAGAATTTCTAAGAAAATGCTTTATTTTTCTCTCTGATGTTCCTCGCATTTATGAAGGAGCTCTGATTTTAGGGTTAGCTGTGGAAGAGACACTGCCAGGGATCTATCAGCAGAGATTTCCAACGTGCAAGGATAAAGGGCTCTCCCTCAGAAAAAAAGTTTTGGAACAGAGGAAGTATGAGAAACAGTAAGAGTGTGGTCAAATATATGGCACTTTGGATGGGATTATGGAGGCTTTGTCCAGCTATGTGATACCTGTGAAAGAATTTCATCTGGACTACTCCTCTTCCCCAGTGTTAGAATTGTGAGTAAAGCTTACCTCACTTGTAAACCCTTTAGAGACCAGGGGATCATAAACACTAAAGCCAAGAGCCCATATTTCTTGTAGGTATTTAATGCTCAGTTGGTTTCAATATCACCTAAAATCCTTCTGGCACCACAGCCTAGGAGTTATTACTAATAATGATTATCATATGAGATACACCAATTCTGAGAGGAATCAAGGGAGACAATTAGCCCAAATATCACTCAACACCATGCCTCTCCCCAGGTTTGAAGGGCTGTGGCAGAAGTCTCTGAGCTCTTGCCTTCTCACAACAAATTAATTTTGTCCATTCCAGGAGTATCAAAAAGAGGCAGGAATTCCCAATCTTCTGTTGCATCCAGAAAGGGGTGAGAGAACTGAGTAAAGGGCAGAGCACTAATAGTGAATGGAAGAAGTTGGGTTGTTTGTGCAATAGCCCATTTTGTTTGGGACAGGCAGCACTGCACATGTTTGTGAAATCAGCCCTGTGGCTGGGACACAGCAGCACCAGCACACATTCACTGCCCAACAGACTCACTGCGGCTCCAGCCTTCTCAGACAGGCTGGAATTACCATTCTCAAGACCACCTGTGTAGCACATGCCCTGCAGGCCAGTGCTCCTGGGATCTGTGCAATAACCTCTACATGTGCTGAAGGCATCATCTGCATGTGGGCAGAGACACGTATAAAATTTCTCATCCTCTTTCAAATGGATTGCCAGATGTCCAGAAATCCCTGACAATTGTCCAAAATCTCTGAACTCCACCCAGACAGGATTGCCAGGTGGAAAAAGTAGATGCATCCAAGAAAACTCAGATGGTAGACTAGGAAAAAAAAAAACATCTGGCAGCAAAGCAGGGAAGAAGAAAATGAGAAATGTGGAGATGAGAAGGGAATGGGAGGAATAAGAAATACACAAAGTTTTAGAAAAGAATGAATGTAGTTTGGATATGTCAGATACTTTGGCTCTAACTCAAACCTTAAATTTAAACATAAAGAAGTCCTATCCGTAGCATGAAGAGTCAAATAAGACAGCTCAGAAAGTAACGAAAACAGCTAGATAAGAAAGCAGTCCATATCTGCGTGGGTTTTTGTTTTGAAAAACATATAGGACCAGATTAATGTATAAAAGTTGCAGATGGTCAATATTACATCACCAGCAGTCAAAGCAATATTCCTTCCTTCCTTCCTTCCTCTGAACCACAGCTTCACCTCCCACATCTCAACATGTAAACTTTACTGTCAGAGGAGCTGGCTGAACAAGCAGAAGCCAAGGATTTCCACAAATAATTAAAGCATAAAAAATAAATAATAAATGGTAGCTGCCAGAGAATTTGAGTTCTCTCGACTGCATATACGAAAGGAAGGTACACAAGAGACCTAAGATAATCAAACATGCTCTTTTCAAGTCACAGACTCATTTTGCTTTCTCCATTCCCACTCCCATATATTCATCATATGTTTCACTGATTCTATAACTACATAGAACTGGACCCCAGGAGGGTCCAACTCTGCCTTCCTTTTGCTAAGCAACGTTTTTGTGAACAATCACAGTGTCTATAGTAGGATGATATAGGCTGACACAGGCTAGTAATTTACTCATGAGTAAATTACTAGCCTGTGTCAGAAAACACTGCAGAATCCCACGATGTGTGCATTGTTTCTCTTGAAAAAAGGCACATGAATACTAAATTAGGAAGAGCTTGAAATTCTCACATTTTTGTTATTATAAGAATGTGCAAATAAGGCAGAATAATCTTCCAGTTACATTTTTCTGTTATTTTGTTGTGTTTGAGGTTTTTTTAAGTTCACTATAAACCTACAAGGTGGAAAAGGCCAAGAGAGACGTCATTCATGGACCTTTATAAATATTTAGGAGGGAAAAAATCAATCTCCAGGACTGAATTTTCCTTGGGAAAAATATTGGGAGATTTCCTTCATTTTATAGGATATTTTCTATTCTTGATTTAAAGCATGCCTGCACTTGAATGTGATACAGTCCTACATGATATGTTCTTACTGTAATTTCTTTTTCTGCTGAACCCTTGTCTTGTTCAGCACTCAGGGTAGATAGAGATAGACAGTGTGCTAGGGAGGTATCAGCTGCAATGGTCATTATTTTTAATAGATTCCCTGAATCACCTGGAACAAAAATAAGATGATTAGTGTATAAACCAGAGGACTTCAATAAATTGACTTGAAGTTTATGTGCAACTTTCATTTTTTAGATCAATTTGAATACATGTTGTATAATTGCTGAGGTTTGTTACTAAGCACATTAGAAATTAGAACTCCCATTTCTGACATACAGCCTATCATCCTCTGCTCTGCTGCATTCCAGGACTGGGAATAAGACCAAGCTCTGCATGAAGGGAGTAGCTCACAGTCACGACAGGTCTCTCAGAAACAGCACTGCTGGGTGGGTACCCCTTGGCCAGCCAGTTTCACTGACAATGGTGGCAGACAGACAGTAAGATTCAGGACTCTTGTCTTCTGTTTGGGGCTTTAGAAATGAGTCTGTTCAAAAATACAGAGACCCTATACAAACACTCCCAAGTGCCCTTTATGGTCCTATTACTCCTTTATGCCCAGCCAAAACCTCCAGTTTGTCCCTGGCTCCACTTAGCTCTTTTTCCCCCTCTTGGCTCTTTTTCCACTTCCACTTTCATCACTTGTTTCCCAGGTTCTCTCTGCAGACACCTGACTCAAATGTGTCTCCCTGTGAGCTCTAGTTTTACCCATCAGCTCTTTCTCATGTCTGGTCCCTGTATTCCCATAATCCACTGACCTAGCCAATTGATTTTTCACTGAATTTTCATTCTACTTACCACACTTCTTTAGCTGGGTTTCAGGGACTCTTTCCCCTCCAAAACCTTAGCCTCAATAACTCTCAGCCCCCGTATGCCTTCTTTTTTCTGCAACTAGACTCAGCTTTCTTCTCCTACTCCACTCCATGTTCTCCACTTGCCAGCTAGCTGTATTTCTTCTCAGCCTCCTCTTTGCTGCCCCAGCCCACTCTCTGTTTCAGTTTCTTTAAATACATTCCTCATCTTCAGATCTTTCTGCCCCACTTCAACATCCCCCATCGTGTCCTAATCTGCATTTCTTCACACATCAAGACAAGATGTAGTTTGTCTTCTTTAAATTTGAGTGAGGCAGTAATACTGCTCTGCAGTTGGCACCAGTAAAGGAGGACCAGCAATGAAAAGACAATCCTCTTGTCGTTGTTACCTCTCCAGGGTCAAACTCAACAAGACACAGCCCAGAGCTGAGATGCAGAACAGGGTATTTTCACCCTAGGACGGGTGCAATTGGACTGACATTTCAGATGTTGGAATATTAACTGTGAAATATCTGCTGATAATGAGGAAACCTTCCTCTTTTCAGAAGTTTGTGCAGTTGGAGGGTCCTTGGCAAATATTAATTAGGAACAATAAGAGGTATTGTCAAAAGCACATTTCCTTGCCCAGTTGCTAAGTTCCTAGTGTGAGCATCCTAGCACATGTTAAAGAAAAGGCTGAAAGTATTATTCAAGAAGTTCAGCATTTTCAACAAAAATCTCTACAACCATCAAGTTCAACCATTAACCTAACACTGCCAGGTCCACCACTACACTAGGTATGTCCCTAGCACCATAGCTACATGATTTTTGAGCACTTTCAGGGATGGTAACATGCCCATTTCCCTGGGCAGTCTGTTCCAATGCCTGACCACCCTTTCAATGAAGAAATTTTTCCTAATATCCAATTTAAATCTCTCCTGGCATAACTTGAGGCCATTTCCTCTTGTGTTATCACTTGTTAACTTGGAAGAAAGGACTGACCTCCTCCTGGCTACAATCTCCTTTCAGACAGCTGTAGAGAGCAATAGCATCCCCCCTCAGACTCCTTTTCTCCAGACTAAAAAACCCAGGTCCTTCCATTGCTCCTCATGAGACTTGTGCTACAGAACTTTCACCAGCTCCATTGCCCTTCTCTCCATGTTCCAGTACCTCAATGTCCTTCCTGAATTGAGGGGCCCCGAACTGGACACAGCACTCGAGATGTGGCCTCACCAGTGCCCAGTACAGGGGGACAATCACTGCCCTGGTCCCGCTGGCCACACTATTGCTGATACAGGCCAGGATGCAATTGGCCTTCTTGGCCACCTGGGCACACACTGGCTCATATTCAGACACTGCTGACCAGCATGTGCAGGTCCTTTTGTGCTGGGCTACTTTCCAGCCACTCTTCCCCCAGCCTGCAGCGCTGCCTGGGGTTGTTGTGACCCGAGTACAGGACCCGGCACTTTGCCTTATTGAACCGCATACAGCTGGCCTCGGCTTTGGCCCACTGATCCCTCAATGGCATCGCTGTGTAAGACAGTTGTCTATATTTTCTCTACAGTTCAAAGGACAGAGAGATAGGGAATTGCTCCAAGAGCAATTTATCCCTTTTGAAGACAGGTGCCCAAGGGCCACTTGAAATGGTGGCACTGTCACTGCTAGCAGACATTTGCATTGATGTTGCTTTGGGTGATCGTGGAACTGAAATACAAGCATCAGGAGATCAGTGGGATGACAAAGTTCTAGAAGACTTGGCACTGCATGGGAAACGTAGATGTAGCCTAGAATTTTGACAGATGAAGTTCACCAAGCACCATATTACTGGAAGTGGTCAGAAGTCTACACATGCCTCCTTTACCACCTGCCTCATACCTGGATACCTTGGAAAATGTGGTATTGAGACAAATCCAAGAGACCATGAAATCAGTGTTAAAAACTCTAGTTTTAAATGGACTCTGGTCTTCCATCCTCAAGGGAAACATTTTTATCAGGGGTAAAAAAATGTATTTTTTATATCAGAATTTTTCTTAGTTTTTTCATAGTTCCATAGTCCCAGATGGTTAATTAATGAAAAAAAAAGAATGTCTCTATTACTTTTTCTCTCCTTTCTTCCAGGAGGCACAAGTACAGTTTAAAGTCTGGAGAATGAAAAAAATATTAATTAAAATTTGTCTCAAATTGGCTTAACTATTAGCTGCTTGTTGTGAGTGAAGTGCTTTTGTTTTCCTACCTTTTGTGAGCTGTCTGGTCTACCTGAATTACTCAAGCAGCGATTAAAATACCTGAGTGCTGCAGTGATCACCTCCTTACTGAAGGTCCATCCTGAAATCCCTTCCTCATTTCCATTCCAAGGAAGTCTGAGTCAGTTGACCTTCAGGGCACATTGTAAAGCTTAGTAAGTAGAGGAACCTCAGACAGACTCTGGAGAAAGCAGTTTTGAAGTGACAGGTTATGCCAGTCTGAGATGGCCCAAGGCACTTGCAGGAAAGAATTGCCAGCCCTGAGGGCTGCAGAGGGCATGTGGCCAGGGAAGTAACACTGCCTGTCTCTGTCAGCACAGCCCCTGTGCAGTCATGGCTGGACATAGATACTGTCTGGTCTGTGCACAGAAAGGCTGGCAAATATGACTCTGACAGGATTTCTGTATAAGCTCTGGGATTCTATTAATTGTTTTGCATATTGCATTGGTCCTAAGGCAAAGACTCCAGTTTTCCCACTTGCACTTGACCCTCATTTGCCATGCTGAACAAACATTTATACTTGGAGAGGAATTTCTCCATCTTACCAACCTTCCAGTTAATCAGCATCTTGTCTTTTTCTAGCTCTGTCTGGCTTTTTACGCATGACTACTAAGACTACTCCCTTCTTAGGTATCCATCTTTACTGGGGCTATTTAAGAGAGGTTGAACTGCACAGCAGTGTCTCAGGTGTTTATCATTCAATCTCCCTGTTTAGGCAATTGGTTACTTATTTCACCCAGAGGCATCTGCAGAAGTTTAGAAATTACTCACCAGAGAAACACTCACCCATCCAGTTTCTCAGTAGTTCAATGCCTTAAAGAACCCTGCTATGACAGAAATTTACTGTACAGAAGGAATGCCCAGGAGATGCCAAACTTGTCAATCTGCTTTCTAGTGCTTGTGTTCAGGATACCACCTGGCATTTACTAGGGCACAAAAACCAGTTTAAGCTTCTCCCCAGTTTTACAATGTCTCCATGTAAATTCTTTGATATTGAGTACGGGTGAGTTCAGCATCCAACATTCCCCCTAGCAGTGTTGCCGATATGCCCTTTTTCTTCAACCTGACTACTTATGCAACTTTATATTTGAACTATATACATATATAAAAGTTTTAATGAAACTTGTAAATTCTTACTGTACTTGAGACCTCTAGCCATTTATCAGATTTGTCTGAGATTGAGTCAGTGGAGCCAGCAGTTAGAAAGGCGGACATGTACAGAGTATGACTCCATAAATGACGTTTGTTAGGAAATCCATCTGAGAATGGATTAACAGCAATGTCTGGCATGATACCAAATGCCTCCTCTCTGGTGCTCTTTCTTCCTCCACTGGGATGAACATGTACCGTATAAAGGAAAATCTTTCCCCCTCTTCCGTAAAGCTGCTTGTTGTACTGAGGCCATCTTTAGTGGCAGCTCCAAATCCTATAATGTCCCAGTTTGATTCAATGAGGTGCTTTTTAAGAACCACACTCTTGTCCACATCTGGTTTTCCCGAGGTTTAATGTCCACACACACTATACAGAAGTAGCAAGCACTGATAATATCTTTCTGATACCACGTGAAAGAAAATACCTTTATAGGCTTCCTTTTAATGTGGGCACTGTTCTAGTTTCATCATATAATAAACTACATTCATAAAGAGGTAAGCAAAATTACTCTCAGACTTTTTTTTCTTACAGAAAACATAAAAAGTCACAGAATGGCTTTTTTTTACACTTCTGCTGTTGTTTGTGTGGCAAGCTAACAATGGGTGAACTCCTTAGCCCGAATACTGAAAGCCTTTATGGGTCTCTCATGTTTAGAAGCTGCCACTGATCCTCCTTCCAGGTTCTGCATCGGGAGAGATGAGGAGGTAAATGGTAGGGTGTCACGTCTACCAGCAAAGGAAGTGGCTGTTCTTATCTTGCCCAGGACTGCACATTTGAGCCTCTTTCCTTATGCCGTCTTCAGTGCGCAAAGAATGGAGATTCATTCAGCTGAGAAGTAATCTTTTCCCCACCCTAGTTAGTCTTTAATTGGATGAGCTCTTTGATCCCTGTACCTGCGTGCACACAAGAGGGGAGACCCAGAGGCCACAGCAAAGGGTGTGGATGAGGTCCCAAGTAAGGCTGCAAAGACAATAGGCAATTAAGAACTATTAATGCACTGAGCACCTGAGAATAGCATTTACATTTTTGTTTAAATCACAAGTTTAACCACTGATGTTTTTCTTGTGCAGTATAATCTGCAGTTAATTACAAGATATGTAATTCCACCTCCTTCATCCTCAGTAGGAAGATATAGAAGTCATAGTCATTGGAGGGGGCATGGAGTCAGGTCCCCATCACTGCCGGAGGGCCAGGTGGACATGTGTTGTGAGACCCTTCAGTAAAGTGACATGACATTAGAGGTCTGATTTGGAAAAGCTTGCCAGGAAGAATAACTTTCAGCCACAAGCACAAAGGTGACCACCTGGAGGTTATGAATGAAGAGCCTGGTTTTTTTTCTCTTTCAAAGAAACAGGTATAGTAATGATTATCAGGACAAGAGCTGACAAGCATCTGAAAAGTCTCTGCATGCATTAAACAGGAGACAACACAACACTTTTACTGATGGTGTGGTGAGCAAAGTATCACTCCGGTCACTGGATTCAGACATTCCCCCTGTAAGGCACTGAAACTTGCTGGAGCGGCATACCCAGGCAAAGTGACCTTTTTTATATATTATTTTTTACTGCATAGCTTGCACTTTGTTGACTTAGCTGGGCACCTGCTGTAAACTGCAAATATGTTCCTGTCATCCTGGCTGAAAACAAAAACATTGAATAGTGTAGTTCTTTGGTGGACTGGTGCTAGTGAAGAGCAAAAGTACCTGTGCAAAATGCTGAGGTAAATCTTCCTGTCCGATAACCTTTCCCAGCTTTGACCGTGGGCTGTGAGCAATTTCCAGTCATCTGTATGGGGCTACTGTTGGTTTTTCTTTTAAACAACAATTGTTCCCAAATACACAGAACAGATTTCTCCACTAGCTGGTCCCTCAGCATTTTGCCCTGTGTGGTACCAAATTCACGTGCTCTTAGAGTGCCAGAGTGACTGTGCATAGGCTCATTTACACCCTGTGCTCCACTTTCCGTGTTTGTGACATTTTCTGAAACCATTTACCATCGTTTAAAAGTGTTGCCACAATGTTTTCAGTGCAATTGTACACTCTGTGTCAGCCTCTGCAGCTACAGCTGGTTGTCTTTACAGCAAATTCTTTGTCTTTTTATCCCTAAGTAATGCAATAAAATAGCTTTCTTGTTTTTCAGTGAAATATTCATCTCCTCTGGTAGATGTGTAAGTAAGGTTGAAATACCTTTTGCTATTGCCTATATAGTTTGGCAGAGGTACAAGCCCCACGTACAACATAATTATATCTTTGAGTTTGGACTGGAGTAATTTTTGGAGGAAAAATAATGACCTTTGTTCCTAAAACTGATGTTTTCCATCTTTCATTAAATTAAGTACTGGGAATATACTTAACCTGAAGGAAAAAAATCCCTGCTTTATCAGAATTATTGTAAGAAGTCCCTTGCAAACAGAGAGTACAGTTATCTGCTGCTGGTATTTTTTATATTCAGAAATCAGAATTTGAAGCCAGCTTTGTATTTATAGGGGAGAAAGTCTGTACTTCAAACAGGTTCATTACAGCACGGTGCCACTGAGATGCTTGAGTGTTCAGGGTATCTGAAAATTTCTACAGTAGCTGTCTTGTAGAGCACAAGTACAATCAGCTTCAGGATGCAAGGGCCACAGAAAATCAAGTCAAGATTCAGAAAATTTAAGAGCTTACTAATAAAGTATGAAGAATCAAACAGATCTGAATTTCTCAAAGAAATGGAGATATGAAATCCATTTTGATAACATTCTTCAGTGCTTTTAAAAATGTGTAGTTGCTCTTTTTAAAAAATTAATCCCACTTTTCAGAACAAAGGCATTGGCATTTAGGATCTTGGGCGAAACCAGCACTACCATTTTTGACCAGTTCCAGATGCAATTCACATCTCATTTCAGGGAAGGCACCCCCATTGCAGAAAGCATCTCTTAGTAAGCCAAGTACTTTCTTAAAAGCAGAAGATGCTCATTACTGGATACTGTCCCAGATCAAATCCCTGCTTCATAAATAGTGTTTAAATTTCGTTATGTTTTAAGTTCAAATTGGCTAAAGATGTCTGACTTACTTTAATATTGATTAATGTTCAAAATTCAACTCTGTATTGGGATTTTATTATTATCTTCAAAAACTTTCACACTCTCATTTGGGTTCTACAAGGTATTTTCTGTGATTCCAGAAGGCCCAACAATGGATCAGAGCACTGCCTTGTGCTGACCAGCAAAATCTCATAATAAAAGGTTTTATTTCTGCCCACACTAGCTTACATTCTATACAAAAAATACTATCTGGTTAACCAAATTAATCAGAAAATTTAATGAGTTCTTGCTCATCTATTGCTCTTGCTCAGATCAGCAGCAAGTGAGACAATACGAAATTTTGAGAGGAAGAGCTCAACTGGACTATGCCCAGAAATGGTCTCTCCAAAATTTAGCAACACTGGGGTCAGTATCATCTCAAGATGTTTTTGTAGACAGCACTGCACCAGGGGTATCTGTCTGAAGAAGGAAATCATGTAATTTTCTAAAGAAGCAAGAAGTTAAAAATAAACAGATGAAAGGGTTCATTTTTAATTTCAGTGTAAGGTTATGCAATCCCAGACTAATTAGTTTTCCTGCTACAATCTTGAGTTCATCAGTTGAAACAAACAGGGATGAATAAGATGAACTGTCTTTCTGAGCCAGAAAGATGCTGCAGTTAGGGAAGAAGGCAAATGAGATCCTGTATGTGTCAGTTGAAGTATTTCAACTGGCAATAGGGAAGTATTTGTGCCCTTGAGCAAAGCACCAGCAAGACCTCATCTGAAATTCAGCACACCCATAGTGGCCATCCATGTGCAAGATTGATGTATTCTGGCTGGAACTGCTTCAGAAAACTGTTATGGGGTTAGTGGGGAGAAAGAAAAGCCTATCTCAAAGAAGATAAATTAAAATATTTTGTTTGTCATCCTATCAAAGCACAGCCTGAAAGGATATGTGAGTGCTATTTACTATGGAATAAATATCAGGCAGAGATACGAACTATTTAAAGAAAGGACAGTGTTAGGCCAAGGATAAATTTAGACTGCAAATAGGAAAAATTCAAACCATAAAACCAATGAGCTTCTGGAACAACTTTTCATGGGAAATAAGATCAGAAAAATACAGATAAATTTTAAGATGCAGTAATTCAGTTTATGCAAGTTTGGCAGAATTGCCTATTCAGTTATCCAGTCCTAAATTCCCCTGTTCCTAAAATTTTAGAGACTTACTATGATAATAGCTCAATTAGCCTTTTAACCTTAAGATCCAGAGGTTGCATTCAATATCAGCCATGAGTAAAATCCCTGACAATGTCAACATTGTGTTATTGTCTATTTGTTGACTTCAAACTGGAGCCTTTTTGTGTATTAATCTCCTAGGTTTGAAGCAACCTGGTTAACCCCAAGAATTAAGGCTGGAATCTAAATGAAGAATTAAAATTAATTGAGAAGAAAGGTACTTAGTTTCAAAGCAAAATGTCATTTTTTCACATTGAGAATCTGAGTTCCACATCAGAAATGCTCTCTTTACAGCAAATACACGAAAATGTGCTTTCCGTCTGTAATAGTACATAAGAATGAATTCTTCTACATAGACACTGATATATGCTGGAGCCTAAGACACTGATATGTCCTGGAGCCTAAGAAGAAACTGGAGCTGCATCTCTTTTTCTGTTTGTTCTCTCTAGTTTCCTTTCCTTCCTTATCTTTCTTGGCACTCTCAGACGTGAGACATAAATATGCAATGGCTGCACAGACCCCATGTGGGGTGGCAGCAGGATGGCAGTGGCAGGCTGCTGGGGACGCTCACGGTCCTCTCCCCTTGCACCCTGGCTCTGCGAGAGCCAAGAGGACAGCTCCAGGAGCTGCAGCTCCTCACCTCTTGCAGCTCTCATTTTCTTATCCTGTATAATCCATCACTGGTCCCAAGAAATGCATGACCAGCTGTCTGAGTAACTTTTCTCACTTTGAAAGCTATTCATGAGCTATTTTTTTCGTAACATTTAAAATGTTCAATAGTCACAATGCTTTTCTTTTATTATTAATCTGTCTGCAGGAGCCAACTTCTGTACATTTCTGCATGTGCTTTAATTCTCTCACAAACTAGAAGGAGACCTCTACTGAAATCTTGGCCCAAAATTTAAATCCCAAGCTTGTCGATAGCACAGAACCTCATTTAGCAGGAAGACCATGTTTGCATCACACTGTCTTTGCAGTAAACTCTCCAAAGGGAGGGCAGAGGACAGCCCAAGCAAAAACAGTGCTAAAAGGCACTGAACAGGTTAAAAGGAAGAACAAATATAGCACTAGGGGATTCTTTATTAAATCTCTACCAGTCTTGAGGAAAAGCCAGAGAAGCTGAAAGCTGAAGAAAGATATTTGGCAGAAGGTTCAAAAAGCATTAATGACTGACTGCCATGTTCTCTGGCAGAGGACAAGCATGGACCACTCACCATGTCTTGACTCTGCACACTCAAACTTCACTTAACTGGGGCAAATCACAGCCCTGCTCTCTATATGGGGCTGTCTGCCATTGCCAAAGTACAATTTCTCCCTGGTACCATCCACAGAAGTGACATTAACAGTCCTCTGGCCACCAAGACCATTTGTGACCATTTAGAGGCTCCTTTAGTCTTGACAGTCTTTCTCAGAGATGCAGCCAGAGGTGCCTGGTGAGCCAAACTCAGGTGAGGAGCTCAACCCGGTCACTGCAGCCCGATGCCTCCCTGGACTCTGCTGACAGCTCAGCTATTTTGGACCTCCCCATCTGGGGCTCTGACACTCCTTACTGGAGGCTGGAGTAACCACTGGAGTGGTTACCAGCCACTGTGTTGTCCCAGGGGACTTCAACATCACCAAGCTCTAGCAGCAATTCCTACCTACTATTTTACCACTCACTTGAAATTTCACTCCAGTGCCAATGCAACTCTCAGGGCAAAATGAAGCCCCTGTTTAAGAAGGGAAGACACCCCAAAGATATCCACAGCACTGCAATGTGAAAAAATGGCTGTAAACTGCACAGAGTCAGGGTCTAACTGGTCACAGGGACTTGTGGAGGTCATTAAATGAATGAGGCTAACTGAAGGACCCCAAATATTTCAGGCCTTTCTTTTCTTTAAGAGGGAGGCTGACTGCTTGGCAGGTTTCAGAGAGTTCTCACACAGCTATATTTAGGACTGGAGAGAAGCCAATTCTCCATTGTTCAAGTTCACATTTCATCTGACTTGATGGAAATTCACACTTTATGAACAAGGTTGTTCTATCAACTGAACCTTATCATGGCACTTTGGCAAAAAAGGCCATAGAGCAAAGGAGAGTTCAGAAATGAGAAAGTACTTACAACAAACAAACATTTTATCAAGCAGATTCAAGTTTCTTTTTAAGAGTTTTGGGTTTTGAAATTTTCTTTTTTTTCTATGGACAAATGGTAAGTCTCAATTTGCTATGTGTTCCTACTGCTGCTTCTCACTGGGGAATACAAGACACAAGGATGCTCATCAAATAAAAAATAATGTCTAAAAAATAAAATAACTGTATTCAAGTTTTTTTAAGTCTCTGGAATGGATCCATAGGAACTGTTAACAAAGGGACTTTCTCACAAAGCATTTGTTTCATCCTTCAAGCACACACATGGCTCTGAGCAGTTTTGTTTGGTTTTACATTGGCTGATGCAGCACCTGAAGCAGGGAAGGAGAGGGCAGACAATGGTCAGGAGAGCAAGAAGATGTAATTTATTCCAAGCAGGCATAATGATGGTTCCTCATACATGCAACTTCCTCCATGAATGACCAGCTGCAATCAAGCAAGGAGAGAAGACAGGATTTCTCAGGCACTTGTCCCCCCCTTCCAAGCATCTTAGCCAAAGGATCTAAGAAATGAGGCCCATGTGTAACATGAAACCCCAGAAATTTCCAATATTTGGATTTGGGTTCATTTCAAGCGATTATTCTCATACTGGTTCACTAATTTATTATTGTTTTGCACATTTATTCCAAGCTGCATGAGGCCTTTTATGGAGGTATTGGATATGTTCTCCCAAGCCCCTATTAACAGTAATGGGCATTATGCAGGTGCTTTAGCACTGCCTTCACCTTACAGCGTTTTTGTTACCTTAACTATTGGAAAGTGCATTGCTGTGTACACTGGGTGCCAATTGTGTTTGCAAGAGGTAGGAAATTACCAAGTACAGAATTAGCCCCCATCTGAGCCGTATGTATGAGTTATTTGGAAAATATTTGTTTAGTTGCCTTGGAAATAAATAGCTCAAACTTCAGAATGGATTTTTAAGAGAATTCGATAACACATTCCTAGATGTCTCCTGTGGAAGCCTAGTAAGAGCAAAATGTTTTTCCCCTGAACCACTGTCTGATATGATTTGAAGCGAATGTGTAAAACTTCCCAGCACATCATTTTGTGGAGAATATTTCTACTAAAGCTCATTAGATTTTTAAATATATTTTCTTGCTCTAATTTTCCTATAGCAAGCTGAACTATGAGTCAGTCCAAATGAGATTTAAAATAGGTCTCAATTTTCTATGCATGTAACTGCTCTTAATTGCACAGAACAAGTTTAGACTGGCTCTGTCCAATTAAGACAAAAGGAGAAAAGGATAATTAAAAATAAATCATAACAATCAAAAGTTGCATTTGCAATTTTGCTTTAGATGCTCCCTCCTCCCACATTTTTGAAGTAATGCTTAAAAGAAATGGCACAGTATCTTAAAGATGCATTGTCCTAGATCTGGCAAAGCAAATGTACCCATCTTTGTCAGGGTAAAGGTACCTATTTTGCTGTTCAGATCAAACTTAATTGTGTGTAGAATTTAAATAGTTCTTAATTATAACTTTGTTCTCATTTTTTTTTCTTATGACCTTGCATTTGCTTTTGTTATTTAAATATGTTTTACAGAGGTTGTCTTCAGGAATAACTCACAGATACCTGCTTGGTATTTTTAAGTTTGTGGGGGGAGGAAGGAGCAATTTCTGAAATAGTTACAGTTTGCTTTCAAAAGGCAATGTTTTGCATTATTATTTCTTCAGGAAAATTATTCCTGTGATCTCACTGCTGTGATAAGAAGTATTTCTGAATAATATATATTTATATGTGTGAACACTGTGTCCAAACCATGCATAGAACAAATCAAAAGCTATTGACCAATGTGCAAGGTACTGAGCTGATTTTAAAAAGAGCAATTTACAATTCAGAACCATTCTGTCCAAGTGAGATTTGTTGCAAAATATTCATCAGGTTGAAGTACTACAGTAGAGACTTAGGAATGAATTTTACAGAGGGAAACCACTTGTTCTTCATTATCAATGTGTCATTGATATTGAGAGAGCCAGAATAAATCAGTTTGATTTCTCTCTGACTACAATATTTGGTATACTTGAGAGATATGAAGGCAGGTGGCATCAAATACATGGAGTCAAGAACTGTTCCATTCTGTTTTCCAGGGGAAGGCTCCGTCTCGCCTGAGAATAATCACCAGGAAATCACATATCTGTTGTAATTTCATCAGCTTTTCTGTCTGAAAGGAGAGAGAGGCCTCATTCTGGAGTCAGTATCTAAAATAAGTAAGTAACTGATAAATCAATAGCTCACTGAGGTTAGATAAACCCCTCTTTTTGACTCCATAAAATAGTAAATGTTTCAAGTGTGATTTCGGAAAAAAAATGCCAGGATGCCTGAAATGAGTCAATTTATCTTTTATGCTTCCTTCCAACTTCTGTTAAAACTTTGATGGCAGGGAAGCACCACTGGAGAATGCAGTCCTGATATTTAATCATGTGTAGGTTAGAAAGGGATCTATAGTATCTCTATTTCCAGCATTTGTTTTCTTATAACTATCATTCTAGCTCTAAAATTTTGCTGCTCATCTCATTTCCTATAGCCATACTAATGCAATAAATATTTGGGAAGCAAACAAAATTTATTTTGAAGAGTAATATTTGCAGTATGGAAGTGAGCATCTTGTATCAGTACTGTAGAAAACCACAAGAAAAGAAGGTGTTCTCATTCCTTGAGAAAGCACAACTTACATGAGGTCTGTATTTTTGTCTATTTCTTCCTGTGGGATGCATTTCCTCCTATTTTCCTTATTGTTTTCCTTTATTCTTGCTGTTCTCGGAGAATTGTACAGAGAAATGTATCCCTTCCCTGGGCAGCATTATCCGATGCTGAAGATAACAGCATCACCTCTGTGACAGTCCCAAGCTCTGTTGGCCCAAGCTTGCTCCTGAGCTTGGGTCTACCATGTGGTGGGGTGTTACACTATGATACCAGCTGAGCCACTGAGCCAGAATAAACAGAATGCATTTTAACATAAAGGGATATAGTACAAGAAATTTATTCTCAAGTCTTGGAACTGTAACCATGTGTTACCATATTGTCTTCCTTCTGCTCCTTCTGTTTCTTATTTTCACACATTGCTCCATTCTTTTGCAAATCTTTCCTCACAGAATGTTAAGAAACTGAGATCTACCTTAACTAAAAGCTGTTCTGCTTTACATCATATTCATGTTGTTGGACTGGCTGCTAACTTTCATCTTTCACTTTTCTCACGGCTCTCGACATTTTAAATCTATCTCAGTTTAGCTTAATTTACTATTCCTTATACCTTCTTTATGCCTGCTGTGACAGTTCTCTAATTATTTCTTTGTGCTTGACCATACATTCTGACTTAGACTGGCATTGCAATTGATAGAGCTATCATATATCTCTGCAATTTTGAGACAGAAAAAGATCAGGTTGGATTCCATTTCCTTGCCAATATATTATTTCCTTGGCTTTGTTTCTTACAGTGTTTTCCACACTTCATTTTAGACAGGTTCAGTGAGTGGTTCTCAAAGTATGGTCCACAAATAACTGTTTGACAGCAATGCCATGGTATGTGGTCAATGAGCCATGTTGCCTTTAACAGTGTTTTCAGTTAATATTTTGATGATATATGTGCACAGTGGTACTTGGGAAATTCAGAGATGACCAGTCTGGAGCACAGCACTTTGCTGAACTGCCAGCTTAAGCAATATGAGCCCATCGTTTCCTGCTGACTGATTTCAGCCTAGCATATTCTGCTGATGGAGTATATGCTGATGAGGGTGGCATTTTAAAATCAGAACAGAGAACACCTCCTCTGCCACTACAAATCTGCACACTGGAAGTTTGTTTTGCATCTGGGAGACATAAGGAGAGATTCCTGGTGGTGTGGCCACATCAGCTCACTCAAAACCACTGTATACCTGATTCTTTGTGTTGAAGTCTGACCTATGTCCCCAGAGAAACAAATATCCTATTACACAGACATTCACTTTTGTAAAATCCTACAATATTGAAAGAATTACCTTGTCTGTCCAGAGACATTATGATTTTTTGGCTAAGGAGCTGTCGCTCCTTCCAATCTCCTTTTCATTCTTTAGGGCAACACAGTAGGAATGAAGATTCAGATGATGGGATGGGGTAGCTGCTGCCTGGTTGTTCCCAGTCATCCTCACAAGGACATGCAGCTCCCCAGGCAGGATCCTGTTGTGGGACAGAGTGCAGCCCCAGGCCAGACTAGACCGTCGGGGTATCCTCACTGGCTCTGCATTCTCCAAAGCAAGGAAGAAATACACAATTCCATGAAACTGTAAAACATAGATATGCCTTTTGTCAAGCTGTTGGGAATGAAAAATAGCTAAAGAATAAGAGCCCAGAAACTGGGGTTTTTTTCCTATCAGAAATCTCCCAAGAGCATCTTTGCTGGCTTAATTTATCTAAGGGAAAGCTAAAATGGCTTCTGCTTACCTCCTCCCCACCTCTCCTTTTTTTCATAAAAGAGAAGTCTGCTTATAAAAAGAAAAGAAAAAAAGATCAGCACCAGGCAACTTGGAATACGATTTCATGTGGAAAAACTTATCAGTATCCCAGTAAAAACTGTTGTGAAATTTCTGTGAGTGTTCAGGAAGGGTATAAGGGGAGGCTGCATTCAGTTTCAATGTAATTCATACTTCAAAGAAAAATTGTTCACTAAATGCTCTTTACAAAATCACTGTGAAATAAAAAAAAAAAATAAATAAAAGAGAGAGGGGAACTCTAAATATTTTTTTTTCTCTTCATATCTATTGTTGATATCAATTTTTTCCCATGGTCATAAATTATATGCTGTATTTCTAAGATGTGTTCGTTCTTGTCCTGACTTATGTTAATCAATGTTTTTGTTACCACACATCTTGAATATTGCATTTCTCTGGTGGCTGGCTTATCATCATCTATAATTATTCCAACTTCCAATTAGGCCTGAACTCTTCTGCAGCATTATTTACTTGCTACTAGCAATGAGACAACATGCTATATCCTTTTTTTTTTCCTATGTTGGTGCTCAAAACACATTTCATTTAAAATGCTCCTGTTGACAGTAGAGTCATTGTCCAGGTCATTGTACCTGAGGCTTTCTTGACCTTTTATTCTCCATTATATCTTTTATATCTATATCAATTATACAGTTGTGTCTATACCAAATTCAACATTATCTAATACTTGAAATAACCCCCGTGCATACAGTGAGTGCCCTATTTGACACAATATTCCCACAAACGATGTCACGTAACTGCATAGCCCATCAAATCATGGGTTTAGAAACCTTCCTGGAGATTTCTTTTGTGAATGTTTTTTGAGTCATATTGCCTGAAATCCTGATTACCCAGGAGTATACTTGCACTTTCTAACATCCCAATACCAAATATGGAAGTAATGTAGAAAAATCTAACAGAATGGAAGCTGGAGAGAGACACAAATGGTTGAAAATGATTAAACAAGCCCTGTTGGTGGCCTGCGGATGTTTATGATTAATGTAGATTTAATCATCAGCATGTAATAAAAATTCATCTCTTCTAATTGGCTTTTTTTATTGATGCTTCTGTTGCTAAGAAAAAAACCCATGTATTTCTTTGCGTTAAAGTTCATAATTCTGCAAATACAGTACAGCTAGGATATATGCAAGGTAACACATGCACTCACTATCTATTTTAAAATGCTGCTCTGACAAAAACAGTCACCACATTATGGTCAAAAGATCTAAGGAAACGAAAGAACCTGCAACGCCTTTTCTGTCTCTCTAATTATTTTGTACTGCATTGATTTTAAATGAATCTGAATATAGGCTACAAATCCTGGCTTTGGGGACTGTTGAGGAAATGAAAGCCTTCACTGATCTGAATGAGAACAAACATGATAAAGGCATGAGGCAGGCTGATAAAAGACAACACCACTCAGAAAGAAGCGAGCCTTTTAAGAAATGTCAGATGATTATTTATTATTTCAACTGCAGTATCCTAAGCACTCCAGTCATGGTGCCATCTCACCAGGTATTGTAAAAGTAATTAACAGAGCAGAAAACCCTTACTGAGAATTCAAAAATAACATTATAGTTTCTGAATGCTTTCTGGGTTTGGGGTTTTTTTGTTTTCTTGTCACAGAAAAGCTTCAAAGTTTTGAAGTTTCAGATTTATTCTCTTCTGTATAAGCTCTGTGTTCTTTTCTCTGCAAATGTCTGAGAGCTGCTTTTGTGGCTCCATAATACATCATGTGTTTCCTTCCACTCTAAAAGATAATTTGCAGTAATAATAAGAAGAAAGGAACAATAAATGTATAACAACTCTAATCGACAAACATTATATAATGTGCAACAATCAGTGCAGTATATCATTGATGTACAAATCAATGGGTACATCTCCTTTCAATTACCAATTGATTCTGTATGGCTTTCCCCTCTAACAGAGCTTATTTGTTAGTAAAATGAAATGTGAGCAAGTATTTGAAAATCTCTCTGTGGGTAGTGAAAAATAAAATATCTCAGGACAGTTAGAGAAAATGATGCAGGCTTGGGGGCCTCTTTTTTCCTACAGCATAAGCATGTTCTTAAGGGCAGAAACGGGAGCAAACTGTTTTCAAGTAAAGATGTCTCCTAAAGGACAGGATTTGAATGCAGGCATTCGGCATTAAGGGGTTCCCCAGCATCTGATGATTTTTGGCAGATGTACATTTTTATAAGTGCTATTGGCATTTTATTTTCCTCCTCAGTACCTGGCATCAGCTGCGCGTGGGGTCTGAGCACTCCTAACCCTCCCGTCTCCAGTGAAGCCAACACCAGCGTGGCTTCTTGTGCCCAGGCTGCTTCCCAGCCCCCCTGACCCCCGGCCAGCCCTGTCCCCAGCAGAGAGGCGGCGTGAGCGGGAGGGTCAGGCCCCGCCGCGCCCGCGGCCGCGCTGCTCTCGCCGTGTGACGCAGCCTCTGCAGAGCAGCCGGGACGGATGGCTCGCAGTAATTGCTCCGACATAGACTGATTACTACAGTAACAACAGTCGCTCGTAGTTAAGGAGTAGCTTTGGCATATGGTATGCATTTGGGGAAGGGGGGGGTACGAAAGCTTTTTTAATTTTACAGATTGCTTTACGTTTCAAAATGCTGGCGTTTTCTTTTCCTTGGCTTTATTTAGAAAATATCAACAACAGGCATCTGAAGCAAAAAATTAACAAATATTGTTACAGCTAAATGAATTCAAAGCAACATATATCACAGCTGTTAGGAGACGCCATACAATCGCAAATTAGTCATCGTTGTTATTGCAGGAAATGCAACATTTCACCTCATAAACTTTCAGCTAAATTTTCCCTGTTGGTAAAATACAATTGGAGCCAAATTTCCAGTTGAACCTGGAACTTCTTTTAAGTACTAAGGCCTGTGAGTTTGTACAGACTAATTCAGGGGCTTTTTTTCCACTGAAATGCTACTTACACTGTGTTTGTGTTTTTACATGCCTAGTCCTTACTCACAAAAGCAGCTTCTGCTCCAGGTGGTGGTGGTAGATAGGCACTTGTTGGTATGGGCAAACACAACCATCCAACCATCTAAACACCCTCTTTTTTTTTTTCCTTTTTTTTTTTTTTCTGAGGTCCACCATGAGATTTCACCCAAATTAATCCTTCGCATGAACTGTAACAAAAAAAAATAAAAAGAAAGAAAGAAAGGCTTGATGAATAGCCATTATCTTCTTCAGAAACAGTGTTGAATATAGTGAGTTGTCAGTCTAACTGTATTGCTGTATATTTTAGACCACTTTTGGTTAGCAGGAGGAACTCCAACAGGCCTCTTTCTTTCTCTTTTTTAATACCTAGAGATTAACTGTTCTATGCTGAGTACAGTTATGACCCTCTTCTATCTCTTTTCAGATCAAAATATGCATAGACCTGAAACAGAAAGGTAAAAAGGCTTTTATTTTTGTGGTTTATATAGCACTGCATGAAATAATATATTCTAAGGCAAGTTTTTGCTCACCCCTTATCATGTAATATAATGAATATTCTGGAGGTCGTTTTATTAAGGCTTCCTTTGAAATGTAATGTAAGTGAGATAACTCAGAAATACTTTCACCTTCCAATAAAAGGATATTTTCTAAACATGAAAATGTTCAAAAACCTAATTTCATATGAGACAAGATAAAATATAAAGGAATAAAAATAGAGTAATAATGTGACAATCTGGGAGGAGGAAAATAAAAAAATGGAAATGTATATCTGAAGGACACTGTGGTTTTTTGTTTTCTTTTTATTCTTCATGTGATTGTTTTACTCTTCTCAGCCTCTTTGGATAAAGTTTTAAACCATCATTTTGCAAGCACTCTGAAATTTATTCTTTGAGAAAGGTAACATGTTAAAAAATTCATGTGGGATTGCATGTTTTTGAGTCCATTTCAGCCTGCTTTTTTTTCATTCTCAGACAATGTTGTGAAACAGTTAAAAGTAGAATTAAAGCAATTTCTATTGTAGATCATTAACTTTTATTAAATTAGACTTGAATTATTTATGATCTGAACTGTTTGATCTATATTATATCTGTCACGGATGAAAAAATCTGGATGGCTGAAACGTTATCACTGTTTAAAAAAAATCAGAACTCTCTCCAAAACGTAACAAGCCCTCATGCTGTTTGAGTGTTAAGACTTCTGTGCTAAATACCGAGACAAGTCTGTGTTGTTTCTCAGATCTGGGTTCTGTGTTTGGATTGCTGAATTAGGTGCAAAATAATTGGCATGAAATAAAATTGAGTGTACATCTGAAGAGCCTCCTGCTCACATTTTATAAGATTAGTCAGTATATCTGGAAAAATACGTGGAATGAGGGGGTTTTTCCATGTCTGGTAAACACTATTTATTGAAAAAAAAATCTCCTTGTGATTCATAAAATGAGCTATGTAACTGTACACCTGTGATAGGTCAAGTGCAGGCCAGAATATGCACTTAATAAAATTCAAATGTCATTACATCAAAGTTTATTATATACATTAGAAATTAGTCTAATTTTACTATGTGATTTCAAGATGTGGTGAAAGAAAATAATATAGTCAAAATCACTTATACAATGGTATAAAAGCTTGAGTAAGTCCATGTATCATTAAATATAATGTGGAATAAATATGACTNTTTTTCTGAGGTCCACCATGAGATTTCACCCAAATTAATCCTTCGCATGAACTGTAACAAAAAAAAATAAAAAGAAAGAAAGAAAGGCTTGATGAATAGCCATTATCTTCTTCAGAAACAGTGTTGAATATAGTGAGTTGTCAGTCTAACTGTATTGCTGTATATTTTAGACCACTTTTGGTTAGCAGGAGGAACTCCAACAGGCCTCTTTCTTTCTCTTTTTTAATACCTAGAGATTAACTGTTCTATGCTGAGTACAGTTATGACCCTCTTCTATCTCTTTTCAGATCAAAATATGCATAGACCTGAAACAGAAAGGTAAAAAGGCTTTTATTTTTGTGGTTTATATAGCACTGCATGAAATAATATATTCTAAGGCAAGTTTTTGCTCACCCCTTATCATGTAATATAATGAATATTCTGGAGGTCGTTTTATTAAGGCTTCCTTTGAAATGTAATGTAAGTGAGATAACTCAGAAATACTTTCACCTTCCAATAAAAGGATATTTTCTAAACATGAAAATGTTCAAAAACCTAATTTCATATGAGACAAGATAAAATATAAAGGAATAAAAATAGAGTAATAATGTGACAATCTGGGAGGAGGAAAATAAAAAAATGGAAATGTATATCTGAAGGACACTGTGGTTTTTTGTTTTCTTTTTATTCTTCATGTGACTGTTTTACTCTTCTCAGCCTCTTTGGATAAAGTTTTAAACCATCATTTTGCAAGCACTCTGAAATTTATTCTTTGAGAAAGGTAACATGTTAAAAAATTCATGTGGGATTGCATGTTTTTGAGTCCATTTCAGCCTGCTTTTTTTTCATTCTCAGACAATGTTGTGAAACAGTTAAAAGTAGAATTAAAGCAATTTCTATTGTAGATCATTAACTTTTATTAAATTAGACTTGAATTATTTATGATCTGAACTGTTTGATCTATATTATATCTGTCACGGATGAAAAAATCTGGATGGCTGAAACGTTATCACTGTTTAAAAAAAATCAGAACTCTCTCCAAAACGTAACAAGCCCTCATGCTGTTTGAGTGTTAAGACTTCTGTGCTAAATACCGAGACAAGTCTGTGTTGTTTCTCAGATCTGGGTTCTGTGTTTGGATTGCTGAATTAGGTGCAAAATAATTGGCATGAAATAAAATTGAGTGTACATCTGAAGAGCCTCCTGCTCACATTTTATAAGATTAGTCAGTATATCTGGAAAAATACGTGGAATGAGGGGGTTTTTCCATGTCTGGTAAACACTATTTATTGAAAAAAAAATCTCCTTGTGATTCATAAAATGAGCTATGTAACTGTACACCTGTGATAGGTCAAGTGCAGGCCAGAATATGCACTTAATAAAATTCAAATGTCATTACATCAAAGTTTATTATATACATTAGAAATTAGTCTAATTTTACTATGTGATTTCAAGATGTGGTGAAAGAAAATAATATAGTCAAAATCACTTATACAATGGTATAAAAGCTTGAGTAAGTCCATGTATCATTAAATATAATGTGGAATAAATATGACTACCTCTGAGATATGCTCTGTGCATTTCATTAGTTTGAGCTAAACAAATTCAATAAATGGCATGACAAATTAAAATGTTTACATTTCTTATTTTCATTCTATAATCTCAGCCACAGATTTCACATTCACCCCCAAGATGATGTTCAGGGTGAATTCCTGTTCTCAGGGAAATCTCTGTCTCCTCTGGGAGTTCATCACCAGTGTCCTGAGCCCAGCCCCTAAAGCGTGACTCTGTCCCTCTAAAGCCCCTTCTGAACACCAGGCACTGCCGGGTGCAGCAGCCCGTACCCATCGCACAGCCTTAACCAGGGGATGCTGATGGCTGAAAGGATAGATTTGAAAACTCGGTGCCACCCAGAGCACACAGGGAAAAGTTTAAAACGCTGATCTAAGAAGGCGGAAAATAACTCAAGTTTGCAGCGGAGCGAGGTCTGCAGCCCAAAAGCTCCTTCTTGCAGCAGTCGCACCTCGACACCGTCGCGCCGACTGCGCACTCGGCTCTGCATAGGGCCCAAAAGCTGCGACATGGCAATATTTAGACACTGGAAGGGATCCGTGGGAGGCTAACAGTTGTAAAGCTGCAAATCTTTTCCTGTGAAAAAATCTCTTCTTGTGGGAAACTGGCTCTCCCACATATTGTCCCGTACTTAGAAGAAAGGAATAATAAAGTATATTAATTGCAAAAGACTCTTTTGGGGGGTGGGATTAAGTGTGTTCTAATTCACTGAAGGTTCAAGTTAAAAGTCGCATTAGATTGTTGAAAGTTAATTCCCCTTTAGCTGGCTCACTGGATGATTTTTTTTGTTCCAGTTACCTATTTAATAACGCATCTATGCATATATCACCTCTATTATTAATAGTAAATGTGCATTTCAACATGTCAAGTTTTCCTAGCCCCACTTTTGCAAAATTTTTTTTCCAATATAAAAAAGCAAAGGCATTTCCTAGGGCACATGCTGCCAGACACCCAGCATTTATCTTATCTTAGTTGATGACTTTCCTTTTATCCTGAAATGATTTGACAATGACTCTATGATTTCCTGTACAAATTACCCTTTGAAAGTGGCAGTGGCGCTTGGCAGCGATCTTCACTTAATTACTGAGTGGATTATTAGCATACGGCTTTTTTTCACCCCTTCATTTCTTTATATCTTCTAGATTGCGCTGACAGTTCCCTTTCATTGCGTGCTTTAACTCACTGAATACTAAACATTATGCAGATTGCAGCTGAGAAGTACCCTGTCTACTCCAGCCCTCTTCCCCCACTGTCTATGCTCCACATCAGCCCTCCTTGAAGGAGAGTAATTTGTAGGTCAGAAATCAATAGTGTGTCTGGGAAGCGCATTTGTGGGTTCTCTGTTTTGAACTGAGCAGAAATTAATGTTCTAAATAAATGCTCATCTTATAAGGCAGCAAACTGCATTCCTTTTTTTTTGTTTAGTGTCTCTCGAAATTGTCTTCCTTAGTAGGTGCTTTTTAAAATTTATTTCTTATTGAATTCCTTATGCTAACTGTCCATCAGGTAGCAGTGATTCTATGGCTAAAATAACAGTCATTTTTCCTCCCAACCAACAAGTCAGCAGAAGGCTGCTGTTAAACTGAACTCCTTTGTCAGACATACATTGTTATTTATTATTTGTCAGTGCAAGATAAATGTGAATGATAAATCACAAAGATTTCCCCCTCGCTTTCTCCCTGCAAGGATTCTTTGGAGGCACGACACTAAGCAGCACACATGTGTGTACACGTGCAGACACATCAGGATTTCTCCAGCCACCTCTGCTTTGTGCTGTTCATCTGCTGGCTGTAGGGTAGTCCACCCCACACTCTTTTGCTGGAAAAGCTCCAGGATGCTTTCCTTGGTCTTAGTTACATACCAGTGAAGATAAATCACTTTTTCTGGTTCTTCTGGTACCTTGGTTGTGAAGGCAGGTGCTGCTGAAGCCACACAGGTCAGCATTCAGGTGATCTATTGAGACAAAACTGGCTTTGTTTCACTTTTGTGAAAAGTCTTGGGATTTGGAAAAATTGGTCTTCCTGAAATAAGATGAAAAGCTAATTTTCTCTCAAATGGAAATTCAGTCTATTAAACATTTTAAATTCAATATAGTAGAATACTGATTTACCTGAAAGCTACGGGACTTACAACTCTGTGCTCTCTAGGAACCTCAACAGATCAAGCTGGCAAAACCCCAGGGAAGCCATGTAAGTAGAGTAGCCAATAAAACCCCCAAATTAGGAAATCACATAGCACGTTTTATTTATAATTTTTCTTCACTCTGTGGAAAGCTTTGTGAAAACAGGAAATATACCTATCAACTATTTCCATTTCAGTAAATCTGTATTTTCAGAGGCAAAGACTGCTACTGAAAATGCTCTTTTAAGTCTCATCTTCTTCACACTCCCTGTCTTTAAAGCTATATACAGTCAGTAGGTAAGACCCTGCAGACAGCCAAGCTACCTGGCCTTCACGCAGGTCAGCACAGCAGTGCCCGTCTCTCTGCTTGTCCTCACTACACAGCTCACACGTGCCCTTTGTCCTGTCCATGATCTCTGCACCACTCTCTGTGTTGGCTTACTCCAGCAGGCTGGCCTGGATATAACACCTTCGAAATGATGCTGTACCCCTGGAAATCTAGACGTGGTGGCTGCTCACATGGTGGCCCACATGTTTGGGTTTGCCCTCACCTGGACCAGTGCTTCTGGGGCTTCCCAATCCTTTGTAGGTCTTTACTCCTATGCAGGGACTGGGAAGCAAAAATACAAATATGGTAGGCATAACCCTTTCATCAGTCTCCTTCTAATGGTATGGGTGCCCTGAGCAGCAGAAATAACTGAGCTAATTGGTTCAGTAACAGGCATGACTACATTTTGGTCACTTTCCATTTTCTTGCTTCAGAGGATAGTTCAATGTATCTGAAGAATGAGATTGGCTTCAGCCACATGTGAGCACCCACTCAAGCCTTGCTTCAAGTCCTAGCTGTTTGGAGAACCCTCAGCCCGACTGTGGTGGTGCTTCATCTTGTGCTAACACAGCATCACTGCAGATGAGCTTCACGCAGGACCCACCAGGGCTCCAGCTGTTTCCATCTGCATTCAAACCCAGAGCGAAGAGCTCTTTAGCCATGAACAAAGAGTCCGTCCACTGCAAGCGGGGTGCAAGGCAAGTGCTACAGTTCATAGGCGCTAGGACTGTGCTGTGAGAGCTGAGGAGTCGGTGCTGGTCTCCTTGGTTTGGGTGCTGTTCCCACAGAGCCGCCGCCGCAGCAGCAGCAGGCTCGGCATGTGCCGAGACCCCGGGGGGAAGCAGGGCAAGTAACTGGGTGCTTAAACCCACATTGCGCTAACCCAGCCGGGCTGCTCAGCTTACAGCTGCCTCAGGCGGGTTCTCAGGACACGCCAGCACGGCAGTGGGCTGGGCATGGGAATGGCTCTGCCGTGTCTCTCCGGCAGAAAGGTGCCGGTGCCAGCACAGCGGGCCCGGGCTGCTCGGCAGTGCCACTGCTCTCCTACGTGAGAGTCCAAGGGAGGAGCTTGGAAACTCACAACTGCAATTAAATCTTCAGTCAAATTACACCTTTGCAACAGTGACTGGTAAACCTTTTGGACCCTCAGTTTCCTAATGGCCGGCACACTTTCACGCATCATTTGGCAGGCTTATCTTCCACCTTTTAGTTGAATATGCTGTGAAGGCAACGTGAAAACTACAGTGTAAAACCATGCAGCACTTTGTCATAATCTGATGGGTGATCAACATTTTGGGAGCCATTGCCTTAGCGCATACTTCACAATGATTTTAAACTCCATTTAAAGAGTAAGCCAGACCCTGGAGGTCTCTTAGCTCAGTTCCCATTATAAACGAACAGAGTTGCCAACACACTATGCAAAAATCACAAGGTAAAATCACAAGATATTAGAAAGCAGTACATGTACGGTTCTCTTTTAATTCTGTTTTTTTGAGTCTTTTGGGAATGTTTTTCAAGCCTTTTTTTTTTTTAAGTATGAGGACTAGATTGTTTTTAGTGAATGCTGATATTCTAGTGTATGGAATTGAGCACTTCAAGAAAAGCATAATCTTTCTTCAGATTTACTCTACAGTTATGCACTTGGCAGGACTGGGTGCTAGTGGAGTGTAGTCTGCCAAAAGGCTCGAACCAGTAAGACCATTTATGAGCCCTCTGTATTCCTGCCAAACATTTTATCTTTCTTTGCTCACACCTGATCTCTATACCCAGAGGCTGTCCTCTTTTTTCCTACAGGCTACCACACACTGATGTAAACAAAGCAGTGTCTCAGGCAAAGGTTTTCATTTCTAGCATTCACTGAAACAGCTGTACCTTCAAAACTCCGTGCATTTCCAGCACTGGAGCTGTCATCAAGAGATGCTGCAGTTAGAAAGTACACTCTTGGTCTTTAAACCAAAGCTACAGAGAGTTTGCTTGAAGCAGCACAAACTAATCTTTGAGGACATGCTAGAATAAACTGGCTCCCAAATTACCCTTTACCTCTCAGTCCCAGCTGCTTCTTTTCTCTCGCAAGGCAAACCCATTTCAGTCTTTCCCACCTTAAAACAAAACCAAACTGGCACACCTGTCCCTAGCCCTATATGCTTCTTCAGTTGCACACCCAGACTCTTTTTAGTTCAGCATCTGAGCTTGCTGTGTGCCTGATCCAGGACCTCTGGTGGCACCTCCCAGCACCTCCACCCAGTGCCTCCATGCCCCAGTTCCTTCTGTTCCCCTGAAAGTTTGAGATAATGGCATCCCTCAAAGTCCGCTCTTCTTTTCAGCTGCCCTCACGTGCAGTCAGTGGAGGCTCAGTGTCAGTGGAGATATTTTTTTCTGAAAGCAGTGGAGATTTCCCTCTGGATGTCTGTGAAGGTGTCACCAAGATGTAGACTCACTTCTTTGTTCTTTACTCCACAGGGCTTCAGTAATTTCATTGACAAACTCACACCGAACCCTTGCTTTATGGAGATCACTGACAGATCTTACACTCCAGATCCTGACACATGGATGGAGACACCTTTCTACCTTAGGCCTATCCCAAATTGAAACCTTGGCCTGTTTCTTAGAAACTTTTTCTCAAATCTGTCTGCCACTTCCAGCTCAGGCTGGCTAAACCAGAGATTTCCACACTTCTACAAAGCCCACCTTCCACATGGTGGTTTTTTTTTCATTGCCTTGGACACCTAGCACTTGCCTGTAACTCAGGTATCCAGTTCAGCTTGGATCATTTCCTACACTCTACAACTTGGGCTACGTATATATCTCACTCAGTATCTGAAGGATATTCCCTAAGCCATGGCTTCTCTAATCTCTCTGTGAGAGAGAAATCCTTTTGATCTCTCATAATTTTGCATCCCCTTTCTTTTTTTTTCTTATTTTTTCCCCCCCTGATAAATGGAACACAGTCCCAAGGGTAGTCAGTTGCTCAGAAAATTTTCCCAGTCCATGATCTGGATTTCATCATCTCCCCTAGGAATCTCTCTAATGTCATCTTATTTTCACCACAAAATCACCACAGCTTATCTCTGCCTATAATTTCTCATGGTGTGATTGTGAGGATGCCAGCTCCCACCCACATGCAGCTCACTTGTATTTCTGTCACTTCTCCAATACGTAAACAAGCATTGTCATCCATTTTCCCATATTGTCCCTCACCACCAAAAGAGGGTCACTGTACATATCTGCTCAGTGTCTTCCTTCAGATCCTTGTCCTGCAACAGTCTGTTGTCATGCTCACAACACCCAATAATGGTCAAACACTGCTGTGCAGTTCATATTGCCACTATTGTCTCATTTTCTTCTCAAGGAGGACTATAAACAGTCATCCTCCCACTCCAGTTCTCATTTTCCTTCTCAGTCCACTCATCCTGTTGTCTGAAACTCGAGTGCTTAAAGAATGAGGGTTTGGATTGCCCTCACATGTGGGGTTTTCCTCTAAGGAATTCTGGTGAGGCAGCCTCAGTGGCTCTCTGTGCCCATTCATGTGCCTCTCATGATCCGTGTGTGTGCCTCTCCGCATTACAAGTGCATTACAATGAGCCAGAGCTACTGTATAGGCAAGCCCACTTCAGAAGCAGCAAAAAGTGCCGAGCGTGGCTGGTTTAACCTGCTGGGTGTCACTGAGAGTTAATGCTAGGATCCCTGTACAACACTGGTCTTTGCAGAGCAGACATGCCTTTCAACATCACTTTCCTATAGGTTTTTGTTCAGCTTGAGTACTGAAGAATCTCATTCATTTTCTTCATGGAAGAAGAGCTCTTGTTTTGATGAATTTGAAAAATAGTATCTTCTGGTGGCTGGCACACATCTATCTGTTCCCTGATACCTGATTGCTGCTTATTTTCAGAGCAGAAGTCAAATTGCTGGAATATCTATTAAAATGACCTATTAAAAGACAACAGCAATTATCCCTATTTCTTTAGCAGTCATAAATTAGGAATACTTTCAGTGTCACATCCTATTGTGTAAATTAACAAGTGAGCTTGGATTTCATCATTCTCCATTAAAATCTCACTGTGGTTCATAATGTGGTGAAGCACTCCTTCCCCCAGGTCGTTCTGTGGGCTAATCAGAGAATCACGCAGAGCTGAGTGCTTGCTGAGTGCTTGCGATTTTTCCTTTCCTCTTCCTTATGCAACAGACAAACAAGTCAACCTGTGGCAGAGTGCTGTGTTACAGTGAGAGCAAACTGCTGAACGGGGTCTTTTCTGTGAAACACCAGGCATGGAACTTCACCAGGCATGGAACTTCAGAATGGAAAGTACAGGTTATGCTCCTTTGTCTCCAGTTCAGCTGAAAGAAGTTATTTCAGCTCCTTTTGCACAGATTTTTGCTACAGCCTGAAAGACCCAACACACATCTTTACAGTGACATTACCTACAGCATCTCTGGTAGGTGCCTAGAAAGTGAGGGTCAGAAACATTCTGCTGCTGCAACATAAAACCAGAGGAGTTATTGAGAGGCTAAAGGCATGAAGTGCAGACTTCATCTCCAAGAGATTTGCCCCAAAAATCAGGTGCAGTTCTATCAGGAGTTTTAAACAATTTCCTTTTAATGACAGAGAGTTGGTTTTTAAACAGCCTAGCAGGTACCATATGCATCAGTTACAGTTTTATTGAGTGTTGCTTTCTAGCACTGCTGAATTTGGATTGGCTGCCATCTGTTTAGAAGCCTGGAAAAAATGGCTATTGCCTGAGATACCATTGCAGGTTAGCAGTTTCTGTGATGTTCTTCAGAACCTGCCTTAAAATATCCTGGAAACGATGGCTGAAATAGCTACACTGTACCTGAAAATGTATCCTTAACATGAAAGAATATTATTGCAGGGCTGAAGAGATAAAGTAATCTGGGATAGATATTGTAGATATAAACATTTATTATTATTATTATTGTAATTGTTATTTCTATTGTTATTAGCATAAATATACAATGTGATAGTGCCTTTAGGAAAATTCCAGTATAAGACATCAAACACAAATTCCAGGCTAAAAAGGCAGGCTTCCAACTTGGGGAGGATGAAGGATGAAGCTGACTGCCTGGACAAGGAATAGGTAAATGAATACGAATAAGAAGAGACCATTCAGAAGAGTGCATATGGCTCATAAACCAGCATTTCAGCAGAGAACTGCTGAAATGAAGAACTCTGTGTTCTCCATTCTCCTCTGTGGATCTCATGACCCTTTTTTCCTTCCTAGTCTTTTGGCCCATACAAAGTTGTTTGGGATATTATGTTATCTCCATGGCTGAAAACCGAAGACATGAAAATAGATTATAAAAGAGCAAATTAATTTGTGAGGTAGAGCATTTTCCACATGAAATCAGATTGAGAGGTTGAGCAAATGATTCTGAACCAGCCAGCGATGCAGTGTACCATCCCTGCTTTTGGACTTACATGTGAGAAAACTGAAACTCTCTTCACTTGATTTCAGCAGAAAACTATTTATTACTCTTTTTTTGTGCTTTTTTTTCTATTGTCTGAAAGGACTGCAAATGCTTGCCTACATTGCATACACTAAAACTGAGGTACACTGACCTAGATAAGTTCCCTGAAATTTTGATTTTCTTGATTATATGACAAATGCAGAGGGTTCCTAGAATTTGCCACGAATGGTGTTATAGTTTCCTTTTTTGAGCTAGACACACCTTTCCTAAAAATCACTTTCAGTAAAAACCTGGGCAATGTGAGGAATTCAACTGTGATTCTCCCTTGGCAGTTAGCACAGCTGAATGAAAGATTCCCAATACAATGTTATCTGTCTCACGCATTTTATTCCAGCAAAGATTTTAGGGAAGCTCTGAGTTCTCCATCCTAGATAAACTCTTCCAAGGGTATCATCAAATTTCCTGCTGTGCAATTTTCCAACTCTGGCATCACAGAAGCCAGATGGGTTGAAGTGCTTGCCCCGACCTGCATTCAAAGCCCACAGTCAAATATTTCTTTAGCTGGTTTTGTCCTTTCTCTGCCAAGGCTGTGACACGTGGTGGGAGGGAACATTGTCAGCTGGTGGTTCCAGAGGTGTGATATCTTACTACAAGAATTCCAGGGTAAATATTTGCATATACAAAGATCAAAATCACAGGTCTTCAGTATTTACATAAGTAAATGTTGACAGTCACTCATGTAGAGCACACATGTAAAGGTGTAAGCATAACCAAAGCAAATTTATTTGTAAATGCAATTGAATTTACATGTGCGTTCTGGGGAAGCAGGGAGAGGGTGTTTGTTTTTCTTTTTCTGACTGTTTGCTTTGGCAGAACTTGTGTCCTCTCCAGTCTTTCTTCATATTATTCTGCCTGCTCTTATTAGTGTTTGCCTGGGGTATTTTAGCAATGGCCAAGATTATTTTAAGGCCTTTGTGGTAGCAGCCTTCTTTGAAAATATCTGTTTTGTCTTCTGGGAACAAAAAAAACCAAAGAAACAAACAACAAAACAGAACAACAAACCAACAAACAGCTAAACCTTTTATTATGTAAAACATGACAAGAAAAAAAGATAAATAGAATGAAAGCAATAATAAAAGAGACAGTGCTTCTGAGTCCATCAGCAGTACACCCTCTTCATAATAATATTCCCAAATTGTGTCAAACTGGTGAAATAAATACACCTCAGAAAGGTAAAATTGTTAAAAAGCACTAACTGACCATGACTGGGGTTTGAATAGTTTGATCTCTGGAAGTTAGCAGACAGCAACTTCAAATATTTGAGGCTTTACTTTTAGCACATTCAGAAAGATCAAGCTTGTTTCAATCAGCTTGTCACAGTCTTCCAGAAATGGAGGCATACTACATCCCCAAAATGCTTGTGAACTGTCTTGGACAACTAAAGGTATATGATGCTTACTATTGCAGATAGATGTTCCCCATCAATTTGGGATGACAGCAGTGGCAGCATTGCACTGCTGTAATAGCAATATTCTATCCCAAGTGTATCCTATATTTTATAGATTATATTATTTATTCTTCCAGTGCTTCCAGATCCTGAAGTTGTTACACAGTGTTCAAACTGAGATGACCAGAATCAGTTATGTGATTTAATACGTTTATCAAATATGTTCTGTACTCTGTGAGGTTTGTTTTCTTCTGGAAGATGCTAGACTTTCAATGAGAAGAAATTTAGCTTGCCTCTGCCCTCCCTCCGTGCTGTATCAGCAACACTGCAAGAGAAATAGGGTTGCTGTGTTTCACTAGGCATATTAAAAAAAACCTCTCAAACATTTAAATAAGAACCAAGAGGCTGAATTAACCACGAATAAAGAAAAAATATTAATGTAAATAAGAAATGAGTGTTACAAAAAGGTTGTGGTGCTGGATCTTCTGCTGAGTGAAGCTAAAACTCCTCAGCTAGAGCACTGTATTGCCAGATATGGAACACAAAGCAAAGGAAGTGCAGGCAGAAACTCCACGGCTCTGCACGTGCATGACTGCAGGCACCCATGGCCACCTGGCAGGATTTTTCTCATTGTACAGGAAGGTTTGGAAAACACCTCTCAGCCTTGGACTTGACCAGCGTCTAGGTGTAAATCTGCAGATTTCCCTCTAAGTGCGTTATCAGCATCTCACATTTTCTCCTGGTCAGCGCCTGTGAAAGGAGAGTAGTTCTCCACTCAATGCTGAGACTTTGGAAATCGGGAACTATTTTTCTGAGGTCAGTGTTAGCAGCAGGAATCAGCACAGGGCAGCTTGCTAGCACAGTCCTGCACACCTTGGTGGGTGCTGATGTGTGAGGAAGGTAGGCACATCCCCCACATCAGCTCCTAAATGCAGACAAATACAAGGTAGGAATTGCACAGAGGGAAGGAAGCACATTTGTTACGCAGTTATGCATTTCCACAGCCTTAGGCAAGGTCAGGTGTAGTCTAAGGCAGCTTCTACAATGGTTTAAACTGTGGGGCAATGGGGCACTCACAGGTAATAGTTTCAAAAACTACACTTTGGTCAGTCAGTTAATTTAATTAAATTAAATTGTTTAGTTATAGAATTAAATTGTATTAAATTAATACAATTTAATTCTATAACTGTGGCACACAAGTCTCTGAAAATGCATTAATTTCATGTGGTTGTAAACCTCTGAGACCAGTTAAGCTATTGCCTTTGTTATACTCAAGGGTGAGTATTAATTGGTAGGGGCAAAGATCTGGGCATCAGACCTCACGAGGAGCAGTGCATGCCCACTGCAATCCTTTGGCTCTCATCAACTCCTCTGCAGAAATTTCCCCAGTGATTCTGCTAAGCAATGCACCTGGTCATTGGGCTTCAGGTTTCATCTACATGTCAGATAGGTGTCATCACTGTCCAATTCACAAAGAAGCTTTGAAATTGAATCATTTGAGTCTGAGTTGGTGTCACTGGATGACAGTTCATACCAGTGATAGGAAATTATTCAGAGGGGAGGGTGACAAGGGAAAATGTTCAGAATCTGCTTTAATAAGGCACTAACACTATTTATAAGCACAGGGGGGATATACAATTAAATCGCAAATGAAATATCAACTGTAAGTGCAACTAAACATGAACCATTAATTCCTCAGACAACCATACAGTGCTTCAGATCTCCTAAATACTCTGCCTGGTATTGGATTTTAGGCTACTTTATTATTAGATTTGGTTCAGTTTTTCTCCTTAAGTCTTTTGTGGAGTGGGTTTGTTTTAATGCTGTTTCATCCCCTATCCCCAGCTTATACAGTCCCAGGTTACAGAAAGCAGACAAACCCAATCCATTAAGCCATTACTAACATTATAGTGATAAAAAAAGGAATGTAAGACCAAAATATTGATAAAGCCAATCAAAATTACATAATGAGCTTTAAAAAAGGTCAAAATTAAAAGAAAGTAATTATTTTTTTTTAATTAACTCATGGAAATCAGCATAATGAGAAATTGCAGAGGTCAAGATCTACAAGCAGCAGCCAAAATTGCACAAAATTGTTTTTACAGTGCTAGACTCTTCAATCCAAGTGTCAGCACCAAAGACCCTTTCCTGGTTTTCCCTGGTGCTCATCATTCAGTGACTCCTGCTGAGATAAACTCTGCCACCAGCTGAGCAGTCCCTGGCTCTCCAGTCACACCTACCCTGTGGTGCTGTGGGTCCACACACACGGTGTGACACGTGTCAGGATCTGTCAAGGGCTTTTGTTACACAGTCTGTCAGTTCTGGAACTTATTACACTGCCTTTATTTTTCTCATTCTTTCATATAATGCATTTGTCCAAGTGGGCAAAATTGATTTTACCAGACCAACTTTGAACCGATCATGTTCCTCACTCCAGCCCAATACATTATCAGAAGGCCAGAACAAAATAAACTGTAAGTGTAGAGAGGACAAGCTTCCTGAAGGATATACCTATTTCACTGCGGTATCCTACTGCTGCCTACATCTTATTTTAAATAACTTTACTGAAGTAAAAGTAAAAGCATGCTTAGTTTTTCTTCAAAAGATTATAGTAAGAATGAGTAAAAGCTGTATTTTAATTGACATTAACAGTGACATAAAACTATCATTTACTTGTAGATAGGTTAAGAGTGAAGATGATTTAGAATCTGAGCATGTACAGCTAGATAGGTTAAGAGTGAAGATGATTTAGAATCTGAGCATGTACAGCTAATGCACACACCAGACTATAATTTTTATTGTAGAAGGGCAGAAGTTTGATACACGACTTAAATCTTCTTCCAACACTATTAGCAGCCACTTCCTTGGCCAGTCAAACAAAAACATTCTGCCTGCACCAGTCAAAGGGAATTGGGAGGAATTAAGCTAAGCAAAATAGGGGCTGTTTACTTTTATTCTCAAGTGGGAAGACTTAAGACTTCCTCATCCAAAAAAAAAAGATGGCCAAAAGGTGGGAGTAGTAGAAGCTTTTCCCTCACCTTTCACAGAGGATTCAAAGAAATGAGCCCACTCAGGATGTATTAACAACATTTGTGTATATCCTATAACCAGCTGGGAAAGGAAACAAGGGAATCAGAAAAAACTACTTTTTTAGAGAAGACAAAATGACATGGAAGAAGTCAGGAGAAATGCTCATTTGCTGGAGGTGTGGAAAGGAGAGGAAGAATTGGAAAGAACCAGCTGGGAAGACCTGACAGGTATGAAAACATATATGTCTTTTGGGACAGCATTTTCCTCCTGAGAATATGGGCTTCCTGGATTTCATAGACAAAACTTTTCCTCTGCATCTAGAGGTGCACACATAGCCCTCTCTTACTGGGAGATAGCAGCAGCTCTAGATCATTCCCTGTGATTTTGACCATAGTTTTATCAGACTGACAAGCCACACGTAGTTGTAAAGTGAGCAGTGTTTTAGAGGAGTTTTTCCCAAAAGATCTTCTGCCTTATGCTTGCAATAACTGTAGTGTAGATGACACAGCAGCTGCAGATCATGGAAGCTTTACTGAATGGTACCGATGAACTCCAGATCAACAAAGAAAGTGCTCTGTGTTGAGGAAAACAGGGAAATAATGTCAAAAGCTGTTTGAATTGTTTATGTTCTTTGAAATTAATTAGTTTTGTGTGTGCTTATATTTTATCTTGTTTACATACATACAAAATAAATATAAATATATGTGTAGTTGTACACCTATACATATAAATGCATGCATAATGTAGTACACACGTATCTATAAATACATTTTTTGTTTATTAAAGATGGGAGTTTTATGGCAAGATCTCAGGATGATGACGAAATGAGCTTTCTATATCTATCAACATGTTCCTTGTATTAAGCAAATTTTTGATCAATAAATCCATTTGAGTTTTGAATCTTAGGAGCTAAGGCAAAAAAATGAAATTAGATTATAACCACAGAAATAAGAACATAAAACTTTAGTGTTAGTTCTGTATTTGTTATAAAAAGACAAAAACATATTTTATATTTTAAAGATCAATCATAAAATATCTGTTTTGACACTTTCCTTTTGCATCTGTGCTTCTAGTCATTCTTTAAATAACAAACTTCCTAAATAAAATAGAAAATATTTTATTGTAGAAATAGAAAAATTCAGCCCCAGGAAAATTTGGTCAGATTTTATCCTTGGTCTGAGTGACTTCACAGGGAAACCAGCTTTGTTTTTCTTCAACTGTTGTATGGATATGAGTCTTTATGGCCTCTTTCACTACTCATGAACAGGGTCCACAAACAATTGCCGGTGGTTCTACTGTATTTGAGCTTTACCAACGTGCAAGTAGAAGAAAAAGTTATTATTTATTTTACATTGTGGGTGCCAAAGAGTCACTCCCAACCTATTTCTTCTCAATCCTAAATAAAAGACATAGATAGCAAATACTTGTTGATTAATACAATCTTTATGCAAGAAAATGTGACAACTAAGGCAATCTATGTTCCTAAACATTGTAAAGATAAGTATCTAATAATTTGCTGTATTTTTTTCTTACTAGGGAGTTCTACTAGGAGGAATTAACAAGTATGGTAATTCTTACAGTAGCTGATGGTTATAGCCAAAACAACATCTTGTTGTCCTGCTAAAACTAATATTGGGGTGATGGCTGCTAGAACCAAATGGCTGTAAAGTTTCCCTCTACTTAAAGTAGGGTTAGGGATTCAATTAGAATATTTTTCTCAAATTGAAAACCAAAGACAATATGCATTGAAGGAATAGGAAATATTTACATCAAAGGGTACTCAGTGGTAGGGAGCACTAGTTTCTCACTCCTTCACCTGGGTAAAACATGAGAAGAGGAGGAAGATGCCCTGGATGGTGCCGGGCAGGGCTGCAGTGGGTAGCAGATACCAGATATGAAGGCACCTTGCTCTTGTGGATTTTCTGCTAGCCTCAAAGATATGTGCTTCCATCCACAAGCCTCTTTGTGAACAGAGTTCTGCGGGGTTCAGACAGCCTTATAATGTACTCCAAGGTATGAGCTGGAGAGTAGCCAAGGCCATGATAAAAGGCAATATTATTATCCCAGTGCCAGCTATGGAAAAGGCTAGAAAAGTATCCCAGAAAGGAACTGTGGCCCTTGAGCAAAACCACAAAAACCAAGCAGTCAATGAAATGTTGGCAAAATGGTTGTTTAACACTGTCACTAAGCCCAAGTTTATTGCAGAGAGAACATTGCAAATCCTCAGCAGGCATCTTGGCCCTGGGGCTGGCAGGTTTCCCTGGCTGAGGATGCTTGCTGCCGCACCAGAGCTTGCACGTCAGGCCAGGCAACAGGACCCCAGATCAGCTGGGGACAGGCACTTGTCTGCCAGCCAGGGTGGGGGCAGCTCTGTGAACAAGACACACAAGAGAAATACGGTGCCTCCCCTTACTGTATATAAAGGAATCAAAAGTTTGGATATTCAAAGCTTTTCTTTATAAACTTTGGAAAACACCTTCTTGTTCACAACTGCTTGTCTTTAAGACTGTGTAAATATCTTACTACAGGAGTAGGAGTAAACAAACTCTTAATTGATGCACAGATTTTAAACCTTCTTAGCTGATAAAAACACAGAAAACACCCAGGCTCAATACTAAAGGAAATGATCCATGTTTTTACCTAGGAAGGGATTTTTCCACTTTCTCTGAAAATGCAGCAGTTATCAAGAGGTCAAACCACACACATCTAATCTTCTCTTTGTAGAGACCCCTGCTCTTCTGAAAGAAAACTGAGCTCATAATCAGAGATTGATCTTGGTCTCTTCTCCCACATAGCAAGCAATAGAACAAGAGGAAAGGCCTCATGTTGTGCCAGGGGAGGTTAGATTGGATAACGGGAATTTTTTTTTCACTGAAAGGGTGGTCAAATATTGGAACAGGCTAACCAGGGAAGTGGTGGAATCACCATCCCTGGAAATGTTTAAAAAAACACGTGGATGTGGCACTTGGGGATGTGGTGTAGAGGTGGACACGGTAGTTCTGATGCTTGAAGAGGCTACCCAGAAACAGAGACTGGACAGGAATAAGGGAATAAATGTGATATTTATTTGAAATTTGGGTGGATGGTTGGATTCAATGATCACAGAGGTCTTTTCCAGCCTTAATGATTCTATGACTCTATACTCATACACGGAGCACATGGTGGTATCACTGGTTTCTCATTGCTTTTGACAGAACGGCAGGACCTAGGGGGCTTCTACAGCGTTGTGTTCTTCACAAAATGCTTTAAGCCTTAGAAAGCATGTGAAGATAAGTACAAAAAATTATTTTTTAAAAAAAAGATTGCGGAAAATAAACATTTTTCATGGGTGTGTTTTTCTTTGACAGTTGTCATGTTTTACTGGAAAAGCTAAAACAAATCAGGCCCTTTTTCAATAGCTGAGAGACAAAACATCTACTTCTTATCAAAAATGTTAAATATTTCTTAAAACACTGACAAAACTGTTCCTCTAAATGGTCTGCTGAAAACTGAATCTCTTTGTGATCAGTGCTGCTTCTGTCTTTATCACCCGTCAGCAGGGTAATAGCTCCAGCCATTACCTTTGCATTGTGTTTGTTTTCCTAAATCAAGCTATTTCTTCTTCCCACCGGCTGATTGACTGCTTCAGGGCTGCTGTTACTCCTATCTCTTCCTTCTCTGAAAGAGAAATTTTAAAAGGGAGGTAATCTTTACTTACTTACTTACTTACTTACTTACTTACTTACTTACTTACGTACTCTGGTCCACTGCAAAACCATTGAAATTTAGAATGAGCACACTCTGCTTCTTACTTCTTTGTATATGTTTTAATCAACAGCATTAAAAAAATCACCCCACACTACAACTCTAATCTTAACTCAAGTCTGTTAATTTGTTATTAAAATTGTCACTATAAAACTGAAAGCGTACATATGTGTTTTAGATATGGGGTTTTAAAATGAAATAGAAATTAAGCTCAGGGTTTTTTAATTTAAGTTCTTAATTAATTGTTTCTCCTTTGTCTATTTGAGTTGTGATAATATATACATGATCAGGTTGTAATTCATAGATAAGAATGGAGCAACTGGTTTGCAAATAGCATTGGTATGTTAGAACAAAGTTTGTGCACAGAGACCTGATTTCCCAGTTCTTGGAAATGAGCAAATATTGAATCTTACATGAGTAAAATTAGCCTATAGCTATGTTGACATAGTGAAGTCTCAAAAAACTAGAAAAGTACAGTTTGGGAACCAGAAGCAGCTACCATTTTATTAGATTTTTGTTTTTGTAATTATTTCCATTGTTCTGAGTGGTACACTTAGGCTTTTTAAGGTTTAAGAAATCTTCAGGGTGGACATAGGAAAGATAAAAGTAAAAAGTTACATTCTAAATGAGTGCTAAAACATAGCTCATAAATATCCCACATTGACTGGAAATGTATTATATGTTATACTAGACTTTTTCTACCTTTGGTACTTGCCCTGAAACAGAATCAGCTGTTCCCAAGAATGATAAAGGACACTCTTAAGACTACAGGAAGTTGAGGTCAGAAATCAAAATTAGAAAATAGCACTTTATGCAGACATTATTTTGATGTTTTCTAACCCAAAGAAATATTTCATGTAGGGGTTATAAAAGCAATAGAAGCACTTGGAAAGGTTTCAGAGTTTAAGATAAATTATACTAAATCAGTTGCATAGAAATATAGCTACCAACCTGCCAAACGAAAAACAAAAGCAATTACCACTTCTCTGTATATTTAACCATGCTCATTATTCATTGAAATATCTGCAATTAATATACTCCATCAACCAATCAATCCAGACAAGTTGTCTGTGCTTAATTATTCTCACATAAAAGCAATTTTTAAAAGGTGGAACAAAGTTAACATCTCTTGGATAAGAAGAGTTCATATTAGTGAGGAAGTGAAGAAGAGTTTATAGTTGTGAGGAAGTATTTGAGACAAGGTGCAAAAACTTTTATTTCAAAATCTGTTCTCATATCGGAAAATACTGATTTTGGTATTACAATTATAAAATCATAAGCAAAGTGACGCTTATTTTCTACTACATGCAGATGGTTATAACTCTGGAAAATGTTCATTCCTTTGGGCTTAAATCTAAAGACACCTAAACCAGATTTTTACACTGCCCAGGTATTTATCTTTGTATATCTAGGTCTTAAGCATGTGCTAAGCACTCTAGTCACAAAGACAATCAAGTGTCTAAGTTTATTATATCTTTTAAATACTAAGTAAAAATCAGTAATGGTAAATAGATGTACGTGTGTGTGTAGGCATGTTTGCCGCAATGTATATTTGCATACACAAATTTATTTCATATTATATATTAAGCAAAACCTCATTTTGGCAGGAGAGGGAGAAGATAAACTGGTATCACGGGTCAAGCGGAACAGAGGCTACGCCTGCAACAGACTAAGCAGAAACCCTGCAAATAGATAGCCATTTTCTCCCTGATGAGCCATATCTACCCAACAACCCAACTTCCATCTCCATTATCAGTTATCGAACAGATGGCTGTTCGCAGGCCTGGGTGAATAATGCAAACCAGTGTTTGCGAACATTGGTTCAAAGTCTGAACGGCTGTTTGATTCACGCTTGTTCATCCACTTGTTATTCAGTGTTCTCAAACATTCATGCTGAATGGGTTTCCCTTCACATGGATGTTTGGCGAATGGGTCTTTTTCATACAAACCCCCATATTCATGTGCAAACAAGGGCATTTGTGTGTGAACAAGAATGTTCCTTATTCACTATTGGTTATTTGTGCTTCTCTACCATTATTCTCTTTTTTGAAGTGTTTGTTGTCCACCCAAGGTGCATGACCTAGGTGATCAAATACAAATCAAAAATAAGAGTAACAAGTAGTCAAATTAGGCAGTTCATCACGGTCTAAAAATAGTTAATCATCTATTAAATGTAACCTTTTCAAAGTAAAGAAAACTTGTAGATAGCCGAGAAAAAAAAAGGACAATGCATGAATGAATATTCCCCCTAAATCTTTCTGCAATCACTCTAGAGAGCAGCGCATTTAGTGCAACCAAAAAAGAAGCATCCCCAGTCTAGTGTAAGGTTGCTGCTGGCCGGTGATCAGAAAGAGCTGGGTTAGTGCAGCAGATGCTGGTTGCCTGCCTCCTTCCGCTGGAGGTAAGCTGCAGAATGAATTGAGCACTCACTCCAGCTAGGTCAGATCAGATCCAGCTGGGATGCAGCTGTGATCCCGGACCAGGTGGCCCTGAGTCCCTGGCAGGCAGATCCCATGCTCGGCTGGGTCAGCTCGGTGCCTGCGTTGCACTGGGATGATAACTTCTGACAGAGCTCAGACTGAGTTCATAAGAAGTTTTCTGATTATGACAATTTTAATCCCTGAAATAAAGTAGATGTCTAGAATATCTAAATTAAAGTGTTTGTCCAGAAGTGAATACAGAATTGGCTTCTCCCAGTAACACAATTCTAGAGATGAGAGACTTTAGTCAAAGAAAATAACATAAGCAAAATCATCACTATCTAATACCAGTATTTTAGGTCATTCATTTGGCTATTTTTACCTCTAGAGATTTTTTTCAATATTAATATTATGAAATTAAGATTCCTTCTGTAACCTAAACTTTTGAGAGTACAGATGAAACTCTGTTACATTTGACTATCCTGGGTTTTCTCACCGTACCTTTTTCTTTCTTTTTCCCCAGTGTTTGAGAAACAAATGTAAATTTGGATGAGTTCTTTGACCCTTATCTGAGAAAATATGCTAGTTGTGAAAAGCCTGCTCTCACACACCGGTACTACAAGACCACTAAGATACTGCCCTTTATTATGTGGCTGTCAGTTATATGAGATAATTATGAAGTATTAAACTGTAGAACTAAAGCTTCAGCAGATAGCAGTGGGCTATGAGATCTAGTCCCTTCTGTGACCAGGACTTGGTTAAGTGTTTGTTGTGTCTACTGCATAAAAGCTTTGTGGGTGACTGTCAGAAATTTAGTATCACCCTGAACTATAACCTTTGTACGGTGTCATCCATAACCAAGTGACTTGCTGCAGCTCGTTAAAGTTAATGTAATGGATCATTTGCTTCTAATTATATTCATCAGCAAATTAGACTCACTTTTCAGCTGTTAGCGAGAAGAATACAGTTAAGTAGATCGAGAGAATAAAGTATGTTATTCTGCATGTTTCTCTGTTCAAACTCATACCTTACATGAGCAGAACAAGGATGAGGTGACTGTTACAGGAGAAAGATTTTTTGTTTTACACATGTAGATTGAAGAAGTTTAACACTTTACAATTCTTCTTTTCTAAAGCAAAGTTCAACACTTTACAATTATTCTTTTCTAAAGCAAGTGCAGGAAAAATGCTTTTTAGCTCATAATGCCGGAATTGCTTCTCAGGAAAGACCTACATTTCGTTAAGTACTGTGTTCTGCTATTAGAAATTAGTTGCAAACAAGTCACATTTATTTGAGTACATGCTGCACAGTATTAATAAGCACTTGCCTCCTAAAATTACTTTATCATCTAAAAATCAGTATCTAGCAGTTATTGTTTTCAGTATATATCAAGACCATAGAGAGTAGCACATGTGCTACTTAAAAACCACATTCCAGAAAAGAAAATATTCTCTTGATCAAAGCAGCCTACTAATTCTAAAATCTTGGGAAGGGTAACAAGGAACAATACTTTTGGTTGGAATCCCATATCCTCTTTATTCAGGGTTTGGGGTTTTTTTTAAACCCTTGTATTAAATACAGACAACGTATCAAAATTACGTGTAGTCAGAATTGTTCTCCACGCTACATTTTGGGAAAGGGGAAATATTTATTTATGCATTTTTAATATTTAGTATTGGTTTGTTTTTTCGAAGTTAGTCACTTTATCAGCTTGTGATCTTACTGCTGACATATCTATTCTCTCCTCTGTATTCTCACAACACGGTTTCAGCTTCTGGGGCACAGCATCCCGTGTTATGGGACCTGCTCTTGTAGTGACAGCCACCAAAAGGCACGTGATAAGAGGTCATCCTTGATCTTAATGCTTCACTGGCCCCAGTAATTTGGTATTAAATTACTTATGGACTCAGGAGGCCATCTCAATGTACCCAACTTCAAAATTAAATTTTAACGTGACTGAATATCTAAGTTAAAATATAGTGTTTAGCAAGTCGTATAAAAAGGAAATGGTCAATCTACTCTGCGCATATATTTCTTTTCCCCCACTTTCACACGTAGTTTTAGCCTGCTTCCTTTAATCTGGCTCTGAATTGTGCCAAGATTCACGTGCAGATACAACTACCAGAAAGGAATATTTCTTTCTAGGCACACAGAGCAGATTTGGCTGTTGTTTATGCAGACCCCTGTATCCGTGGATTGAGTGCTGAGAGGCTGTAGAAGAAAAAGGAATTAAAGGGCAGATGAAGTGCTGCAAACTGGCCGTGGTTCCCACACCATCCTGCCATCCGTGATGGACATCATGCAACACACCAGCAGTACTGGCTGGGGAGGGTGGGGTTTCCCCAGGTAAATGCCCCACGGTGGGTTCTCCCCTGAAAAACAAAACTGAAGCCCATAAGAGATGACAGATTGTAGAGGTGGTCTCAGGCAGAAAGATGCTCTAGAGCAATGCATACTATGTGGTTAAAATAGGGCATTTCCTTTTCCGTACCTCTGCTGCAAGGGATGAATCAAGTCCCAGGAATTTACAGAGGAATGTCCTTAAGTATTAACATGCTCAGAAGTGTATCCTAGATGCGAGGATTCCAACCCAAGGCTTCTCAGGTTCACAAATTTTCATTTATAAATGTGGTACTGACATATTTATTGAGTTAAAGTTTGGAGTTACAGCAAGGGTCAAAACGGATGATCGAACAGGGACTGAACTGAATCTTTTCTTAAACACTGAGAAGTCTGAGCTACACTTATTAAATGTTAATATTATTTAGCGTTTCTTGCCAAAGGCAGAGAAAATCAAGAAGCTAATCTCAGGTATTTCTGACCAGCCAATACTATAACTTATCAGAGATCTGATAAAAACCTCTCCTGAGGAGATTTGCCGTCCAGATTTTGATAAAGTCAGCATGTTTATCCCAACTGAATCTTGAGTGCTGATAAAACTGCTGTCCACCAGCAAAGCAGCCCACACGACTAGGGAGAGCAGGAACCGGGCAACCTCTCACTCACAGGACACCTAATGACATAGCCTGACTGTTTTATTCTGTTGACTCTTTCATTCTTCTTTCAGTATACCTGCTTAAGGGTGGACTCCTCCCTTAGCAAGCACTGATATAAATATTTTAAAAATCAAAGTCTGTTCTCTTTTTCCCACTACACCAGATTCAGCAGCGCTCCAGAACTTGGATCAATATTATCTGGGAGAAGTGAGCAGACAACAGAGTGTGCAATATTTTTGTATGGTATATCAGGGGCTATTTGCAAGCTGTTAGATGGCAAGTTAAGGCTAATATTCCCTTTTTGTACTAGCAGAAAAATGGGATGACTGGAGAATTTTCCATGCAGTATTTTGCCCTTCTGTTAAAGTGTTTGTCTTGCATTGAATGCTTCAATGCTGAAAGTTAAGCATCTGCTCCACTAGTTTCCTGTATCAGGGCCTGTATTTCCAGCTCCTGGAGTTATTTGGTTTCTGGTCAAGTCACTTAACACCCTTATATTTCACTTTCTCCATCTGTGAAATATGGAAAATTAAACTTAGCTGTCTTACACTGGTATGGAGAGTAATTAAAAAATGTTTGTCAAGCACTTTGAGATCATAAATTGTACTATTGTAATATTTAGCAGATGTGATTCTATCACATTACAGAATACAGTGTTATCAGAGAGATCCTTGCGTGTCTGTGACCAGGCGGGCCTCTGCTCAGAAACGGGTTGCTGCATGAGATACACAGAAATCAGGAAACTTGCATGCAGTTGAAAGACTGGCAAGAAAGTTTGGTCTAATTTCCCTTCTTATCAAAGATATTTTCCTAATTAATGGAAATGAAGGGGGAAGGCAAACAGCATTTTCTGTCCAACGTGACTGGCAGAAGGATGCTGCAGTGAAAGAAGTCCTGCCATTGGTGGGTACCAGCAATCGGTGGCCTTAGGCTGGGGTCGTGCCTGAAGGCTGGGTGTGAGCCACCAGCTTTTGGACTGACTGAGCAGGGTGCGTGGCAGGAGGACACCCTAACACCTCCCAACTCCTTATCAGTCCATTGAGCTCAATAACCATCATTCTCCCTAAAAACACACCATTATTCTATTTCTATTACAGGTCTAGACCAGCCAGAATAACACAGAGTGATGATTGACTTCCTATTATGTCCCAAATATTGAATACTGTATTGGATTTCCCCTTTTCTAAGAAACATAAATAAAATCTATTTTCATTAGCTTTTAAGAATCTGAGGTACCTTTTAGATGCAGTAGTTTCCTTTTTTATTTTTCTCTCTTAGACAAGAGTTCATTGTCATTCTGAGTGAAGAATCTCAGTCTCCAAGGTTGTTTTGGAATAAATTTATGATGCTCAGCTGAGATATACTTGGTGAGACTGAACAGTCTACAGCAAGCTCCTTACTTGAATCTCTGCCTGGATCTCTGCTTCATCCTTGGGAAAACTAAAAACCTAGATCTAGCTGGAAAAAAAGTTGGTTACTTAGTGAAATTGAAAAATAAATGTTTATGCTTTCTGCAAGAGAAAAATGATTTCTTATTTTTCCATTGGCTGTTCATGTCAAAGCAATTTCCTCAACAAACAACCTCAGTTTCTAGGAAAACTTGGTGGTTGCTTTGTTTTTTTTTAAATTACCAATTTATCAATTGATTTATTTATCAATTTAAAATTTAAATACCCTGTTATCAATTAAATCTGTTTTACTGTAAGATTTCCAGTGAACTCTGCCACATCAATATCCTACCTATATGAAAGGATAAATTCTTTTTCTTTTTTTTTTCATTAAAAATATTAATATTTATTGAGTGAAAAAGCATTATTTTAATTTATATATCTAAGAGTATTGATATATACACTAGACTTAAAGATATATTGTCACTAGTACACCCATTTAACCTATTGTACAATGGTTAATAGCTGTAAATAATGATTGTTTAATTAAGATACCACATTTATCCCTAATGTTGCATCTAACATAACTCAAGGTGGTATATCATTTGAGAAAGAAAAAAGTCATCACAGATATCAGCCTTCAACTTGTGAAGAAATTATTTTTCTTTTCCATGCTTTCTTTTTTTTAAAATATTCTTTTCTTTTGTGTATTCTGGTTCAGTGGGATAAAATCTTCAAAACAAAACACCAGGGCATAAAAATGCCATTAACATGAATAAAAATAGCACGGGTAACTCCTTAGTGACAACTGACTTCACAGTGTCAAAATCACACGATTTTATTGACCTAGTTGAATTTCTTCCCCTCAGAATCAGAAACTTACCCAATTTCCTGCAGGAATGTCTGTACAGTTTTAGTTTAGTTTACTCATTAATGTTTCAAGCTTTTCTACCACAAAGGAACAGACACATGAAAGTGAAAATGTACCTTTTTTTCACAGCGGGGAGCCTTCATAATGAAAACTTGGCATGCACACCTGAGGAGAACAGTAAAGCTTATAGAATTTACATATGAGGATTGTAATGTGCTTTTTTTTTTTTTTTTCTTTTTCCCAACTGCAAAAGAAAGGAGAATAAAAAGAGGATGTGACATTCTGGCACCAAGGTTATCATCACGACATGAATTTTACTTCTGTGTTAAAGATGCAGAGAAGACATGTAAATATGTAATTTTAAGTGTTCAGGGTGTCTTCTACAAATTTTTCTGTACATTCATGACAACTGGTATTATTATTATTGGATTTTATTATTATATTTTCTCCATGGTGCTGTATAAAAAGAACTCAGTTGAGCTTCAGGATTCAGGGGGAAAAAAATAATTTACTTCAGTGGGAGGTGGTTGAAGATTCGAAAGATGTGAGAAATGGATTTGAAAACCTGGGTTGTCTTGTGTTTAGAGATATCTAGTTACAAGCTTGCATGTTTTTCCTCTTTTGCCTGCTTCTTAAGTTTGGATTTTCACTTCACTACCTGATGGTTTTGGGGAGATTTTTTTTTATTTATCAACAACATATTAAAATAAAGAAGACTGAAATTAAATTAATTCACCTATTTGCTTCTAAACAAATGTAGCATCATACCTAGGCAATTAAGGCACCTGAAGACACCCATACACTAAATAAAAAACTAAGATGATGCTCTTTTGAATACTTGTACAAATTTAGGTGGAAAATAATCCTCTGTCATCATCTACCACTTTCTGTCATTTCCGTCTTATTTTTCTGCTTTGTACTTTCTTCACAAATCATCTGTACATCTGTGTGTATTATTTAGCTGCTATATTAAAAGGGAGGGAGAAAAAACAACACCAAAACCAAAACTTTCTTACAGCTTAAAACCAAACCTAAGTTGTGACCATCACCTGATTAAATCCTCACAGGGTTATAAATTCACTTCATCTGTCTCAGCTTCTCCATTTTTATGCTTGGAATAAAGTCATGCTTCCTCTCATAAAATATCCTTGTTATTGTTTGAAGTTGCTAATTATTATTCTATAGACAGATAAAAGCAGTTGCTAACAGAAACAGATTTAAAGGTATATTGTCAGCATAAAACCTTTTGTTTCATCACTGAAATATCATGAATCATTTGTGCTAATGAGCCATGGGGCATTTTTTTTCAGTAATTCATTCTCAGGTTTCTGCTGAACTTTTCTACCATCTCTGCTGGAAGGAAGGATCTTTTTGTATGTCTGCAGATATCTGACTAGTTCTCAAAATTTATATTATTTCCTCTGATCCTTTCATGAGTTTTCACCTTTTAATGCTGTATCTCTAAATACAATTTTTACACGTCTTCTAAGCTTTCCTCATATCTGAGATTAGTCCCCTACTATAAATCTTGGAAAAAGACATTCATTGAAATAGAAAAATAAGCAGAATTTATCTAACAGAGAACTAGTATAGAGTATATCTATATTAAAAAAATCAAAGACAAAAGAAGGTGTATAATAAACAAACAAAAATCTTTTGACTTGCAGCAAACACCTTACCACTTATTCCATTTGTCTCAAACATAAATTATAGTATCTCTGCTGCTTTAAAGTGTCTACAGCTGGATAATGAGTTTTTGACAGATCAGTGTCCCCTTCTCACAAAAGAACTTAAGCATCTCACACTGCAATTGCAGGTTAATTCCTATGGGGAGATGAAACCTTTTAAGTGAAATGGGAATGTCTCCTTTGACTCTGAAAAAAAACAAAACAAAACAAAACCCCAAAAAACAAAACCCCCCAAACCTTAAACTTGTATTTAATTTAGTTCACATAACTGTAACAAAGCCTAAAATTAAATTACAAGAAAAAAGGCAACAATTCAACACAAAAATTGCTTCAAGGGCATGTCTTAATATTTGATCAGAACTGAAAGAAATAAATCTTCACACAAAAGCAGATCTTTAACTGGCAACAATTTTCAGGAAGGAAAAGGCACAGCCAAGGGAAGAATTTTGCATAAGCAATTGTTTTTGAGGGAAAAGGCACATGTACACTGATAATACACATCTTGCATCCTGTCCTTGACCATATGTATCCTCCAGCAGGGTGAGTTCCCTCGTCTCCATCCTGAAATAACCAGCTGCAGCACTGACACCTTAAGCAGGTTCATGAGTTGTTATTCCTTGGATGAAGCAGCATTGGATCCTGAAGACCAAGGGGCACTTGGTGCTCCCAAAGATGTTTGTCTTTGGATCATTAGGGGAAGGACATGGTTTCCCTATTGTTATAATTTGAGGTGCGTGGAGAGAGACCTGCCTTGGAGCAGAGGAGCCCAATTCAGCCCACAGCTTGCTGCGGGAGGGTGCCAGTCCTTCCACCAAGAGGTTGTCCACCATAATGCTGTTTCTGGTCCCCCACACCCAGGAGAGCTGTGGTGCAGCTGTGAGATCAGGCTGTGAGGAGGAGGAGGAGAAGTGCAGAGGCATGTGCTCTGAGAAGGAATGCCCCCAGGATGTATGCACCAAAATGGGATCAGCTGATACACACTTCTGCAAAGGAAGTTGTGAGGCACTGGAACAGGTTATCCAGAGAAGCTGTGGAAGTCCCATCCCTGGAAGTTTTCAAGGCCTTGTTGGATGGGGCTCTGAGCAGCCTGGTCTGGCGGAAGGTGACCCTGCTCGTGGCAGGGGGGTTGAAACTAGATGATCGTTAATGTCCCTTCCTACCCAAACCATCCTATGATTCTGTGATTCTACAGTTCTATGACAGAATTCCTGTTGTTGTGGTGCCCCCAGGGAGGCTGGTGAATATTCTGTTTGGGCAGAAAACCAGATGGCTTTCTGGAAGTTACCCTTACCTATTAAAGCCATTTGCTGTACCTGTTAACACTGCAGCAGAGAATCTCCCCCAGAGTGGTTCTCCCGGGAGGGACTTACCTGGCATCAAAGCCACGGTACCTGATGTCTGAGAAAGGACTTGTAGTATTGCTCCAGAGGCACTAAAAGACAGACCCTCAGAGCCATTTAGGCACCTAATTCCTTCGAAATCAGGAAGATCTGAGCATTTCAATAAGTGGGGGAATTTGAGCAATGGGACTGGCTTTCAGTAAGCATCATCATATTCTGAATTTATAGTACTTCCTCCCTATCTTGTCCAGATATTTGTCTTGCTGAGAAAAACTAACAGGATCCGTGGCCAGTTTGTAAAAATACACTTTTTTTTTTTTTTTTAAGAGATTTCCTGGTTTAAAATGCACTTTGAAAAAGAAAGTAGAAAAAGGCTGTATTTCCAAATATCTGTTGTCTCTTCCACATTAGAAAACAAAAGGCAAATTACAGTATTGCCAAGTATCTGTTCAAAACCCTGTAGGAAAGTGGAGATATGTCAACATATGCAAGAACCTATATTCTCTGTATTACATCATGGATGGCCTTAAATTCGTCTGGCTCAAGGTTGTCCTTTGATTGGTATTCAAGTGGAGTGGTAAGTGTGTGCTCTCTAATCCCTGCAACACATGGTAATTTTTTCATTCTCTCTCCGTCTCCACCTGTTCCATGGTCCAGTGGAGGGCTGCAAATCCTATCAGGGGAGTGCAGCACTGCTAAGCCTGCTTCCCTGGCTCCAGTCCATCACATGTGCACTCAGGCTGCAGAGCACTGAGCCAGCTGCAGCCCAACGATCATGTTATCAGATGACGGATGGCTTCATATCAGGTGTTTAAACTGACGAGCTGCCCCATCTGGTAAATGATTTGGGAAGTCTGGCCTTGCTTGATGAATGGGGAAAGTGACAATGCCAATCAGTGTGACCCCTGCAGCTTCCCTGCTGCCGGCCCAACAGCCACAATCAAGTATATCCCACTGGTTTACTTTTTCAGTCCTATTGTCACTCTACTGAGACCTAGTGTCACTAAATTGCCACTAAATAATATCATTAATCCAAATATTTTCCTTGTAAAAACCTTCACAAAATGCATACCACACCTTCAGCAGTGTTGGAAACCAGATTAAGTTGACAGAAGATGATGCAGTTGTAGATGCTGGGCAGGTCTGTTATAGACGACTCTGGTGAGCAGGCCAGTGACACAATTATTGAAGCACTTTTTCTTTCTCCCTTGAAATTCAAAAATCATGAGGCTGAGCATCAGACATCAGGGGGAGATTTAATGTCTAGATTCTCTCCTGGCTCTGATTCAGAAAATCACACACACTCAAAGCACGTGACAAATTCCCTCTAACTTCAGCAAAGCCATATTAATTGCCATCAGCTTGAGACCCAGTCCTCAGTATTTTATTAAAATACTCATTAGAGAATATGTGATTGAAAACTAACACTGTTAAAAATTACTACTGAAGTACCATTTCATAATCTGATATTTAATGTCTATTGAAAAAATATATTCTGTCTTTGTTTAAAATATTATTATTTTATTACTTAAGTATGTGAAATATAAATTACATAAACACGGGAGCTTGCACTTTAATTCACTGTTAAATTTTCATCTATGTGCTGTATGTGTTTGGCTTAGTTGCACAGTGTATTGCAAACTGGCTACTTATCATAATAGAGATCAAATAATGGAGACAGGGCAGAATACACCGCGACTACAAAAAAAAATACATGTCAGTATTTTAACAACAAGGAAACATCAGCAGCTACCTGAAGTATTTATCAGCCTGTGCATCTTTACATTTACTGTCGATCTTTCTTGATCATTCCTTTGTGTACTATAGTACGCTTTTGTGAATTTGTATGCTCCTGGATGTATAGAGAGACTGTACAACGTGATTTATGTTTTGCTAAGTTGCACAACGCAGTTCTATCACCGAATCAGTGGCTAGCATTTCAGTTTTATTGGTTATCTTTGCATATATGTGCCTCAGGTAAAATTCTATCATACTCATGACACAAGGAATGTATTTGGGTTTTATTCAATTGTTGATCATAACACTTGGGAGGCAGAAAGAGATAACTTTCATACGTCACAGAACAGTGACACGCATTGTTCCTATTGGCATACACACATATTCAAGGGTTTATTGTATTTACCTTAACCACGCAATATGTCATAATCCTATGAGAAGACAGACTTTGCATTAAGAAGATCATTGGGATTTAAAATTTCTACTAAATGAGACAGGTGGCAAGGTTCAGTTGTTATGCAGCAATCAGGTGTGGTTCTTCTTGCATCTCTCCTGAGACCAAAGGACAAGTTTTGGTGTTCTGATATCCTTTGTTCTTGAACTGTGTCTGTCCTTTTCTTCCTCATTGAAACGTCACAATGCATAATGGCAAGCCTAATGCTTGCCCTTCCCCAGAGACAGCTGAAGGTACAGTGTAAGAACTTGCATGAATTAACAATGGGAATCTCAATATTTACTGGGAAACCCTCAACATATTTTCAGAAGGAAGTTCAAAGCCAAATGAGAAAGAAAAAAGAGAGAATGCTCTCACCTTCCTTTCCTTTTACAATTTCATCAGATTTCATGAGATTTTAAGTGCTATAAGACCTGGTCTAGGATTGCTGGGTCCTGAAAACAGGCAACGATTTCATTTTGAGTTTTGGGTACGCAAGGAACACAGAAGCCACTGCAAAATTATTTTTGTAAACAAAGGCTATGTAAAAGTCTAAAATAATATATAGTTGATTTTAAACTGATTTGTATGCACAACACAAAAGTATAAATGACTTCTGCAAGATTTATTGATTCGTGTCAAGGCATCATTACTTTTCAAAGTGTGAAAAATGATCATATATTTATGACCTGCCGACTGAAGCTGTTTTGTGAATTAGCAAAAGCTCTGGAGAGGAGCAGCCTAATTGCATTATCATAGAATCAGAGATGGTTGTCAATTTTCCCCCATTTAGCTTTTCTCCTTTAGTTTGTTAAAATGAAGGTGCCATACGTTGGTTGAATTCACTAATACCCTGATGAATGAGGTATTTTCCCAATAGGCTCACTACGAGTATAAACAGTGAATTAGGGATGATAGGTCATCAATCATATCTCCTTCAAACAGATCTTTGCCCTGAGATTATTTGTTATATATTAAGAGCACTTACAAAGTTATCATAGAAAACACTCTGATGAAAAGATGCTAAGTTGACCTTAATTCCCTCTTATGGGGTTTCTAAGGCAGTTTGTTTGTCCAGATTGATATCACTCTGTGATGGCATACTAATACCTAGTTTTTATTTTCTCGATTAACAGTCTTTGTTTCTTTTACCTTTTGAAATATGTATCATTTTCATTTCATCCCTTTTACTGTATCTATACTCTGTGGCTGAAATTCAATATCTGCCCTGAATTTTAAGTGAATATTTTCATGAAATTGAGGCTATTCCTGGATTTCAAGAGCTATGATGGTTACCATTTTTATAGGAAACTGTCATTTACGCTCCTTTTTGGAAAGGTATTTAATCATCATCGGAGTAGTGTCTATGCACACACTGTACTGTAAGCAAGCGTTTCATCTCCATCGATGAGCACCAGCCCCTGGTGGAAGTTAAGCATATGTTTAAGCAGTGTCCTGGCTGGAGGCACTTTCTTGGATGATATCCTTAATTTAAACCAAAAAAAGGTCAAAGGCAATCTATAATTCAGAGTACCTTTCACCTCCTGCAATGTGACTATGGCTGGCTCCAGCTGTGATGCTGAGTCAGTGGGGGAGGCAAAGCAGGAATTCATCTGTAATTGCGTCCTGCGACCAGGGCTGCATCACGTGAGGCCCCATAACAAGCTGTGCTAATAATGTGCTAACAGATGCGGGAGGGCTTCTGCTCCTACTCCCAGCAAATCTATGACTTAACATGCTTATTAAGCTGGAGGTAAATCTGCCCTTCAAAAATGCACATCCAACACCCACTGAAATCAGCAGGAGCACGGTGCAGCAGGGCTGGCGTCAGCGTTGGCTCAGCCTGTTCCTTTCTCTGGCTGCTTATGAAGCTCCCCCATCACTTCCCTTTGGTTTCCAGCCAGGAAGGTAGTACACTGGGGCAAGAGTGGAGGAGCAGAGTGTCAAGTGATGCTTCCTTCCCCACGCACCAGGTGCTCCCAGCATACACCAAGTGCTGCTTTTTGGGAGATGCTGGGCTGAAAGCTGTGCTGCATTTTCTGCAGTTCTCAGTGGACTAGCTTTCCTAAGAATTTGTTTGGATCCTCATCCACTAAAATGAAATATATCAGGCACAGCAGCATGACAGTGAGGGCACAGCGGGTAGACTGGAGCAATTATAACAATCTGAGTGCTGGAATTTTAGGGTATTTACATCCAAAGGTTGGGAGCTTTACACGGTCACTGTCTTTACCATGGAGCAGTGCAGCCAATACCTCCAACAGTGAGCTGTCTGTACTCTGGAAACTGGGCCAGAAGGGATAGGATCCTTCATTTACCTCCTTGATGTGCAGTTGCTCATGTTGATAGAAAACTTTAAGGCTCTGACACTCATTTAAGAGCTGAAATTTTATTTCAAGATGGTTTTTTTTTTCCCATCACAGGCTTTCAAACATGGTTGTAGCCACTCTTATGCTTATGCAGTCTTATCTTGAATGGTGTGGCCTAATTATATTGCCTTATTTAATTTCCTGTGCACTGACTCTGGCTGGAATATTTTCAGAACTTAAATACAAGGCAGTGACTTATAAGTTGGTTACATTTAAGTGCACTTGTGCAAATCTTTTTACTTGAATATTAGGAAAACATCTTCCACTGCGCTTCCTAATTGCAACATCATGGGCATCTTTCTGAGAAGTCTCAAGGACTCTGTGAAGACCATCAAATTACAGACATGCATTTGGAATCCTATTAATATTTGTATAATAAAATCTTCATTCACACACATGTTAAGGAAACCCAAAGGAATGCTAACACAGTGTGTGCAAGTTCTGACTCACCTCGATGCTTATGGATAATTTTCCCCATTAGACAGCAGCTAACACCTTCAACACATGAACCTGTGACAACCAAAATGCTAAACGTTGTGGAGAGAAAAAAACTGATTCCTGGACTGAAGCAAAAATCCTAAGAAAAGCAAAATGTTTGTGAGATTTTGAAGACAAATTATCTAAAGAAAGGTGGGCTCTTGCATAAATAAGATTTTCTGTAGACAAATTTTATCACGGAACACGTGTGTGACTCCACGATCATGGGGGTTCTTTTTGGAAACAAATTCTTAAGAGACATTGCTTCATTCGTATTTCCGCCACTGGCACCTCAAGTGTTGCAAGGCTGGGACTGTGAATGGGGTTCAGATTTGCTATTCAGCAGCTGGAACTCATTGTTATTATTATTCAGCAGGCTAAAGGATGACTCAAGGAGGCACGATAACGTCTAGAAGATTAGGGTAAATGCGCAAACAAGCTGAGGGACGAGATGGCATGGTGCTGGCTGTCCCTTTCCACGCTGTACCTTATGTCGGCTCTTAACAGCCTTTAACATTCACGGTGAAACTTTAAAGACAGAGAACAGCCTTAAGAAAGGGAAGAATTGTAGGTCTTTCGTGAGGTTAGTGTTTCCTTTGAGAAAAAGCAGGGAGATTTAGGAGAATGGGGAAGGTGTTACTGTAATAGCAACATAAACTAAAGTGGGCGATTTCTAATTGAACAACGGGTGGTCCTGTTTTTATCAGTGTATGGTACTGCCTGTTTTTGTCTCCATGAACGCTCTTCTTTTGTCATTCAGCTATATAATCACCACCTTTTGTAAGATAATCACAGGTAATTAACTTTGTAACTGTTCTTGTCCTGTTAGACTAGTAATTGTTGGTCTCTGAATCACAGATCTAGGAGGATTCTCAGATAAAGGAAGATATGATTTAGCTGTAATTTCAAGTTTTTGACAACTGATTGAGGGCCAATTGTTTTACACATGGTGATATATTTATGGCAATTCTCGCTCTGATAGTGGGTCTGAAAGGTTAGACTGCAAATGAACCACACTTCTAAAAATGCATTGTTCATAATAGTGAGATCTGTGCAACCTTACCAGGCAGAACATTTAAATTCTTCTACTTTTTTGTTCTTCATAACTTTGATTTACTCTTAGATGTACTGCACTGTGGGTCCAGGTGGAACAATTCAGCTCTGAATAAAGAAAATAACAATTGCTTTATCAGTTCAGAACAAAAGTACATCTTACCCACTCAGCTCCTGAGAGTAAGCTAAGCACCAGCAATTGCTTGAAGTAGTAAAAAAAACCCCATGGCAATTGCAGTGATGTCTTCTTAGGATATGTTCCTGGCCTCCGAATATCTGTACCTGAAGGGCGTTTTGAGATGCAGGTATAGTACTTTAATTAAATACTTTATGATTAGTTTTTAATGCATCAGACATGGATGAATGATGTTTTCACATTTATTCTGTGATCTGGAATTCTACAATATCGAATGAAAGACGCTGTTAATTTTTTTTGCTTTTAACTTCCTGTTTAATGTGATGCCTCCATTACTGTCCCTCATAATATACCCTATTTGAATCAGGGAAAGTTTGAAAACAGTGCTAGGTATCAGGGAAAATAAAACGATAACAGGCTATTTGAAATGCTTATAAACTGCTGTAGTTATCAAGATACATAAAGCTCTTTGTTCGTTGGTAACTAAATATAAAACATTTTTAATTAATTGTTAGCAACATGGCAGAGAAAAAATGTTGAAGCATTTTATATTCAATGACTGTGGCTAAGTATAGGCAAATAAAGGTTTCTCTAAAATAGGTGTCATTCATATTCAAACTTTTTATTATTATAGATACAAGTAATTTTTGTCGGAGCCCATAACGCTGAAGGTAATAATCAGGAATACCTATATATCATGTTAGAAATTATCACTTTGCTTAAGTTCAATTTTACTTGAGTTTAATTGAATATTGGCAGAAATTGCTCAGGTATGTGGCAAGTCTTCATCACGTGGAACCTGGTCTGCGTGTCTTAAGAGAAATAATATAGTCTGGCTCAACCACAAGTTACTGAACTATAAATGCAGCAATTATTTAGCGAAGTTCTGGTACGTGTGTAATGCAAGAAACTAGATTCGATTATCATGATATGATAATCGAATGATAGGTCTTTTCTGGCCTTAAAATAAATGGGATCTATAATATAAAACTGTCTTCATTCAGGTTAATCATCATCAGATGAGTTTTGCCATTGTGCACATGGTGAGACTCATTTATTTCAGGGGAATTGTTCACCATTCTGTGCACTGGGATTCAGATTCAGACCCATGTTGATGAATGTAGTGCAAAAGAGGTTTGAATAATGAGAGAACACTCTATTTGAAACAACTTGATGACTTACTTATACATAGTATATTAAATATATGAAATACTAAGGTAAAAAAGGCTTTAGTCCCCTCTTTGGCCAGTACCAATAAAGCTCAAAACACTCTTGTGAGGAGCAGAACAGGTCAGGGAAGACAGGAACAGAAAACCTCTGCCCTCTCCCCAGCATGTATCAGTGCCCACAGCATCTTTCTCCATCCTCCACAGGGACAGCACGGTGGCAGTCAGTGGAAGAATAAAAATCACACTGAGATTGTTATATGCCTCCAAATCCCAGGGCTGTTCAGACTATGATTAAATGTCCCAAGACAGAATTCAACACCTGGCTGAAAAGTTTTGCACCTGGCTTCAGTGCTCGATTCTCATATGAAGAAGAGCTGAGGGAACACACCTTGGTCTCCTTCCAGCACTGCCTTTCAGAGTGCTCGTGTGTGCAAACAGGAACAAGAGGTCAGCAACTGAAGAAAGCATCATTGCCACCACAGACACTGTCAGGCGGGGTGATCCTGTCTGCATCTGTCAGTGGGGCTGTCACTTCATCACTGCTGACTTTGGAGGCAATGCTAATGGCTGAAGTCTTTTGTGTCCCTGCTGGACCCATTTCCCCATCCCACAGTGGGCTACCTTGGATGTTGTGCTAAGACAGTGTTTTGGGAAGAGGGCAGACCTGGAGATTTGCAACAGAAAATTATTTTTTTTTAAAAACCCCCATATTTAGGAGGGAGGCACCTTTTAACACAGATCAATGCACTGATCTCCACCAAATGGCTGCCAAGAAAGGAGATCCCATTGCAGCTGGAGAGAGAGCAAACAACTGGAATGGGAGGGGTGGAGGGAAACCTTGCAAGCTTGCAAAGGAAAGAAGCATCCCTGATCCTGTGGTTCAGGATAAACAAGACGTCTATATAGCAGAACACTGTCACAGGATCAGGATTTCCTATTTCAAAAGTAACTATCAGCTTAGCCCCATATTTATTTTAAGTACCTCAGCTTTGCCCTGGTGTTCATGTAGCAGCAGCAGCAGTTAATTTTCCTGTGACAATGTTCTATTCTGCTGACATTATCTCTTAAATATAAGACTATTCTATTACGGTGGATGAATTGAATTTCATTTCCTCTCACTTCAAATAATGGCATTCTATTCACATCACTTTCAGTACATCATGGCAGAGTATGGACTTTTGTTAGAGGCTGGTACCTGCTAATGCTGTTACAGCAAGGGTAGAGATTTCCATTATAAATCCTCTTTTACGGTGTTTTAAATCAGCTAGAAAAGTTCCCTCCAAGATGAAACCTGGCACCAGGAAAAAAAAAATTGAAAAAAAATGAAGTTAACAATGACTTGGCTTGGTTTTTTTAAATATCTTTCAATTATAAAAATAAATGGAAAGTTTATCAGATCAAGACATATTTAAAATTTCCATAAATCAGCATCTCTTCAGCTCAAGGATATAGTTTGACATTAGTTCATAATGCAGTCTAATTGCTTTTTGTATTATGAAAAATAACAAGTTCTTAAACTTTGGAGAGTGTGTCTTCTACATGTCAAATAACTACTTTACATAAGGGGTTTTGCTGCACATATTCTAAATATGTTTTTATCCCAAAGAAATGTTAAAAATAACATATTCATAAATCTGCCTTAATTCATGCTTTCATGGTAAACTTTTAAAACTTGTGAAACAGCTGTTACAGTCAATATTTTTTTTTTTTGGTGTTATAACAACTCCCTGTTTAAAAGTCATGATGTAACCTGATTCAGAAAAACACCTAAGCAGGGCTCGTGAAGCAGAACAAGGAGCAAACAAGACAACACAGCAAAGCAGTCTGTTCTCTCAGGCAAAGTGGCTGGGCTGGATGACCACAGAGTCTGGAGAACATGGCAGCTGTTGGTTCTCTCATCTCTGGCTCTCCTGTCATCTGCATGTCCCCTTCAGGCCTTTGTCTCTGAAGCATATGCATTCTTTAAAACACAATTTGCTTCATCATCCCTAAAGAAATCCCTTTGTAAGGAGGCTGTGTCACAAAATAAGAAAGAAAATTCTGGGTATAGCAAATTCTCCTCAGTTCTAATACTAGCAAAAGATACACCATTTTACCAGCAGCCACAGTGTAGAGAACATAGACATGTTTTTAACAGTTCTGTTTTTCAGAAAAACACTTCTGTTTTTCTTATATTTCAGAACTCTCTGAATTATGTGTGCATTTGTTTTTTATTGAATATTCATTGACCAATAGAAATGCCCACCTACTCTGCTCTTATTTTCACAAACCCTTTCATTAAACCCACAGCTTTCCCTGGAACTCAGCAAGCATGGAATTAAAGTCCAAACATACACTCTTTGAATGCACACACATGCTACATCACACTAAAATACACACAAGAAACATTAATAGGTGCATGGATTATGACAATTACACATTATTTTAATGTGCTGCAATTCTGAGAAAAACATTAAAACGTAGTGCTTAGAGATTTCACCAGCTTCCTGCCTGAAGGCTGGCAAATGCCTTATTCTATGTTTCTAAGTAGTAACTGACTTGAACAGGCATCTTCTTTCAGGCTAGCAAATTCAGGTTAAAAGTCAGTCTTTTTCTACCAGTCCTCTAAGTGTTTCTGACATTATTTTACAGATATTTCGGGGGCTTGGTGTCCCACTGAGGTGACCAGGAAAATCATCTCAAAGGAAAACACATCTTTCACAAAGGTTGAGTGAAGAGCAATACACATATGGACCAGGGGAAAAAATGTTCATTTCTTATTGCAGAAAATATCCAGTAAATTAAAAGTGATGAACTTCATAGCAGTTCCTATCAATATGGTTGGTCTCTCCAAGCAATCACTATCCTGGCTTTCAAACACTGTGAAGAAGGAACTCTTTCCATTTATGAATTCACAAATGTGGTGTGAAGAGCAAAATGAGACATAGATAACTCATTAATTGCCACTGAACATTTCAGGAAACCAAATCATGAAATGTTATTCAAAGCCCTCTGTGTTGCTTCCTGCCTTTTGGTTCAGCATTGTCTTGCTGAATCCTTTGCATCAGTGTCACAAACTTTTCTACCTGCATTGAACTCCTTCCCTACATTCTGAGGGATATGAGAAATATCAAGCTCTCAGATACCTGTAGCAATGTGAATAGTGTTCATGTGAGACATTCACTGCTTCAGGAACCTGTAGGAAAGAACGCTTCAGCACTCAACACTTCTGTCACCAGATGTGCTACGCCAACCACATCAACCCTTTGCCACTGACTGATGTGCAACTATAAGCCACCTCAAAACAAGTTCTCTGCATGATTTTTGACATTAGCCTCCAGTTTTCAAGATCATGCCTGAGCTCTGCAATCCCTTTTATAATTTTTGATATCCTTGCAGAAGCCTTTTTTTGCTAATCACCAGAAGAATAACATACTAGTCTACATGGCTACACAATACCTGAAGAGAATGAAAGTGTGAGAGAAAAACAACAATAATTTAGTTTGATTCCAAATATGTAGGATCGATAATTGGAATTCAGAGTACATGCACTAAAATATCTCCAAGCTAAGCAGCTGTCATATGGCAGTGGGGACAATAGCGATACAGTGTGTGTACTACTACCAGAGTAATTCAGTGTACCAGATCATTCTACGTATTTAAGAAATAGCAGAAAATCACACAGAAAATTGAACTGCAACCATGCCCAAATGTCTTAATGAGCAGAAGAGGGGGACTGCACACATGGCTAAGAGATGCCTAGATGCAATTCCAACTCCTAAGTAATTACATGAAAAATTAAGCAAAAAGCTTGTCTACATGTGAAAGCAGACTGTAAGAGGTGTCACCATAGGGTCACACTGCAGACAAACCAGTAGAATGTTCCCAGGTCTGTAAAAATTTTCTGACCTGAGAATGACCACAAAGATCCCCAGGGTAGGTTTTAGGAGAGTGAACAGTATGAGCTGAAGTGCTCAAGATCTTTTGCAGAAGAGAATGAGCATGGCTATGCCTGTTGGGGTAATAAAGAGACTGAAAAAGAACATGAACCACCCCTGGTGATACTGCAGCTCATGTACGGCAAGAAGGACCAAAGTCTTTAGATGTCATTCATGACAACAATCATACAACACTATGAAAGACATGGGGGCCTTTAGTCCCTTTTCCAGGAAGGCAAATGATATAACAAGTAACAGGTGAATATATATATATATATATACATATATATAACAAATAATATGACTGACTTCAAGGATGGTTTGGATCATCTTGATTTGAGAGGGCATATGTGAGAGTGTGGAAAGGCAACAATTTCTTGATCTAAGAAATTGTGCTAGTGAAAGCAGTGGAGTTAGTATAAGAACATGTGTTGCTGGTAAAATAAGATGTTCATGGGCACTGGGGGTCAGATGTGCTGACACTTCTGAGATAAGTTGATTGTGAAATTGCTGCATTAAAATTTTAGAAGAAGATGTGTAAAGTTAAAAAAAGATAAATCCATCTTCACTTTCCTAGCTTGAGCAGTTTAGGAGATGTTCAGCTGTGACTAGAGAGGAAAGGATGCCAACTTTCCAGCGTGTGTGTGCACATTTCTTTTGCTCATAATTAATAGCCCCTGTGCTTGCTAAGTTTTTGGAAAGCAGCTCGCAGCCTACCTAGGTAATGCCTTCTGACAACGTTTTGAAGATCAGTTATGTCATATGGCTGCCTTTTAGAAAAAAAATTGTAATGCATAGCAGTGCCATATGGCATCTCTGAAGAATCAGCCGGATTGGACAGACATTCATTGGATAAAGTCCCACAGCACTTGGAAAAGAATGTAGCCCTGTTGCCAAAATGTGGCCTTTGTTAATCTCCTAACTATTATTGTGCAGAAACTAATTCATCTGTATTAATTATAAACAAATTTTAATTACTTCAGTAAAAGCTCATTATACAAATATCTAATGCCAAACAAGCTGCCTTAACCCTTTGTGAGACTCCAAAGAAATCTTTAGATGTTTGATGCTGGGTGTTCTGTGAGAAGCTGAAATTTCAGCAAGAGTGCAGAGTACAATTGTGTGACATTTATGTTTTCCTATCTTCATATTTCATATTATATGTGCATTTTACAGACTATCAAAATAGTGTGTCTGTGGTTATAAAAGGCCATTTACAACTCAAATCTGAGAGCACATGACTGAATCTGACATTTTCTATTGTTTAAGATTTCAAAATAAAATATAGTCTGTTTTAAAATTGCAATGACTCTCAATGGCATGAATAATGTGACAAACTGTGACCTGTTCACAGTAAAGCATTCACCACCATCCAAGCTCATTTGCAGTTTCTCTGTCTGGCTCGTAGCCCTACCATCAACTGATCCACCTGACATGCAGGGGAATGGTGTTTGGAGGTAGCTCAGGCACAGCTGTTGATTCTGTAGTCTGCACCCATGGAGAAGCTTTTGAGTCTGTTTCCTTTCACAGGAATATGTGTTTTACAGTAAAGCAAAACACTGCAGTTATACTCACCAAGTCTTTGTGTAAAATTTTCATTTGTTATTCATGCATACAGATTTGTCCTCTTTAGCTTGGATCCTTCCATTTGTTGGAGTCACTTTTTGTGCAGCATTCCTAAATACAGCATAGCCTGTCCAAGGCATTGGCCACCAAAAAAGGTCTTCTCTAATCTCACTTTGGGATGAGCGGGTGGTAGTGCTCTTCCTTGTAACTTGGCTCCTACATCAAGAAATGATGTAGGAGTCTGAGAAATTAACCCATTCAGACTGCTCTGTCACGTGACATGTTAACACACAGGCCCAAGGTCAAGAAAACACAAAGCGGGACCCTGGAGTTTTGCCGTGAGTTTCAGCTGTGAATGAAATCCAAAACTCAGTGAAAAAAAGAACAACTTTCTTAGAGGTCAAAACCATCCAACTTGTCTTAACTATCCATCTTACTTGAATTATTAGAACATACATAACCTCATAGTATGAAACTCTTGCAGCCTTAAATCTCTCCAGACTTGTTGAAAAATTGACCCACCTTAATGAAACCTACAGGAGTTTGACATGCTGAGGGTTACAAATGACATTTCGCAAATATATATATTTTCTTATTTCACAGGACTTTTCATATCAGACAGCATAATCTTAAAATTTTATATTTGTGCAGGAATTTTTGAATAATGTGTGAACTTGGGTGCTGTGGCTTTATTTCATCACATCAACCATTTTGTCTTAACAAACATTCCGAACAGTATTCAGATTTGGACCTCAATAGCTTAAAACTAATAGAACTAATTTGTGCCTTCTTTCTAAATCAAACTTTGGAATTCCCACTTAAAAAATAAGTCTGTCTTCCTCTAATTTTCCTGCTTTTGTTGTATTAGCACAAATACTGTAATGAAAACTAATTCCATGGTAATTGATACATGGTTTATCTCTTCGTTTGAGACTTTTGGTATAATGTTATCACTAGTCATCAAAGTTAAGTACACCTTCTCTGTATTAAATTGACAGAAGTACGCTCACAGCTCTGTATGTAATGGCCTTATGACCACTGAGTGGCCTTGTGACCAATAAATAGTCTTATACTCAATGAACAGTCTTTAAGGATCATAAATTCCAATGGTCTTTGCAAAGTGTCGAGCAAAGATGTTCTCTGGCATAACATTCTGTTTTCCTGGAAATTACTGACTGAAATGTTGTGCAGAGAGCTAATTTCTTTTCCTTAGAACACAGAGGGAAATCACAGAAGTAGAAATATAAAGAGGACAGTTTTTGCTAAAAGGTTGGTAATCCACTACACTTCTAGGAAACCATATCTCATTTTGCATCCAAATACACTGGCATCTTACAGTAAAAAAATTTGAGTAACAAATGCTGAAATCCAATGACTTTCAAATATTAAATTGCCATAGATAACTTCTTGGTTTTCTGTGGCATTTATGGGAAATTTTCATGTGAATTAAAAATTAACGTTGATATTTATATGTCAAAACTTGAAGACTTAAATTAGATACCTATGACGTACTGTGATACCTCATTAATATCTGGGTACTCAGAGATCCTAACTATGGAGTCCTCACTGAAGTAATATTAGTATTATGCATAAATTTTATCCATAAAGCAAGTAAGCTGTTAGTATTTTTGAATACAGATTTATGTACCTTTAAATCTACTTTATGTAGCTTTAAACAACCATGATGATCCTACTGAAATAAATAAAACACTCTAGCAAGGGGAAGATGAGGAACAAAAGATTATTTTCCAATTCCCTTCCCAGAGGTTCTGTCTTACTAGATAGCTCATTTTATTTCAACTAAGTTACGTAAAGAACATGTTTTCATTACATCCAAAATAAAAAGCATGGAACCAGAAATTCTTATTACTGAAAAATCAAATATGCTGTAGAAAATGTACGCTTGAAAGTCTTAAATTACATTTTATGTTTTATCTACTTGGTCTTTTTTCCCATTATCTTTTACAATTAGGCCTTAGTAAATTGAGGGTTACAGTCAAAAACAGCAAGGAAGAGTCATGAAGCTGGCAGGACTGACTGTGCAAGTAGCCAGAGCATCTGTTTCAAAACAGTGCCATGAAATGAAACTGCAGGGAAGAAAACGCATCAAGGAAAGAGATGCATTATCAAGAAACCAGTGGCAGTCAAGAGGAAAAAGCCAAAGAAACCCAAATTGAAAGCGATACAGAATTTGGTGCCACACAAATAGGTGACAGGTTATGCACTAACTGGCAAGGTTAGACTGGCCTGGATTTGCTTGGAGAACGTCAGAAGCTGAAAGCACCTATCACACCACTATCAGAGCAGGAGTGTGCTGAAGCAGTCAAAAAACTCCTTATTGTTAAGCTCTGCCTGTTTTTTGAGCCTGCCAGACCCTGATCAGAGCAACACGTAGGAGTTGTATGGAACGTGGTTTGTCGAACTTTTTTTGTGTTTGTCTTCGTACTGTATTAACTGTGTAATAGGCAAAAAAAAAATTAATCAGGAGAAATTAAGGGCAGGCCATCAATAGTCCGAGACCAACTTAAATCTCACCAAATGTAGCAGGAGAAGCTAATCTGGGAAAGTAGAAAGGTACTTACCATTTTGCATGTCAGGCCCAGGCTATCCTTCTGTGCTTGTGTAGAGTTGCTGAGAACAAAATACCAATGGAAAAATCAAAAAAGTAATAGGATGCTGTGCTGCCATGTTATATTGTATAATGGAGCCCAGGTACGGGTTGGGATAATACCCTTCTAAGGAATACTGCTTTCCCTTTATGAGCCTAAGGAGCTGGGGCTTCTAATGGTAACAAGCTTCAGTATTTGTGTCAGACCACTTTCAGCATGCTTTTATACTAACAGCTACAGAGCACTCTATGATAGGCCTTTGTGTCCTAGGTTAATAAAAACTTCAAAAGGGAGTTGATAAAAATAGAAGATGTCATAGTATTTTTTCTTGGGGGAAAAAAATCAAGCCTAGCAATGTGAACCACTGTAGTTGGCTTTTAGTATTAAGCAATTAGCATTACTCTAAAATTTACCACAGCCCAAATTAATAATAGGTTCATTTTAAAATTCTTTAAGGCTGACTGATTAATACCCTGGAAAGAAACCATTTCTGCCTAGTGCATGAGACTAATTTCTGTGATGTTGCTCTTCCTAAGCTTATGAAGAAGTTTGGAGAGGTTTCCCAATGTTGATCATTTTACAGTAGGACAGGCTCAATCTGAAGGAAAATGTGCTTCCACATAGCTGCCAGTGATCCCTTTGGGTTTATGGCTCTGTGTTGATGCCCTTTCTGTACAATGATGAACTTGCACACATGTCGCAGAGTAGGTTTTGGTTTACTGGGAGTTACAGAAGGTATGTAACTTTACTGAGATCTTCTTTCATTGGGAAGAAGAGCTGGTAGCTTGTGACTATTAAAGTCTGTCACTGAGAGAAGAACGGGATTCCTCCTCCGTGATTCTTCCTTGGGAGCTATCATTAGACTGCATTTGTTGGGTGGGGATGGGGTGGGAGGCCAGCTATGCTGCCTGGGGCTAAGAGCACTGCACTGGTCCGAGGCTGATCCCGTGCCGGTGACCTTCTGGGTGTTGTGGCTCTTGTTCACACTCTGCTGCTGTTTTCTCACTTGGATCTTTTTATTTAATGTGAATAACACTGGTGAAAACCACTAGGTAAGAGCAGAGAACTATGATAATCACTGGAGAATTTGAGAAAATATTTGTAGTGTTAAATACCATGATGGTGCACTTTATGACATGGTACCATTATAAACATTTTGTTCTTACCTGAAAGTCTGTGAATCATTTTCCCTAATTTTCTTCCTAACCAAGAACTGCAGTTGCCTCAAAACCAGATCTATTCTTGATTCCTTTTAAAAGAAACTATGCTTGCCAATTCTGCTGAGTGATTGAAAAAAGCATGCGACTCAAAATAGTATATTTGATAGTGTGAGTAACCTTTGAAATGATCTGTGATATTTTTGCTACAGATAGCCATCCTATAGTGTTGCATAATGATATCCAAAGAGTGAAACCAGTTTTCCAAGGAAGACATTGAGTTAGTCTGGAAGAATGACCCACCCTGTGTAGGAAGTAAATATGTACAGAAATAAAAGAGGCAACAGAGTTTTTCTTCTCTCTTGTTGTAATTTCAAGTTCCATACTTACACAACATGAGTAGAGGAAACGATGGAGGGAAATGAAGGGAACTCCCAACTCCCTCTACTGGGAAGAGCCAGAAGACCCACTCTGGACATCATTCCTTGTATTTTTGTTATTTTTGTACATAAATTTACTGTTGCTTTCTCTGAAGTTTTTTGTTTTGTTTTGTTTTTGTTATTGGGTCATACTTCAACATGCACAACTGATCCTATGTTGCTATCAGCAACCTATTTCTGTGTGACTGCAGATGCTGCTGCATGGTGGGTACTCTGGGTGGTGTAAATCTGGCTATGACAAGTTGATTTTTCTGGGATGCTGTAGTCTGGCTCTGAGGAAGGAACCAAGACTACTGTTGGATGAACTGAGTATTTCTGGCTGACACAGGAAATAAAGGTTTCTGGCACATGGGTTTGTTCTGACATCCCTATGACCTTGACACTGAAAACCTAGTACAGTCTCCAACCAATATGTTGGCATATAAACTGGAGCAGATTTTATATTTCTGATTAAAATACAATTATGACTTTGATGACTGACAAAAGACACTTTTTTCTTCCCCCAAATCTTGTATTCTCTGTTACTCTGATTCTCATAGGAAATATAAGTGCTTGGTAATATGGCGAAGCACTTGCAAATACAATGAAGCAAGTTTAATTTCCTAATTCACAAGGCCAGAAGTATGTATATGATTATAGGAAGAGATGTAAACCACATGACAAATGTTTTTAAGAAATACCACCATGGCACACTGAACATTGTCCCCATCATAGCCACTGGCTTCTAGAAGTTACACCTGTGAAACAGAGTGGCTCTTTCCCCTTTTTTGTACTGTTTTATGACATCCTATCAAAAATTTATTATTTAACAAAATGCAATGCTCTCTGGATTTCCAGACATTAATGTAATCAAATGGCATGTGTGAAATTAATAGTACAGAAAACTTAGCACAAGGAGTGATGAAGTACACTTTAGCATGAAGAGTGGTAATGTACACGTTAGCACATCAATTTATCCAATGTGAAGTCAAGCGGAAATTATTTATAAATCATTTGTCTTTTTAAAGGAAGGCGATGCTAAGATGTTGCCCTTAACATGTTTGATAAGCACATTCTGACGTGATTTAAGTCTTTAGATAGACTCACAGTGAATACAGAGAGCCTTGTGGCTTTGATATCAACAAGAATCAACACATCAGAGAGTGCCTGATATGTAGAATTGTAAAGAACTGACAAATACAACTCACAGAAATCTTACAGTTAAAAGCTAAGGTAAATTTAAAAAAATGTAGGATAAGTGGCACAGCAATAATAACTTACGAAAAATGAAAGCTTCTGTGAGAAGAGGAAGAGAGAGAAAGAGAGGGAGGAAGGAAGGAAGCGAATGAGGGAGGGAGGGAGGAAAGAAG